>RJWH01001783.1:0-314829 GCA_004363575.1 Solenodon paradoxus | reverse complement strand
ACACAGCATCATGTTGTGCTGAGCTCAGGAAAAGACTCTAGGGGCCTAAGTTGCTAAGACAACGATTCCCAGAGTTTTAAAGATCATCATTTAAAGATG
The DNA here is from genome assembly GCA_004363575.1 of Solenodon paradoxus. Lineage (NCBI taxonomy): Eukaryota > Metazoa > Chordata > Mammalia > Eulipotyphla > Solenodontidae > Solenodon > Solenodon paradoxus. The sequence goes on along the minus strand of RJWH01001783.1, from coordinate 314,730 downwards.
ATCCAATATAGAAACAAGGGGAAGGGGGCATCTGTACTCTATGAAATGCAGACCCTCAAGCCACAAACTAAAATAGAATCTCTGGAAATAGGGTTTGAGAACCTGTCTTTTGAGGAAGCTTCTCCCTCCAGGACTCCTTTTTACTGACATCTGAGAGTTCCTACTTGGTGTGAGGCCATCAAGACAAGACCAGCTTTGGGGATCCTAGATATTTAGACACTCCCCCGAAGATCATTCCCGATCCCAATTCCAAGAGAGAGGTCTTGAGGTGAGCCCTCTCCCCAGAGCCTGCTGGTGAAGTTCGGCTGGAGCCAGCACCTGCGCCGCAGTGGGAAAACCAGGACTGCCTTGCGTAAATCACAGAGCTGGAACGAAGATACAGCACTGTCACGAGTGAGCCCTTATTCCCATGCTTGTGCTTCCTTAGACTATGGACCCCTATTTTCTCTTCTGTGAAATGGGCTGAGTCAAATCCTGTCACTCATTCCTACAGACTCCACCACTGAATACCACCTCCTTTAATGGACAAAGGTTATTAGCTCCTAACATCCCCCGCCATATCCCTTCCTTAGCCCCGCTAGCCTGTTTTCCACAGTAAAAATTCTCTAAAAGCTACATCTGAGCCTATCGCTTCCCTGCCAGAAACCTGTCACTAATTCACCCATTATTCTAAGGATACAACTCAAAACACTGAGTCCGTAAGAACTGTCACCATGGGGCCACAGTCTCTCACTGGTTCATCTTCTCCCATCTCTGCCTCATCGCGCTGCTTCACCACCATCCTTCTCCCTGTTCCTGACAGCCCTGGACTCTTGCTCTTCAGGGCCTTTGCATGCATTGTTCCCAGCCTGGAGCGCCCTTTCCCTGGTCAGTTCCAACCCATCGTGGGAGCTCAACTTGACTGTCACTCCCCAGTCTTCTCTCGCTCCCCCAAAACTAGCTCAGGCCTCATTAGCGGTCCTCCTTAGTCCCTTGGTACATTTATCAAAAGTGTAGTGAACTAATTATTGCATGATTATGTGTTCATTATCTGCCTCTCCCAACAGGCTGTGAGCAGCAACACAGGCACAATGGGTGTGTGTCATACTCCATGACGTCCCCGGGGACTAGCCTGGGGCCCAGCACATCATAAGTGTTCAGTATTTGCTGAATGACTATGCAAATGAAAGAATATCAATTAATTAATGAAATGGTTTCATGAGACCCTCTTTCCCACCCCAAATGTTTTCAGAGACTGAGTGGGTAACTAATCCTCTAGACCAGCAAGTCCTGAAGTTTGTCGAGCAAACGTCCTGATCTGCTTTTGAACGACCCACAAGTTCAAAAGGGCAACATTTTCCAAATGCATGTGATTTTTTTTTTCTGCCTGACAAAGGGATTCTTCACTTTACCAAGGAAAAAATCCCCTGAAAGGCGTCTTTAAATAGTGTGTTCCCTCCGGTGCCCATAAGCCGTATTAAGAGTTCATTAATTATCTGCCAGGGAGGCTAGAACTAAGAGGCAAGTCGTAAGGATGGTTGCCAGGGGAAGAAATGATGATAAATCAGCACTTAAATGAAAGCGTAAATCATGGGGGAAGTAGGACCTGATTTACAGAAGTGTGATTTGTGCAGAGCTTATCAGGAACTTTATTATCACAAAGCACACCAGAGGGGTGGAAACACTGTTGACTTGGAGCCAGATTTCTGCCTCTGAAAGGCGTCCTTTTCCCCTGTCCAGCTTTTGAAGGTGTCTTTAAGCTATTGTGAGTAGGACTGGAGCGGTCCTGCCCTGCCACTGAGCTCACCTGCTATCAGTCAAGCTCTCTGGGCCCCTCACAGCTGCTGGTGTCCTTTCCTGGTATGTGTAAAAGATTTTGTAAAGGTCCATTCCTCCTTCAATCAGGTGAAGAGAAAAGGACACTGTCTCGGCATGTTTTTGGGGGGTACTCCATCAGGAAAGAACATTCACTAAGTGGTTAATGAGGATCAGCACTTGTGTTCAGGTGAGTACTATCACTAGCTTTTGGCAGAGACTCGAAGGCATGCAGGGGAGTGGGAAAGCTGGACAGTAAAAGAACGGGAAGCCTTCAGCTATGCTCTAACTGGAGGCTGCTGGCCCGGGAAGCTGTGGCTGGGCTCAGGAAGCAGGGCACCCTATGCAATTGGTTAGGGGAACAGATGCGACTTTCTCTGGCAGGACCTAAACGGGAAACAGGGGCAAAGTTAGAGAAGCTGACAGTCGCTGATCAAGTCCCTGGCTGTTTGGGGTCAACTGCTGTAGAGGTTATGGGTCAGAGTGCTATTTGTACATATGCTCTGGCCATTGTCATCCATTTGTATGTTCAGTCCCTCACTAGAATGGCTCTTTAAGTCACATGATCCCACCAGGGCTTTCCATAAGAAAGTTCTATCCCAAATAACAGCAAGACCTGTGTTTCTGTCCGTGAGACATTTCCAGATGCCTGTAGGTCAGCTATCTCTGTTCTTCCTCCCGGTTGTCCCCCACTTCCCCAGGCTGGCATCTGTGCTCTCCAGAGCACATTCTGGCCCTCCTCTGTGCTCTACTGATCCCTGACATGTCCATCTGACGAGCAAGGAGTGGAGTATTGTCCCTGAGGGTGGAGGTATCTAATCTCTCTCTCAATGCTGACTCCTTCAGGGCCCCAAAGACAGGGCCAGGTCAGAATTATCTTCACAACCACAGAACCCAGCACAGTACCCAGCCCACAGAAAGTATGTGACAAATATCACATGAATAAGTCAATGAACGCATTGTTTTCACAGTTAGCCACTCCTGGCAAGGAAAAGAAAGAGAACAAAAATAGTGAAAACAATAAGCATGGGCAATTACAAAAGTTCAAGAAATCTTAAAATATCCCAGAGGCAAGTCCATGGTCTTTATGAAACATAATTGGGCCCCAAACTGGGTCTTTCCTCTTTTTGTCCCCTCTTTACTTCCATTCCTAAGTGGTTCTGGATAGAATGTTATCCTCTTCTCCCCTTCATGTTTTCCTCTGCATTGGGGAGTCTTAAGTTTTGGAGTTTGTTGTTTTCTGTTTGGTTGTTGTTTTTGGTGTTTGTTTTTGTTTTTTAGTATCTCCATATATACCTATTCCAATACAGGAGATGTGGCAGGATATCAAAAATACATCAATAACATGACTTTGAAATGGGTGGTAGTAGAGGGAGAGGGTGTTGGCAATGGGCGAGTTCACTAGAGAGCAGGACCCCACCTTGGCCGTCCAGTGAGAGCGAGACGTGCTGTTGCCTGTGCGATATCAAAGCGGAAGTTCAAACACAACCATTGTGCAACACAGAAGCCAGTGTGTCTGTGTCAGGGCATGACCACCCCAAGGTTCTTTGTTTGGAATATGGTATGAAACGGCTAAGCAAAATTCTGTTTACCCATGTCACAGAGTCTGTGTCTTTATAGCTGAGATTATCTAATTAGTCAGGGAAGACTCCCACATCTTGGACGATCTCAGCAAAATAATTAAAGGAAAATCAAAGCTTTAGGCCCAACGAATTGTCAGCATGCCAGTGTTTAGCCATTTGTACATACGGCGACAGCCAGCACCTCTCCCATAACAAACCCTCAGTGCAGAGCTGACGTCCCCCACTCCCCTCACCCAGTTTGTTAACTGCGGTTGTGCATGTCTACTGTGCAGCGATAATCACGACCCTGAGGCTTACAAGATTGGGAAATGCCTTCTGAAGCATCAAACAGAGATTAAATTGTCTTGCCTGTAGTTGTGGTGTTAATTTAAATTACAATTCTTTGAAAAAATGATATTGGATTACCAGTCCTCAAAGGACAGGAAATTTTATCTAAGGGCGACTCTCCATGTACCAGAATGTGCATTTATGTGAACATTCTCTTTCTGGGTCTTTCTAGATGCACAAGTCTCTTTTATTTAAAAAACATTAATTGAATTTTAAAAAACCACCACTTACTTTGGAATGAAACATTACAGTTTTCAAGCATTTCCACTTTTTTCCTCATCTAATGCCAATGCATCAGAAATGTAAATGAAGTAAGAGGAGGTGGCCACAATGCCAGTGGCCCACCTTTCCAAGCCTACGCAGAGCCTCACAGCCAGCGCTGCTGTGCAGGACTCCCGTGGACACTGGCGACAGCTCTGCGCAGTCGGCTGGAGAGCTGCAAGTGTCTGAGAATTCTTGATTCCCTTTCCAGTCATGAGCCAGCAAAGAGACGAAGGCGTATGAAAGGTCTCAGATGGGGTCCACTATGACACTTAATTCACTCTCTAGAGTTCACCCGTAGGACAAGGTTGGAGCGTCCCTCTACAGGACTCTGTGGTCACACCCTTTCTCTACTCCTTCTCCGTTCCCTACTGCCCTCCTTTATTGCTCTCCACTGTGAGCATTTCCTTAGAAAGTCATTGGAATCTGAATTCTGGAGAGTCTCAATCTAAAACTCAGAAATAATTATCAACCTTCCAAAAAGTGAACGCAGAAAAATGAGTGGCCTACCCAAAATCACATGAGCCCAGAATCCATTCTCATCAGTCAGCTATTCAGTGGGCATTCATTAAGCACCTACCGCTATACTCAGAATGGGGAAGACAAGCACATACACTAAAGTACCCACCACCATTCAAATACATGACTCTACCTGAAGGCAATCAAAACAAACAAGCACTTCCACTGAACACAACACAGCATGTGAGATGCCTCAAGTCGAACTAGTACTCTCCCTGCTCATGAGGGTTCAAGCAACTGCAGGGGAAAGAAATGAACGGAGAACAATAGGGAAGGGAGATGGGTACTTGCCAAAGAACCAGAAAGGAAGAAAATGGCTGGGGCTAGGAAGACTCTCACCATGGAGGGGAGGAAGCATTCCTGCACTTGGTTATCATCACTTACCATATGCCAAAGGGAAACTGCCTTCAACCTCTCAGAAGCCAGCCTCCTAAGGACCCACCCTCCTTATTTGATCCACACAATGTCCAGCAGCAACTCTGAGGTACCACCAGGACCTGATGGCCCAACAGTCTGAATCTCTTGTTTTTCTGAGCCTGATGAAATTCAAAGAGGTAAGTAACTCACCAAAGTCCATAAAAACCAATAAGAGACAAAGAAAGCTTTGAACCCAGGCATGTCTGACTCCAAAGCTCACGTTTGAAGAATAACCAACAAGAAAATGGAAAGAAGAGTATTTGCATAAACATTCAATTATCCCAGTAGAATAAACCACACTGATAAGTTAGGTTGAGTGAATGCCTAAATATCAAAGAAAATGAAATTTCTTGCTCAAAAACAAACAAACCAAAAAGTAGAATTAAGTCTTATATCACAGAGAAAGGGTCCCAAAAGAAGAAGGAAAGCCTAAAAATGAGATGAAGTAAAAATATCATAAATGTTCTAAAACTCTAAGATGCATCTGACAGAGACGAAAAGCTAATGACAGAAGTTCTGGAATCATTAGTGTGTGCTTACTCTTATCTTCATGGCTTCATCGCAATCCTTCTGTATTATTCACTGTAAGAAAATAAACAGACCCTGAAAAGGCAAGAAAAGAATTCACCAGTATTTCCTAGTACACACCAAATCACCAAATAATTGTTTGGTTCGGCTTCTTCCAAGAACTATAGTAGCAAATGAGAGAAACTGGCATTTTTTCCCTGTATTACAAACAAGGGGTAAATAGGAAAATGCTACAAAATTGCAAAGCAGCCCATAGAAACTCATCTGACAGAAGAAATCTTTGGATAATCTAATCCTAGAAGAGTGCATGGTGAAAACAACAAGCAATCCTAAATGTATCTGGGAAATGACACCACAAAGTGATGGTTGAGACTAAAGAATGTATTTTCTGTCAGACCCAACACAGGACCCAAGCATTTTCGAAGCACAGAAGGCAGGCAGTCCTTTGGAAGAGCATATTTTAGGAGGCACAGAGTTTCCCCTTCCATGTCTCTGTCTCCTTAGGTGCCTCTTTTCTTACATGGATAGCAGGGTCTGGAGTTCTCACTTGACTCCCTCTTGGAGCTTGAAGGCCATTTAAAATACAAAGAGACTTTGTAGGGAATTGAAGCTCCACTAACTAGAAGTATGGCCATTGAAACTCAACCTGTGCACACACTTCCTCATATGTGTGACCGTAGGCATTTCTCACCTGTAAAAAGGTGATGCTGGTCAGACTTAACTTTCCAAGGTTTGTCAGGAGAACTCTAAAAATATGTAAAAGCACCTCGCACATAGGAGATGCTTGGTAACACTAAATTCTCCTTCCTATTGCGGAGAAAGAAAGGTGAGCAACAAAGGGAAATAAATTTATGAACATAATAAAGAATAGGAGACTAAGTTTTGAGTGAAAATGGAGTCATTAGGAGACTTCTTACGTGAACCTCACTCAATGACTGGAAGTTGGAGCCCAGAAAAATGGGATGCCTAGAGGAAAAGTGTCTTTTTACTTAATCCCACATGGATGTAACTAAATGAGAAATACTCTTCCCAAGGAATGTATAGGTGAGATCAATCTCCTCTAGGAAGCCGAGAAGTGGCCACACTCTCAGAGCTCAGAGCCTGAAGAGATGCTTGTGGCACAAAGAAGCACAAACGAAAGCCTTCCTAACTCCTGTTAACCATGGATCTTACACTCAGTCAATCAGAGTCCTCTGGAGGAGATGTTAAAGCGCAATTTTCTGAGCTCCAACCCAGCTTTTCTGATTCTGGTGGAATCTAACAATCTGTTTTTTCTAAGAAGCTCCCCAACGATCATAATGCTGCTGGTACTGGAACCATGCTTTGAGAACCACCGGCCTGTTCCTTCATTTTACATTCTTATACAAGATTCTCTGCGTAGAGCTAACTGCGACCTTGGGTGACTCATTCCCCTGTTGGTGCCCACATCCTTGAGTGAAGGCATTGTGCTAGATGACCCCTGTGAGCCCTTCCTGCTCTGACTTTCTTCGACTTTGCAAGTCTAACCAGTTCAGTGCATTTACTGTGGAGTTCTGGGCTGGGAATGGAAGGAGACCAGGCATGCAGAAGTGATTGAATGACAAGGAGAATATCCAGAATAGGGAAAGAGCAAATATCTCATTTTTTCCCACTGTTCTAATTTTCTTTCATACTCTCAAGTACTCTCCTGACTTCAATTAAGCTTGCCCGGGGCTCCTGAGTTTGGCAGATGTTTAAAATAAAAAATGAGCTGTTTGGCCAGGTAAAGTTTTCCTAAAAGTCCTCCCCTGGAAGCTTTCTCAGCCCCTCTGACTGTACTTCTATGACTCAACAGTGACATCTGGTGACCAGCAAGCTGAGTCCCAGGCCCTGTTAACACCCACACATGCTCCTAAAGATTCTGACACATACGGGGGTGCCTACTTCCCATAAATAAGCCCATTTCTCAATCACCTATAGTTTATCCCTACTACATGTAAGCAAATTATTCTCTTGGTTGAGTGCCAAAAACATGAAAGCCTCTGGCTCCTATTTTAAATCTCTATTCATTGACCCGTTTGAAAGGATACAATCTCTAGGAAGCTGACAACCTCATTGTGGCTGATGCATCTTAAATAATATTCATATTTAAACCATTTGGTTAAAGGAATACATCAAAGCATTTGGCAGGGGGTAAAAATATAACCTAACTTTGCTTCCAACAATTTGATCTCAGCCAATAAATAAGTCATTTTCATTTCTAGTTTAACATAACAAGAATATTTTTACATGATAATTTGATTTTAAAAATTCTAGCTGTGAAGTTTAATAACAGCACATGAAGCTGCCTGTCATTTCATATTTATGTTCCTATTCCAGTTCTGACAGTTCCCATGGGCTCTAGACCACTTGACTAGAGATATTCCAGACCACGTTTTCATCATAACAGGGAGAAAACCCAGTCCCAAATCCAGGAAAAAAATGAAAACCTTTCACAGGGCTTTGGAAATTGAATTATTTTACCCTCTTTGCTACAAGGTAAGTTTACGAATTAGAGAAATGGTCAATTAAACCTTCCCTTCCAGTCTTCTTAATAGATGGTTCTAAGTGCCTTTTCAAAGCAAACTCTGTCAGGAAAGGCCCTTCTCTCACATGGATTGGCTAACACAAGAATAGCCAATGTTGAGTGCTTACTCTGTGCTGGGCACCGTGCCCAGAGCATAAACGTACAGGGTTGAATCTCTACCATCATCATCATCTCTACCAGGGAGGTAGAGCTATTCACAGCCTATCTCACAGAGGGGCTGGGGCTTATCCAGGTTGGAGAGGACCACTTTTGCTCAAGGTCTCATGGATAACTTGAGTCTGAGTGAGGATTAGAACAAGTCTGATTCCAGGTCAGGAATCAGGTCGAGGTGAGAGTCAAGCATCCCCACCAGTCAAACCCCTCAAAGCTCTGTCACCACTTTCACTTTCCCGATACTGCCACACCCACTCAGCCCCTTCCAAATGACAATATTGCCTCTTGCAGTGAAATGTCACCTGCCTGATCACTCCCGTCCATGGACTACCCCTTGCTGCGCGGTGACATGAGCATGATGCATCTAAGGCGTATCTGCCCCACCCCTGCAGCTGGCACAGGACACTGCAGTCAGCAGGCAAAATGTTTTCCTGAATGAGCACATGAATAAACGGACCTTGAGAAATGCACTTTCACTACACAGGAGACCCCTTGGGTTGGGGTGAGGGACTAATCCCACTGGAGGAAGTGAATAGTAAAGAGAAGATGAGGGATGGATCACATTGAAGACTCCTGTGATACCCATAGAATTCACTTGGAAGGGAGCTCTGTAACCAGGGAGATCCCCTCACTGAATAAGAGTCCAAGTCAGGCACTGTAGCATGGAACTAAAACAAAGAGGGTCTCTACAATGCTCCCCACAGTTGTGGTCCCAGTTTTGGGACATTTGGATGACAAGTAGTACCTCTATGTTCCCCTAGCACAGAATCACCAACTGCCATTAATTGTCAACTTTTTCCCCTCTAGACTGTGATCTCTCTGGAGATGTCAGGTAAGTATGTGGTTCCCTGATACTTCCTGAGCATCTTGCACAGTGCAAGACCACTGGAAGGTACTCAATAAATATTTTAAATCCAATTATAATTTCAACTGCACCTACAAAGAAATGGTAAAAGAGAAATATATGTTAAATCTAGAATTCTAGCCAGAGTTCCTCAGCCTTTTATTGAAAAGGTGATGCATGTGTGCTCATATTTTGTAGATGCTAATTGTTGACAACATGATTTGGTGGCTCAACAAATTAGAACTGACACCATCAACCTGCTTGATCCATTTACAATCTTTCATCATCGATGCGAGGGACTATGTCAACTGAGCAGGGCCAGCTTCCCCTGTGAGGCCAGCATCTTGTTTCCTATTAGTGATGAGCATTACAAGCAAATAGATTGGAGCGTTAAATTGCATCCAACAGCCCAGCAAAAATCACAAGCTAATGTAGGAAAATAAAAGTAAGGAGAGGGTAGATTCAAGTCAGTGCACATGCACTGAGAAGTTTCACTAACTACTTTACCACCAGCCTTGCTGCATCCCACCCTCCATATCACACACACAGTAGCCTTTCTAAAATGCCAGTCAACGCATATCACTTTCTGTTTAAAGTTCTTTAATAGTATACTGTAACACCCACACACGCACGTACACACACACCAATAGTATTAAAGTACAAATGAGTGACCACAGATTCTCTTCCAAAAAAATCTTTGCACATGCTGACCCTCCTCCTCTCTTTCTGGAATACTTTCTCTGTCCTTGTATCTACCTAAGTTCATCAAGATATAGCTCAGTCAGAGAGCCTTCTTGTGGAGTATCTTGTGGAATATGTTGAATGGTGCCCCCCCCCCCAAACAAGATATGTTCACATCCTAACCCTCAGAACCTATGAATGTGATCTTCTTTGAGAAAGGGTCTTGGCCATGCAATTAAGTTAAAGATCTCAAGATGGCACCATCCTGTATACCTGGGTGGGTTCTAAATCAAATGATATGTACCCATTTAATACACATGGAGGACATGGGGAGGAGGAGGAGAGGGCCATGTGAAGGAGGCAGAGATTGGAGTGATACAACCACAAACTAAGGAATACCAAGAGCCACTGGGAACTAGAAGGGGCAAAGAATTCTTCTCTGGAACCTTGAGGGGAGGGAGGGAGTGTGATCCTGCCAGCAATTAGACTTCTGACCTCCAGAACAAGGAAAACAATACATCTTGTTTTAAGTGCCCTAATTTGTAGTGAATAAATTCAGTAGCCCTGGGAATGAATAAACCTGACAGCCCCTCAAGTGCTCCCTGCCCTGCTCTACCCCAAACCTGTGCACACCCCTATCTTTGTATTTGCTATGTAACTTTGTTACCTTACGCACTAGACCCAAAGACCCAGGAAGGTGGGGATTTTATCCGCTGAATATATGTACCATAGCTCCTATATCCAGGCATCCGTTGATAGACATTTAGGTTGTTTCCATGCGTTGGTTATTGTGAACTGTGCTGCTATGAATATAGGGGTGAATGCTTTTTTTTTCTGATTAGAGGTTTTCTAACCTCTGGGTATATATAGCCAGGAGCAGGATTTCTGAGGCTGTTTGCTTGAGGAGTCTCCATAGTATTTTCTAAAGAGGTTGCACCCATTTACACTCCCACCAACAGTGTGGGAGGTTTTCTTACTTCTCCACACCCCCTCTGACACCTGCTCTTTCCAGTCTTTTGGACACAGATCATTCTCGGCGGGAGGTGGTTTTTCACTGTGGATTTTATTTGCATTTACATGAGTGATGCAGAACATTTTTTAATTGTCTGTAGGCCATCTGCGTGTCTTTTTGGAATAGGTGTCTATTCAGTTTTTCTGCCCATTTTACTTTTTTTGTTGTTCAGATATGTGAGCTCTGTATTTTTTTTTGGAAATTAAGCTCATCTGATGCATGTTATGTGACTATTATCTCAAATTCAGTGGGTTGCCTTTTTGTTTTAATGTCAGGTTGTTTTCACCGTGCAGAAGATTTTTAGTTTGATGTAATCCCAGTTATTTATTTTTATTTTCATTGCTTTTGCTGTTGCCGTTCCTTCCCCAAAGACCTCTGAGGTTCAGGTCATGAAGCGTTTTCCCCGTATTTTCTTCTAAGTAATTTATGGTTTGGGGTCTTATGTCCAGGTGGGGTTTTTTGTTGTTTGTTTTTGGTTTGGGAGGGTTTTTTTAATCCATTTTGAGTTAACTTTTGTGTATGGTGATTTTTTTTGGGGGGGGTGGGTAGATGTCCTTCCAGTTTTCCCAGCACCATTTGTTGAATCAGCTTTACTTCCTCCACTGTATGTTCTTGGCACATTTCTCATAGACAATCTGTCCATGGAGGTTTGGCTTTACTCATGGGCTCTCAGTTTGAGTCCACTGATTAGCGTGTCTGTCTTTGTTCCAGTAAAATACAGCTTTGATGACAATTGCTCTATAGTATTGTTTAAAGTCAGGGAATGTGATTTCTTCACTGTTCTTTTTCTCTCAGGATGCTTTGGCTATTCAAGGCCTTTTGTGGATCCACACAAACTTTGGAATTATTTACTCCATTTCCTTGAAAAATGTCCCTGGGATTTTGATGGGAATTGCTTTGGGCCTATTCATTGCTTTGGGTAGATGGCCATTTTTACTATGTTGATTCTTCTAATCCATGGAAATGGAATGTTTTTCCATCTCATTGTGTCTTCTTCTATTTCTTTTGTTAAGGTCCTGTAGTTTTCATTATAGAAGTCTTTTACCTCCTTTTGTTAAGTTTATTCTCAGGTATTTGATCTTTCTTGGTGCTATTATGACTGGGATTTCTTAATTTATTTCTCCTCTACTTCACTGTTTGCATTTAGGATTGCTACTGATTTTTGTGTATTGATTTTATATCCTGCCACTTTGCTGTATTCATTAATTGTTTCTAGTAGGTTTTTCATGGAGTCTTTAAGGTTTTCTACGTACAGTATCATGTCATCTGCAAATAATGAATAGTTTTATTTCCTCTTTTCTAATGTGGATTCATTTAATATCCTTTTCTTGCCTTATTGCTCTAGCCAAGACTTCCAGAACTATGTTGAATAATAGTGGTGACAGTAGGAAACTTTGTCTTGTTCCAGATCTTAGGAGAAAGGCTCTCAGTTTTCCATCATTAATTATGATGTTAGCTATAGCTTTGTCATATATTTCTTTTATTGTGTTGAGGTATGTACCTTCTATTCCTATTTCAGTGAAGGTGTTATCATAAATGGTGTCAAAGCTTGTCAAATGCTTTCCCTGCGTCTATTGAAATAATCATGTGGTTTTTGATTTTCACTTTTTTGATGTTGTGCATTACATTTGCATATGTTGAACCATCCTTGCATCCCTGGAATAAATCCCACTTGATTTTGGTGTAAAAAAAATGATGTGCTATTGAATTCTGGTTGCCAGGATTTTGTTGAGGAGTTTTGCATCTATTTTCACCAAAGATATTGGTCGGTAGTTTTCTTTTTGGCACTGTCTTTATCTAATTTTGGAATCAAAGTGACATTGGCCTCATAGATTGTATTTAGGAGTTTTCCCTCCTCTTCAACTTTATGGAAGCATTTAAGAAAAGAATGAGGATTAGCTCTTCTTTGAATGTCTGGTAGAATTCACTGTGAAACCATCTGGTCCTGGGCTCTTGTTTTAGGGGAGATTTTTAATTAATGCTTCAATTTCTTCCCTTGTGATTTGTCTAAGATGTCTGTGTCCTGTTGGTTCAGATTTGAGAGATTGTAGGATTCTATAAACCTGTCCCTTTCTTCATGATTGACCAATAATAATCTCTTATTATCATATAGTTCTGTGATGACAGTTATAATCTTAACTCTTTCATTTCTGATTCTTGTTTATTTTATAGGGGTATATCAATTTTGTTTATGTTTTCAAAGAACCAGCTCTTGGGTTCATTGATCATTTGGATGGTCTTTTGTTTTCAATTTCATTTGTTTCTTCTCTAATTTTTATTATTTTTTCTATTGATTTTTTTATTTTTCTTTCTAGTTCCCTCAAGTGTGCAGTTTGATATTGAATTTGGGCTCTCTCTTGGGTTTTGCACTTGTATGGTTATAAACTTTCCTACCAGAACTGCTTTTGCTGCATACCATATGTTCTGGTAGCTTGTCTCTGAATTTTTGTTTATTTCCAGATAAGCCTTAATTTCATCTTTAATTTCCTTGATGACCCAGGAGTTGTTCGGAAACATGCTCCAGCTCCACATCTCTGTGGGTCTTCAAATTTTGTTCTTTTGGTTCAATTCTAGTTTCGCTCACCCATTGTGGTCAGAATAAGATGCTTTCTATAATTTGAATTTTGCTAAATTTGCTGAGAATTGTTTTGTGTACCGAGACGTGGTCAATCCTTGAGAATGTTCCATGTACATTTAAGAATAATGTATATTCTTTTCTGTTGGGGTAGGACACCATACATATGTGTATGTATGTATGTGTGTGTGTGTGTGTGTGTGTGTGTGTATATATATATATATATATATATATATATATATATATGTTAAGACCATCTGTTCAATTGTTTCAATTAGGGTCCCTATTTCTTTGTTGGTTTTCTGCCTGGATATGCTATCTATTGATGTAAATGGAATGTTAAAGTCCCCTGCTATTATTGTATTATTATCAATGTCTGCCTTTAGCTCTGTCAGTTCTTGTTTTATATATTTATTGGTGTATTTGGTGCATACATGTTAATGATAGTTATTTCTTCTTGATGAATTACCCCTTTGACCATAATGTATGTCTATCCTTGCCTTGTGATACTGTTTGCAGTTGGAAGTTTGTCTTATTCGATATTAGCATTTCATTCCCTGGTTTCCTTTCATCATTGTTGCTTTAAAATATTTTCCATAGTCCTTAACTTTCAACCTGTGTTTATCTTTGGATCTAATATGAGTTTCTTACAGGCATAATATTTATGGATTCTATTTTTTGACCCATGCAACTATTCTATTTCTTCTGATTGGTAAGTTCAGTCCATTCATGTCCTGAAATGCAGGGGTTTATTACTGTCATTTGAGACTTTATTTTCTATTGGTTTTCGCTATCTGTGCTTCATTTCCTGTTTGTTTAGATTTGTTTTTTCCTTTGGATGGTATTCGGTGTCCATTCTGCCTGTTTTGCCAGCTATGTATCTGTTTAGATTTGGGTTTTGTGGTTGTCCCATGGCTAGTCTCTAATTGTACTTCTCTATGGTTATCTTTTACAAGCTGATGCCATATCATATTTATATATTTGTAGAGGATACCTATTTTTCTTTCTTCCTTTAGTGTTTTTTGTTCTCTCCTGTTGGTCTCATCTGCTTCTGCTTAACTGTTTGTTGCCATTTTCTAGGCTTGGTGAATCTTTGTTTTTGTTTTCCCTGTTGCAGGACCCTTTTCAAGATTTCTTGAATGGCATGCTTGGTGATGGAAAAATCTATTAAATTTTTTTTAGTAATTGAGGACCTTTATTTCTCCATCATACTTAAATGATAATTTTGCAGGCTAGAGTATTCTTGGCTGGTAGTTTTGTCTTTCCATATTTTGAAGATATTGTCTCACTCTCTTCTGGCCTTCAGGGTTTCTGTTGAAAAGTCTGATGATATCCTGATGGGTGTGCCTTTGTAGGTTACGTTTTTCTTTTCTCTAGCAACCTTGAGTAGTTTTTGTTGTTGTTGTTGACTTTTGCTAGTTTTACTATGATGTATCTAGCATAAGTCTGTTTACAGTTAGCAATTTCAGTGTTCTCTCTGCTTCTTGAAACTCTTTGTGGTTACTCTTTGTGAGAGATATGGGAAATTATCTATTACTTCTCTAAACAGGCTTTCTGCTCCTTTATTCCCCTCCTCTCCTTCCAGAATGCCTATGATCCTTATATTTGTTCTGCTATTTCTTGGAGGGTTTCGTCAATCTTGTTTCTCTCTCCTTCTCCATGAGGGTCGCCTCTGTTATCTTGTCTTAAATTTTTGATATTCATTCTTCTGGAAGGTTGAGTCTGTTTATGGAGCTTTCCATATTTACCTTCTATTCCTTGACTGCATCATCTTTCATTTCTAGAATTTCTGCTATATCTTTCTTCATGTCCTCAATCTCTTTGGTGACATATTCCTTTTGATCTGTCACTTCTTTTCTGAGTTCTTTTTATTTTCTTTGGGTAATTTGTTTGTACCTCCTGCATCTCATTCAGCTTCTTTATAGCTATTTTTTGAACTATTTATCTGTTCCCATTTCATATCAACGGAGTTATTCTCTGGTAGGTTCTGACATTTTCCTCTTTTAGGGCCATTCTTGTTTTCTTTGGCAACTTTAGTTTTGGCATGGCTTTCTTTCTGCTTTGAATTTAGCATCGTTACTTTCCTTTTCTTTTTCTTCAGATTTCTTCCTACCTTGGCCTGGGGGTGGGGAGTGTACTTCCGCTCCTTAGGTAGGGAGCAAGTAGTGCACTTCTCAGGTCGGGAGAGGGATGCAAATGCATCTGCAGTCTCTAGGTTACTCCTGTGGTCTCTAGGACAGTTATGGTCACCACTGTGCCAGGGGCGTGCTCAGTTACCTCTCCTTAGGTGAGGTGGGGTGGAGGGTGGGAATCTGCAGGATCTCCACTTTGCCTACCAGCTGCTTTGCTAAATCAGGGTCAGGTTGCTGGTCTGCATCTTCTTCCCAGAGTTGCCTCTTCTTTGATGTGGGCTTTGTCTCATTGGTCAGATACCTACTTCTGTTCAGAGGGAGTTCAGTTCAGAGGGTAAATTCAATTTGTTTCTCAGAGAGGGTAAAACAAGTGTCCTCTTACATGGTCATCTTGACCCAAAAGAAGGTATTAATAATTTTCACAGGCTTCAGGCTTGCATTCACTGCTTGTGGTTTAGTGTAACTACTGCCCTGAGTCCACCTTCACTGAGTGGATGGTGGACCAAGTATACACCAGCATTTAAGAGATTTTTCTTTTCTTCATGCACTCCATGATCTGTGCATATCATAACTCTAGATGTGTCAACTGAACAAAGTTAAGGCTTAGTTTACGACTGCAGAAGGTTTATAGTCTAGGTGAACCTAATAATAATTGCTAATATTTTCTTCCTCATTTGATTCCTCAAATAATTTTTGGTTTACTTTTTGTTTTTGACAAAGCACAATTATCTCAATATGTATTATCAGTTTTTTAGAGGAAATTGGGTTTCTCTGCTTGTTTTTTTTAAAACTAAACATATATGCCAATAATAGACCATGAGGTCTCTGCTTACTAGTAAGCTGCAGTTAGAGTTAAGGTAATAATGCATCAAAGAAACAATAGGATCATTGCTGGTGGTACTGTTAATGGGGCAGGTAGTCTTGTGAAAACAACCTATCAATTACTCCAAATTGTTAAATATAGAGTTACCATGTGACACAGCAATTCCACTCCTAGGCATACACCCAAGAGAAATGGAAATAAATGTTCAACAAATATTTGTACCCAAATGCTTAGAGCAATAACATTCGTAATATCGAAAATGTGTAAACAGTGAATCTGAGCTTCCAGAGAACTGTCCTCCATAGTTGCAACTAAAATCCAAAGTGGGCATGATGTGCGGGGCGCCCAGCGTGTCTGCTGTGTGCACCTCTCTGGCCTGGGAAAACTCAAGGAATTTGAGTCGCCACTGAGACTTCCGCGCGCGTTTCCTCTGGTGACATATGGACCTCTCGTGCCCCCTTCTCGCAAACACCTAAGAAGGAGAGCTCTTCTCATTGTTTGACTCTGTGTCCAGGTGAGCACTAAATTATACAGATTCTATATACAATAGAGGAAATATATTTTTAAGTATCCCGTAATAAGGGAGAGCAGATTACCTCCAGCAAACAATTTTAATAACTTACTAAATGAAATGAAGATATATTGGAAGGAAAGAAGCACAATATATTGCTTTATCCCAGAGAAAATTATGTGTCCAGCACTGCAATGCATTTAGAGGGATGCAAATTAACTCCTAATTCTGGCTAAACCACCCAAACAGCTGTTCAGTCAAACTATGCAGTCAAGGCATCATCCAGACGTCCTGTCAAAAGAAAAAGTCTGCCATGAAGGATGCATGTAGTTGAAAGTCTGCAGCTGCAGAACCTTAGGACGCACCCAGGGGTCAAGCCACGGCTGAGGTTTGTCTGAGTAGCTCCTAGCAAATGACCGTACACATTGACTAGGGCTCACGGTTTCTGCCCAGTGATCCACCAATGGGTTATCTCTACTCTGAAGCTTCCAATTTCCAACCAATCCTCCTCCCTCCTCCTCTCCTCTGCAGGTGTCAGAGCCATCAGTATGGTCTGAGGTCTTAAGATGATAAAACTGACCCCTAGAGCTAAAGTGCACCCTGCCCAATCTCTCAGAAAATTCCATGCTAGATCTGGAAGCAGAATGCACAAGTCCCTGAGCTTCTAGCAGAGCACTCCATTCAGCCACACAGTCAAACATCTGATACACGTACACTCAGCAGCTGTCTCACTAGGTACTCAGCCAATTATAAAGCTTCACATCTCCATTTGCTGTACTATAAAACTGAAAAGACACTTGCTTCACACCAGCTTCCAGGGATTGGAGAAGAGGTATAAAATATTTCTTATAGCTGGAAGAAAAGCCATAAATAAAAACAGAACTGTTCCATCAGCTTTCACTTATCAGGGCAAATGGATAGGTGAACTGGCCCAGATACATGGTCTAGGGATTTTGTGACTGCCAGAGCAGTACCCAGATTCTGACACAGAGAGTTGGGAGCTGGGAGAGCAGAAAGGGAGCCCCAGATAAGCAATGGGGAGAGTGACTCTGCTGGGCGGGGCCAATCTCTTAATATGTGCTTTTTCACGTGGAAAAAGAACATGTGCAAGTTGTCTACAGATGTATGGCTTTTAAGCATATAAAGAGATAGGTATTCAAGCTTGCTTAAAATTACAGCAATACAAAATTAAAATAACAGTAAGAGCATTATAAATTCACCTTAGTAGATATCAATATACAGTATTGGTGAGGGTATACAGGAAAACTCTTATTAGTGCAAACCTAAATTATTGATACTTCTCCAAAAGACAACTTGGTAATTTCTACTAAAATGTGAAATGCCCATCATCTTGGACCCAGACATTCTGCTTCGGAAGATTCCGTGATAGAGATCTACTCGCACAGACACACAATGCACAAAATGGCCAGCGCAGCACAACTTGAAACAGCAATCACTGAAGATAAAGTAAATGTACATCATTAGAAGAGAAGTTTAATATGTGGTGATGTGCAACGGAATACTGTGTAGCTGTGATAGAGAATGAGGAAGCTCTAATGTTGCTGATATGGATTAATCACTAAGCTATGCAGTTAACAGACTTAAGGATGAAGAAGTGAATTACCTTTTGTTTAAAACTGAATATTGTCACGCAAATTCAAATATGTAAATATATACATATGCTTATGCAGAGAATACTTTTGGAAGAAAACATAAGAAGCTGGCTAAGAGTAGCTACTATTCTGAAAAGGGATGATGGTGGGTAGGAGCAACAGATTTCACTACATAAACTTCATACCCCATAATTTTACCATGCTCTTGTCTTACTCGTTTCAAGAAAATATTGTGTTTTCTCCTTGCTGCCTGCTCATAGCAGCAAAAGTAGAAACATTACTACTAATAATAACAACCACTATGTGATTTGAGGTTTATTTCCATATAATATTTTCCCATTCATTTCTCTAATGTGAGCAGAGAGGAATGAATTTCTACTCTAGTTTTTTTTAATAAAGAAGCAGGGGTCAAATATAGTTGACCAAATTGTCAAAGATCATTAGAAAGGTCATCTGGAAAAGAACTTTCTTACTTTAACACTGCTCATACCCATATCTTAAAGTGGAAGAAGGATCCCAGTTTCCTGGCTCTAAATCCTGGGATATTTCCCTTCCATATCTTCTCCCTCTGCCTCACAAGGAAGAAAATAATTGACTTCCATCTTTAAAAGCAACAATGAAGCTTTAAATAAGAGCAAGAACCAAATGTGGGGCAAAGGTTATTAGGCCTGAGATGGAGAAAAATGAGTTAGCAGGAGAAAAGGATGAGTTCAATTCTGGTGAGATATCTTCATCTTCAATTCTACATTTTCTGATGAAGCCTTCTTATTTCCTGATCCAAGAAGAAAAAGAACCTGTGAATCTGTTCCTTTGCCCATAGTTCCCCTACAGTTGAACATCTCTCTTCCCAAGATAGCCTACAGGAATTCCCTGGAAAATCAGAAGAGGGTTTCCTGGTACTGTTTATCTCCTGGGGAAATAAATGAAGAGAAAGGTAATGGGGAAGTTAACAGAATTCTTAAAAGAAACTAAGTCTTTCACACTCTCAAGGAAGCACTCTGGCTAAGCCTCTGAGAAGAGAGGACCTTGTATTCAGCTCTGTTGCTTAATGGTCAAATCATTGCATGCACTGGAGTCCTTTCTTTGGAAAGATGTTGAGATACTTGATTTTGTTTCAATGTTCATAACACATCAGCAATGCATCATCCTGGTAGAAGGGAAAGTCAAATGCTCACAATTGCTCATAATCTGATAATCTATTATTAAGCAAAAAGTGTGGCAGTTTTAGCAAAAATCCCATTATGCTAGTATAACAAGAATCCTCCTTGATACTCAATCAAGATCTTCATCTACCCACCCTTGATATCTAACCAAGTTCCTGAGTAATTTTCCATTCTCCCCCTCACCCTACTTATGGGCAATAAATCCCCAACTTCTCCTGCTGGATTCAAAGTTAAGTTAAATCTCTCTCTTCTGTTGCAATAGTCCTGAACAAAGTCTTCCTCATCATTTTTAACAAGTTTCTGGTGCAATTTCTTTTCAACACTAGTTAAAATGTGGACCATGCTCCAGCAGCAGCAACACTTGGGAGTCTGTCAGAAATGTAGAAATATAGGACTCATCCAGACCTACTGAATCAGAATCTCCACTACCAACAAGAATATCAAGTAATCTGTGTGGATGTTAAAGTTCAAAAGCTTTAGCCGACATAGCCCCAGTTCCTTCAGTACTTGTAGGCCCTTGATTCTTGACTTTCAGGGAACATCCCATAGGGCCAACCACTCATAACCAGCTGAGGAGATCCACTGCCTTGTTCCCTGCCTCATTTTAATTCATCCTTTCAACTTCATTACTCACTCTCCCCTGGGTTCCATTTTCCATGGCTGTCTCCAACAAGCGTTCACTCGATCATTTCTACTTTCTCCAGGTCCATGGGTCTGGGGTAGGGTGACTCTTTAAAAATGAGCATGGTGGAAGAAAGAAAGGTAAGTGGTGCTGACTCAAGTTGAAACCTAGGATGGAGTTTTAAAAGTCAATCAAATCTTTAATACTCAAGATTAACTTCTTATTAGTATCCTCAGCCAGTGTCTTTTCTTTGCTATGGTTTAAGTTCTCCTGCTGTTATACTATAGGGCACTAGGATAAGACTGGCATGTAGGACTTGATTTGCCAGGCACATGACATTATTAATAATTTAATCTAATAAAACTAGATTTGGGAAAGAAACCAAGCTATCCATTTAGTGTCAAGATGCCAAATAAGCCTGGATTAAGTTTGTCAAGACATACAAAAAAAAAAAAAAAAAAAAAAAGCATTGTTCAGCCATTTATCTGAAATTCAAATTTAACTGAGTACCCTATATTTTATCTGCTAATTCTATATAGAAACTTTTCTACATGTCATCTAACAAGAAAGTAAGATTACTGGAAAAGATCTCTGGTTACTATCCCCTAACTCGGGACAGAAATTCTACTGGCAATTTCACCTTTTACCATTCCTTCCGTTTCTTAAGTAAATGAGATATATGGAGAAGGGAGACACAAATCTAGATTTGGAAAGTATGTGGAAATACTACAATAAGAATAATATAATAATCTGTATACAATACTTTCAAAATGCCATTAAGTCAATCTTGAGATGTTTCATTGTCTATTCAGAAGATATCATGAAAGTACTAAGTCTGACAAACCAGACTGCTAATATTTCTTTCTGATTTTATTCTAACTCTTTAGTCAGGAGTATGCCCCAATGACACAATTTTTATCCTTCCCCTTCTCTACTCACCCACCTGAACTTCATCCTTACCTGGTCAAAGAATATATCTCTCTCCTATAAGTCAAGTCATTGGCAGGTTCTGTTCCTATTCAATCTTATGCCATAGTTGTGTGTGACTGATGAATTTGTTTCAACTGTTATCTCCCTGAGGGCAAAGAGGTGCAGCCTGGAGGGCCCTGGCCCTTTTCTGCCCACACATAGAAAGTCCTCCACAATTTTTTTCTGAACAAGTCCTGTGTGGCTTTCTCCTGAGCCTAAAGAGAAAGCTCAGCTGGACTCTGACTTCACTTTGCTAGACTGTAATTGGAACTCAAAATGAAATGACATCGGTTTGCTCCAGAATCCCCACCAGGACTGGCAGGGACAAAAATGACTGACAACAGTCCTTGCAGTGCACTCTCAAAAGACTTTCTTTGGCCCCTGAATGTACTAGTGCTTTTGAAATACATGCAATCCCTTCCATGCCTGCTGGGTTCCCTTTTATAATCCACTACAACCAATAATAAGGAAAAAGAGAAGAAGAATATAACCTCTCCATGCTACTACTTTAGTCACTTTCTTATTCAGAACTAAAAATGACCCCAGGAGGTGGGGGCCTCCAACCTCTCAGGCAAGAGAAAAATAAAGAACTCTCAAACTCCTTTTTCAGACTTATGGAAGCCCAGGATGACAGTACTGCCACTCATGGCCAACTCTGAGATTCCAGACCAGTTCAGAGCCGTAAGTCTATTGCACAGAGCCGCCAGTGGGTAAAAACCGGAAGCACAGACAAGTTACCACAATCACCCCTACTGAGGTTCCAGGTTCAGTTGATGCTCTATGCCCCAGTAAGAGTCTCCAGTGTGCCCTGGGGTGTTCTCAAGAGTTTATCTAGGCCTCATGCTCTCTAAATCACATAATCCATCATGCCAAAGTGGGTTACTGTCTCTTCCTTCTGAGAAACGGGCACAGGCTAAGAGGTCCTAAGTAGAGACGACTTCTATCAATTAAATTCACCAAACTTACTCTATTCCCAATGTTTTTCTGGAAATCTACTTATACTCATGATTCCAGGATGAAAAGCCATATCCTTTCAGTTATGAATGAATCCTGTGTGGCTTTCTTCAGAGTACAGAATTTGTTTGCCTATATCAATTCCCCTGCATTTTGAAGCTGTTAGTCATAGTTCCCTAAACCACTGCCCTAACAGATGGCCAGGGTCATAGACCAGGCCATTCATAATGTCCCATACCCCTGACAACAGCAGGTCCAAGGAGAGAGGCTGTGACCTCAGGTGGAGTGACAAGAGTTCTTCCCTGGCACTATACTAATGCACAGACATTACATAAAAACAGACATACTAGGTAGCTGAAGTAGGAAGATGGGAATCTGGGACTGTAAGCAAGGGGCTACCTACAGAAAAAAAAAAAAACAGAAAAAACATATGAGAAATGGAAAGACATACATAAATCTTGTTGCCAAGGTACTGTGATCCTTTAGTTCTTTCCTTAATTTTGTAAGCTTCTCCACTGTCTCCTCCCTCTTTTGCTGAAACTCTTTGAAGATGGGTTTATACAGTTTATAGTAAAAAGTCATGATTAGTATACTTCCTACCTTCCTTCCAATTTAGCAGAAACTTGAGAAAATATGCCCCCCACCCTTACTCTTTTCAAAATAGGAGAATGGAAGGAAGAATGTAGGAAACGGCAGGCTCCTACATAATCACCACAGAGTGTGGCTATGGCTGGTTGAGGGAAACTGTCCTGAAAAAAATAAACAATAACCCAACAACAGTAACAGCTAACATTTGGGGGCACCTCTAGCTAAGGCCATGGTATAGCTGATCATATCCCCTAGATAAAGCTTCAACTAAACTGAATCAAATAACAAGAAAGAGCTTATATGAAATATCAGGCAGCATTGGGAAACAAGGCTGCCATTTTGGAGTACTGCCACAGACCAAATGAAAGTTGAGTTGCCCAAGAACAATGACAAAAAAAAAAATGAAGGTACATCCTGACAGAGAGGCAGAGGGAAAACAGAAAGGGACTCTCAATCCCCTTTCCCAGTGTCCAACCACAACCTACCCTGCAATTAGGATAGATAATATTCTGCAGCATCTGCTTAACAACCTTCCATTCTCTTGAAGTATTTAGTTTGTTTCCTGACCTGGAACGGCAATATATAAAATTACTGCTTTAACACTTGACAGCTAAGATTTTATTATTTCATTTGTTTGCTTTTTAGAAGAAGCCATCTTTATTAAGAAACATACTTTGATAGTCTGTTTGGGGAGAGAGAAAGTGAAATCCCATAAAAGCTTTAAAAGGGGAGTAAGAAATAAAGAGAAAGGTAAAGTTTGCTGCAGAAAAATGATTCCGAACATGAAGGTAGAAAAAGATAAGAGAGAGGGTACCAGACACCAGAGCAGGAAGCTGCAGCCTCCAGATCAAGGGCAGCAGGGAGAAGTTCCCCACACTGGAATGGCCAGGAAAGTTTTAACAGCAGGATGGCAAATCTGCACATTTCATTTTTTTTTATTTAAGACATGTAAACATCTTCCATATCTTCAATCTTTAATAAAGTCTGGCAATACACATGGGTGGGCAAAAAAGAAGACAGCAGATTGAGAACTGTAACATATGATTAAGAAGACGGTGATGGCAGATGAAAAGGCATACGGTCACCCACACAGCAGGGTGATACAGTCACACTAACAGAGATGCTTGGATTCTGGAATTGCCTGGGTTCTACCCCTAGATGAAGAAATCCATCTGGGAAAGTGTTATATGCAAAAAGCCTCTCAGAAAAGCAGCACCACTCCAAAACCCCACAGACACAAAGCCAAAGAACTAATCAAAGAGATTACAAAAATAAGAGTCAACAGAGTCAGGGACTTGTCACTAAAGACTCTCAGTCAAAATGACATGAAACAGTGTTATCATTTAAAAGAGCATTTTACATAGAATAAATGCTTAATAAATAGTTACCAAATGAATTAATGAACACTGATTTGAAGTTAAAAGTAATGACTCCTGTCTGCAGCTTTGGACATACTATATATGACTGGGGCCAACAAAAAAAATCTGTGATGTGGACACTTTCTTGTATTCAACTTCCAAGCTATTCATCCACTGATACTTTATCAATTTAACTCCACAAAAAAGAGTTTTATATGTACACATTGGCTATGACCCAGTAGAACCGCTGACCAAATACATCTACATCTTTGAAAGTAAAGCAGAGTTTGTATAATTAGATGAATCTTTTAGTGCATTTTTTCCTTATTAGGCTACAAAAATGAAAGTGTTGATACCTGAGCTAAGAGCAGAGGTTTCATTAACTTAATACAACTGAGACAAAGATAGAAATCATTAGGCCTATCGTAAGTGATGTCATTAGCCTCGATCAGATGCTCATTGACTTCAAGCTGGTCAACCTTGTGCTATGGTCTAAAGGGAATGAACAAAATGAAAAAACATGTGTGAATCATCAAGGACGATGCCTAAAAGGAAAGGTATAATTAGAGATGTTAGAATGATGTTCAGCTCTCTGGTAACAGAATTTACATGTAATCTTGTTTAAGTTTTATTCATTTGACTTTTTGCACAAGTTTTCAAGAAAACATTATATATAAAATCAGGGGAATTATAAATTAATTCATAGACATTTGTTTATAGAATTTTTTTTCACATTAGAGAATAAAATCTGCTTTTGTAATACTAGTCTGTCATTTAGCTATACTGTACCATTTTTGAAGATATAAATAGATTGGTGATTTTGTTGGCTTAATGTCAATAGACACAGGCAAGTGTAAGTAAAGGAATAGTTTATAGATATAGGTTTGAGAGGGTAAAGATGTGGGTATGGTAGGGATATGGGTGTGGGTCTAAGTCAGGATGTTGGTATGGATACAGGTATAGGTAAGGAGATATATATATATGTAAGGATATGGGTATGGGTATTGGCAGGGATATGGTTATGGCTATGGGTAAGGATGTAGGCATAGTTATGGTATGGGTAAGGATATGGACATTAAATATCTAATCATTCCTTTCACCAGATTGTGGTTCTTGAGGAAACATATTAAAAAATAAAATAAAATAAAAAGAGCAACATATAGATAGTAAAGACAGAAAGGAGGAAAGGAAACTTTAAGGTCCAAGTCCCAGCCCTTCCCCTGATGTTGACCATCTCCCTTTCTTGAGAACTAGATTTCCCCACTTACTTGTTTCTCTTGTACCCTAGGCCACCATCCCTTCTACTGAGGTCTGAGTCCATCTACCCTAGCGTCATTTCATTTCATCAGGATTTTGCTTCCCAATGACCCTAACTGGAAAAATTCAAGACAAAGGAAGCTCAACCTCATCATCTCTTAGGTGGAACAATGTCTGAAGACAAGAGGTATAAAGAGGACAATGGCCGCCTGTCACTTTTTAATGAAGTAAAATGGTAAAAAGGCAACCATTTTAATATTTTCTTTAAACAACTCTGAAAACTCATATTGTCATTATGCTCTGATATTTCACTGATGACACGAAAGCATACTGAAGAAAACACAGTAGGTCTCTTTCCATTTATAAGTTTAACATTCATGGTTTTGAGGATTTGTGAGAGATTCTGGAAGACTATGACATGTAGCAATTTGTAATTTTGCTAAAGCACTAATTTGAATCAACCCCACTGTGAGACTGCATGTGAGGAATTAGTCACGTAGGTAGTGAATAAGACTGTACCTGCATTTTGATGTTGGTTTGTTACTCACCAATACTTTTCAGGAACCTGGGAAGTTCTTGAGGACAAGTGTCTCAGGACAAGTGCCAAAAATCTGCTGCATAGCTCAATGCTATTTAGAACTACAATATGCAAAAATGCTTGTTTCCTCTCACAATGCAGATAAATTTCACTGGGATAACCTTACCAAATTAACAGAGCCTGTTGTTACAGGTGCCCAGAGTAGTCAAAACCAGGTAATCACCTCTGTTTTACTTCTCCCAAGGCGTTAAGCACAGTAATTGGCATAATAATCTAGCTTTAACTTGGTTGCATCATATGAACATGAGGTATTGTCAAAAATATTTTGTCAACCAGTGCTGAGTACTGATCTCTTTCTCCATCTGTGGCAGACACTGTTCACTTCCTGCACAGTCCACCCTCCACCTCTTTCTTGCTACCTCAAATGTTGTCCGTGGCGTTACTGAATCTAGTCCCCACTTTATCTGATCCCCTTATATCTAGGAATGGCCTTTTGAATATAGCTCTGGCTAAAGCGATGTAAGAGGAAGACATCTAGAGAACTTCTGGAAGGTTTTGCTTTCCAATAAAATAAAAAGATGAACCAAAAACCATTCCCACCCTCTCTTCTAACCTTGAACATGACCACAAGTTCTGGAGTTATGGCAGCCTCTTGTAAACATAAGGCAGTAGGCCACACAGAAAGGGCTTGAGAATTTCAGCGACTATGGACCCTGACGTTTTTGAGCCGCTGAACCAGTAGTACCGAACTTACTCATGTAAGAGAAATAAAACCCTGTTCTGTTTAAACCATTTTAAGTCACAAGATATATTTATCGTGGCTAAACAAATATAAACACATCATTCATAAAACATTCATAAAAACAAATTTTGAATCCAATTTCTACTGATTAATTCTCCATTCCCACATTCTATGATTTTAAACGTCTAAGAGAATTTGAGTGGTAAACTCTAAGACCTGCTCCTTCGCCTTCCAATGGGCTGTAGAACATCCATAGGAATCTCCTATTTGATTTTTGACACACTTCTTTCACTCGGTGCTAAGATTCCAGTAAGATAACTGTTCTCTATGCTGTGTCATGATATGTCCTTATCTCTGCCTCATCTTTGAAGTCAAATCTCAGTTACCAAAGAATCATTTCAGGAAAGAGATGGTTCCTAAGGAAGGACTTGCAAAGGCTATTACTGGTTTTCTGAATCATATTAGAAAGATTGTTTTAAGAACCAAGTACAGCCTCAAGACTCAGAAGAGGGAACACAGCGAGTGAATGTAAAGAAACAGGGCCTCTTCTTAGATCCGTGAGGAGTCTGGCATGTGCCATAGAAAACTCAGCTAAGCAAGTTCTTTTCTAGGAGCTCTGCTAACTAGGAAGACATAAAGGTAAAGTTCTGTCCAAAGGGCAATAAAATTCACATCAATTAAACTAACATTATGGAAGCACTGACCACAGTACAGATACTACAGAGGAACCAAGGAAAGAGGAAGCAACAACATGAAGGTCATGTCCCATGCTTAGACGTGCTCTCCTTTGACTGAAAAGCTGAGAATTCTTCAATTTCTCTTTTATCCAGGTAAGGATATAATAATTCCATCTTCCCTGGAGTTCCAATGTCTCTCCATTTGTATTACTGAGCCAAATGCTGTTTACTGTATCTCATGCTGGGGGTGCTGGGAAGGGTGGGAAGGTAGGTAGGCTCATTAACTTACCATTCATTCTCGGCCTGTGCGATTCTGCAGGCAGGATGCCCAGCCTGGATGTCAGCTTTTTACAAATAACAATTGAAACTGTCAGTTATCTTGATGAGCAATGCTCCCATGGAAGAACAGCATAATTGGAGGGTAAAAGTGAGCTAATTTTTTTCAGCAGCAACAGGAACAAAATATCTTTCTCAGGATAATGTATTTACTGTGATTTGGTTTGTAGCACAGAAATTCCAAATAATATGAGTGAAAATAGAAAAATCCTCAGATTTTAGGAGAGGCAGAGCATCCAGTCTCTCAGGATTAAAAAATATAGCGATGCATGAAACCCTAAAATCAGGCTTTGGGGGCCTGATTTTAAACAGGAAAACCCTGGTACTTATGTTTCTTGGGTATCTATATGTTTAAATTCAGGGCAGCAGGACTATAAAAAGACCCCAGTGTTTAAGCCTCAAGGCAAAGATGATATGAATTTAAATGATCTATGACACTGTCCTCTAATACTCTGTATGGCTTATTATTAAATGAACCAAAATGAAATTTCTGGTATCCTTTCCACCCTTCCTAGTCTATCAATCTAAGACCCTAGCAACCTGCCCACTCATGACCATCTTTTAAGGCCCAATTCAAATGCCAAATGCCAGTGGCACATTACCTCCATCCTCCAGCAGAATTACAATTTCTTTTCTCTCAGTTCCATGTCCCTCCTGCCTTTCTGGCATCTGGGCCTTCACTGGCCAGTCCAATTGTTTATCTTCCTTATCTTCCCTGCCTTTCTAGGATAGTGAGGTCCTAAATGTCAGGGACAGTTTGTCCACCACTGTACCCAAAGACCTTGTACAATTCCTGGAACATACACTGTCCTCAGTAAGTGTTTGCTGAAGGGGAAAAGGAAAGTGTAAATGTGGGAAAAGTAGAGCCTCTCGGGTGCCTAGCACTTGGGCTAAGAGCTCTACTGAGCAAGGACAAAGGGCTCTGTCTGCCTGAACCCAGAAGAGGGCAGCAGAGAACTGAGGAGCAAAACCTAAACCCAAGAGGAAAGTTTTCCTGAGCTTGCTGATGGGACTGGGCACATAGAAGGCGGAAAGAAATGCCAGTGACACCAAAAATCAGGGACACATCATTGTCAGATATCATGGGATGCACAGCTAGAACAGGAGACCTGGCATGCATGTATGAGGCGGCTAGAAAATATAAGAGACTCCCACCATGGATCAAAAATAATTTGGGTGCACTGGGTTTGAAGAACAGGGCTCCTCCATCTGAAGGATTAGTCCTGGCCCCAGTGGGATTATCTCTCAGCTGATTTCAGGATCTTTGTGCTAAAGAGGGAGATCATGGATCAAAGCAAACCTAAACATCTGCACAATTTGTATTGCTGGTAGGCAGTCAGGACTTTGGAGAGAGGTAAAAATTAGGTAGCCCAAAGAACGTGGAGACAGGAGGTGAACAAGGAACAAAATCCTGAACCAATGGCAACCGTAAAGTTAAGCTCAGGAACCCCAAGAGCCCAGGACCTACTTGGAAGAGGGTAACGCAGCTGTGATTGAAGTAACCAAGCCTCTCCTTGTCTCTCTTGAGGCCCAGATTCAGCACTAAATTACATCCTACACATTTAAATTAATTGCAAAAACCTCCCAATTGTCCTAATTACCACTGATCTAATCAACTGCCCCCTCACTGAACAATACCCCAGTGTAAGTCAAAACTCAATTAGCTAGAAGTAGAGAATTTTAAAAAATAAGCCCAAATTCATCTATACCCATATCCAGAGAGAGCTGGTATTGGATTGCAGTTTACAATTGCAAAGCCCTACTGTAAGTATGGTCTGTAGATCAGCTCCGGGATCATTACTGAGAAGGTTGCTAAAATGCAAAATCTCAGTGCAGATCTGCTGACCGGCATTCTCCAGTTGACTCGTATAGCATTAAAACTGAGGTGCTTGCCCACTACCACCTGAGTCCTTCCTACATCTCTGACCACAATTTGAACCGCTCTCCTTTTTGACCTCTTGCGTTGCTGCCGTCCCAGTCTTTCTGTTCCTCAGCTACACCACATTCATTCCCAGCATAGGGTCCCTGTCCTCTGTTTGTAATCCTAAACAGTTCAGCACCCAACCTTCATGAGATGCCTGAGCACTCTCAAATGCAATGTGCATCGTTAATTCTGTGCCCAGCACAAGCAGACAGTCACCTGCAGAATTTGTCGAGCACAGATTCTGGTACGCACTCCCGAGAGTTTCTGATTCAATATGTTTAGGGTGGAGCTGAGAATTCTGAACATTTGCATTGCTGACGAGCTTCTAGATGTGCTAATGCTGCTAACCTGGTATAACTCTTTGAAAATCACTAGCACCGTCCTCTTGATATTTTTCTTATCATTCTTTTCTGTAGAATCACTTCCACTGCACTGATGTGTCCATTCCATGAGAGTAAGAAGTCTGTATGTTTCGTTTACCCTCTATCTCCAGTGCTTGTTACATGATAGGTGATTTTTAATATTTGTTGAATAAAGAATGAATCATTAATGGCTAGTTTCTGTCACTGCATCTTTTGTGTGTGATAACTTAGCATTCTATCATGTACATATCTGTAATCAGCCATAAGGTTTGTATTCATTCATCATGGTATAACTTACAAAAAAGTAAACCAAACACAGACAATTGAGAAATAACTATATTTTATCTATATCTGTTATCAACATTATAATTTTATGCTGTTGACTTCATACATCGGTCTTCTACTTGAGGAAAGATTCCTTTCAATCCTATACCATGAAAGAAGTCCCTTCTTTTCAACATGAGACCAATGTCTTTAACTGGAAGGCTACATCCTTCTATACAAAAGAGTTGGAAGAAGGAAAATTAGTAATTTGACATATTCATACTGTGGCACAGTAACTATCTCTCAAACACCAGAATAAGGCATATTGTCATACGCTTTAACTGCTTATTTTGAATATGTCTTGGCTAAGTTCCTATATTGCTAATAAGACTATATTTCACCAAATAATCCATTTGAACCTGTCTCCAAAGAGCCTTATTAAGTTACTGAAATTATTGATGGAACCACACACTGTCCAGTCCTTCTGTTAACTCTCAGTTTGCAGATCGAAAATCCTACTGTGGGAGTAGCCACATTTATGAGTCTACAGATAATTGCATTTATCTGCTTCTCCTGCTATGCAAACCTTGTCATAACCACCATCACCTCCTTCTCCCCATTCTGCTAAGTTCCCCTGATGAGCCCCTACTCATACTCTCTGTACCCATCAGACTCTGGATCTCATCATCCCCAAGAATCAAATTTATTTTTACCTCTTTCATGCCGAAGCAGAAACCCTTCTGCACAACCAGAGGCCATAATCGAAAGCCAGGTTTCCAATCTAGAGCTAATTCCCCTCCAAAGTTGGCCTTTGGTAGAAGCTCCTGAGGAGGAATGGGGAGTAAGTGTGGGGAGTCTTATTAATTAGGCCAGATTCTAGGTGTCTGGAGTCTAATGGAAGCCCCTGTGGTTAAATGTCAAAATCAAGGAGCCAGATGGTTCAGTGACAAAGCCTCCCTGTCAGATTGTTGACAGGCAAGGACAGCAGTGGCTGGGAAACAGTAACTGTGTCACAAACATTTTCTCTGAGCACTCGTGGCCAAGGCCCACGTTGAAAAGGACATGCATCCTGAGAGACAGGCTTCCTCTGGCTTTCTTGCTAGTGATTATTGAAAGCACTGACATCAATGACAATGAAGATCTGAAAAGGATGCTTCATCACAAAACAATGTCTGAGACTTAAATCAAATGTAATTCAACAAAGCCAATTGGAAGATTATTTTGCTTTATATCTGTATTAAATAGAAAATATGTATTCACTCAACACTAGATTGAAGGAACTTAAATGATACTATTTTTAAACACATTGATTCAGTTTTCAATATAGGATAAAATTAAATATTTTGGTGCAGGGACTTATACAGGAGTGTTAATTCTGACTTTTGCCTCATAATTTCTTTCCTACGTGGGTCCTATCAGCTCATCTAAGATAAACATTGGAGTAACTCTTTGGGGCATATATTTTTATCCTTTCTTATACTTGCAACAATCCTACAGAATAGGCAGGGTGGAAATTATCAATTACTGTAAAACCATATATAGTTAAGAATTTCAGAGAGCTCAAGAGACTTACTTAAGATTCTACAGACATGAAGTGGTAGAACTAGGGCCCCGTTTTTTACCACCCATGGAAAAATTCACTAGAAAGAAACATTTTTACCAGAAAATTCAGTTACCAGATATTGGTAACATCTTTAGCTGGTCTCTTCACACTATTTCTTCCATTGGGCAGTACTCTCTGACAGCTTAATTACTGGCCAATAAACCCGGGACTCTGCTTGTTTTCACACACAACTCACTGTCAATCGCTATGACTCATTCTCTTTACTTTCAGCTGACAGAAAAGCTCCTTTTTCCAACTGTAATAGTGCTGGTAACTTCAGCTTCCACTGAAAACGATGAAAGCTCTGGTGGCTTGTACAGAGAAAACAGTGTTAGAATCTTAATTGAATAGTCGCTGTGTGTTCGTGATGGGAGAGTCTTTTCTTCTCCACAGCCTAGTTCCTACCTATCCCGCTTCCAGGTGTGGCATGCACAAAGGGAAAAGAATTTTGGTAATACAGTTCATTGTGGGTGAAGAGACGGAGACACTACTGATATCATGACAAATAGTGGTTAGGCACGAGAAGAGCGATGTTGGCAATATAAAAGGTCATGTTGGGATCAAAAGCTGTCACCATCACCACCACTCATTCTACAGTAGAGTCACATGGAACTGCATGGTTGACAAGCTTCTGCAGAGCCCAGGGAGAAGAAACAGTTCCCTAGAAAGAGGCAAAAATAGGAGTGGAGAAGTTAGCAATGGGAGAAAGAAGAAGCGGATGAAAATAGGATGGGCGGAGTACTCGCCAAAGCCAGATTTGAAGAACTTAGATGCTATGATAAGTTAGAAGCTCACAGACGCTGAAGACAAAAGGGGAGCAACTCCAGAACCTGCTTCTACTTATGGCCTCCACTCAACTTGAAGATAAGGTAAAGGATTACTTTGAGTATTCTTTTGAATTCTGTGCACTTGATTCCCAAGAATTAACTTTTAAATAATAAACTGGACCACTAACCTCTTCCACAAATGTGGTTATATACCCAGTCACACTACAAGTATTCACTGAATATCCAGTGAACCAGCACCGGGACAAGAACCTGCAAATGAATAATAATACATGATGTTTCCTCAATAAACATGGTCCCAGGGACTCTTTGAGGACAATGATGGTGGACATTTAAAATTTTAAATAAGTAGTTATGTGTTCATGTCATATTGGAGGTCACCCCAATTTTTTAATAAGTATATTATTATTCTCTCAGAAAAGTTTCAGTAAACATACCAAGATTTCATCAAGAAATGGATATTCATGACCACTGCAATCAAATGATAAGTTAGAAATATAAGCATGAAACTTAGACCAAAACATATGAGAACATTGACCTCTGCCCCTTCTGAGCTCTGAGTAATAACTGATATTCAGAGAGACTTCTTCACATACCTCATTTCTTTCTTATCTTGTATTTGGAATAGTATGAAGACCGATAAAACATACGTAATATTCATTTCACAGAAGAAACCAAAGGTCGGAAAATTTAGAAAAATGGAGCCCACTCTGTTTTTTCTTTCTCGTGAACAACCAACACAGCCCATTAGTGCACCATCCTCTCTGGAAAGAACAGCAAGAAACATCAAGACATGATTGAAACTTCATTTTGATTGCTTTGGAGATGCTGACATTGTACTGGCTGGGCAACTGGTAACCACTCTTAGGCAGTAGGCCATCCTAGTTACCAATTCAAATCTGTACACATGAATACTTGTCATTTTTTAAAACAACAACAAAATCACAAATAAGATACTAACAATACACAAGTAAACTTTGAGAATTTAATGTTCCAAACGAATTCAAGTATTTCTTGGGGACAAAGGTGAATTGAGAATAGGGAATATGAGATATTATTGAATTATATAATCTCTTAAATGTTTCAATTTTTTATATTCAAGTAAATAAATAAAACTCCAATTAAAACATGGTGTTTTGGAATTAGCAGTATTTTTGTCTTTTTTAAAAACCTAATTGCTTTTATATCTCATAATGAATCCTACTGACATAAATTGTTAATTTTTCAATAATCTTTCCTATCAGTGCTATTTGTGATATATTCCTGGAACAACTGTGATTTGAAGCATTGTAATAATTTACAAGATTTTCTGTTCTTCTAAAGATGGCTTCAAAAGCAGAATAAAACACTGAAAGAAACCTCATAATTGTGTATGCAAAAAGAAAGATGAGGATAAAGGAAAAGAATGGTGGGCTGGAAATGAAAGTTAGAATAAAAAGGAGAAGGGGAAAGAGAAGGCAGAAGTAGTAAGATGAGAGAAAAGGAAGAAAGGGGCAAAAGGAAAGAGAAAATGGAAGGAAGTGGGAAGGAAGGGGAACAAAGAAGGCTCTCACTTTGGCTATTGGTCTAATTCTAGGCTTTCCCCTCCTCATTCTACACACACTTAAACACACACAAACATACCTATAAACCACTTCCTTGACTGTTGCTGCAGCCTCACACATCTTGCACAGGATGTAGAAACTTACAACATCTTGGTAATCTAAATTATTCCTTTCAAGTATATAAAATTATGGCAGTAAACACATCAATTATTTAAAAATTATTTAAAAATTAAAATTTTTTAAGATTCCCAGAATGGAAGTATTTTCAAAAACAGATTAATACTTAAGTTGCTTTTTACATTCAATAATCTACTGTAATTCTTTATGGGTTTTTTTTTTTTTAACAAATGAAAAATATCCTTGCGTGGATGGATCAGTGACACACAGACTAGGAATTTTCAAGCATTAAACAACAGGACCCCAAACAAAATTTTCTTTCCATGCCATCTTCTGCACCATAACCATGTCTCACTCTCCTCACTGGGAATGTGGTTTACATACATACATACATACATATATTTGTATATATATATAAATATAAACAGCATAAAATATATGTACTCACACATGGGTACACACACACACACACACATGTATGCACATGTACCAATCCTAGGAATATGAAAGCTACGTCTATAACCATCCCAACCACCTATGTGTAAGGAGAAATTTTGAGATTTGGATTATAGCTTCTGCCTTCTTAATGGAACCATATTATAGTGCCGGATCAGCTGTCAAACAACCTGATAATACTATTTCAAATTCACAATGGGGCATATATATCCAATTCATCTGAGAAACAGCAGGGCCTGCTCTGGCCAGTGATAGGCTGCTTATCTGCTGCTGCCTCTTCAGTTGTCAGTGTCTCTGAAACAGTGCTAGAGGCAAAGCTCTCTGATTAGGACTTCAGCCTGTCTTTGAGAAAACATCCACCAACTGCCAGCCTGTGCCTAGAAACTAAAGGCCAGTGAGCTCAGCCCCTGACTGTAACCTGGGGATAGGTTAGGAAGACTCTACCAGGTAGAAGAAACTGCTACAGGGAGCTGTGCGTCCAAAGGTAGCCCGACCTGGCTAGAGACAGGAGCCAGTATCTAGAGATGCCTTTGTTGAAGGACACGTCCAGGCATCCTCATTCTTGCTAAATTCCTATGTCTCAGTGTTAGTAAGAATTACTTTATTCTTTTAACAGTAAAAAGATAACAAGAACAGAAAAATGTGTTACTTCTTTTCTCATCTCAGTTTGTGTTACATAAATAGTATGGGGATATATTCCATTGCAAAAAATTTAAAAATCCAAAGTTACATAATTGAAAACATGAATGATCTTTCGCTACTGCTTTGAGCGCCCTGTGGGTCCGACTCTATTTATTTGATGACTTGCTTGCTTTAGCAAAACATCCTAGAGATTGTCTCATGTCTGAACATGCAATGCAACCATCTTTTTTTAAAAACTTGATTTTTTTGTTTTTAGAACAGTTTTAGTATCACAGCAAAGCTAAAGGGAAGAGAGAGATTTCCTATGTACCCCCTGCCCACATCCATGAGATTGATCCTAATTTTTAGAGTTGAAACTGTGACTAACTGGAATATTACCAGGTGTGGTTGCAGAGATGGCGGTGGAGGCTCAGGCATGGAAAGCAGGTAACAACCCCATTGGAGAAGCCTACATCCCCATAGGGTGATTTGGAACTAGTTGGGTTTTTATTTGCCCAAATTAACTTTTAGCAAACTGGATAGGAACCGGGACAGAATTTCAAACCTAGCAGGACACTAGGAAATGTTGCTAAACTGAGACAATCCCAGCCAAACTGGAACATGTGGTAAACCTATTCACTATCAGCACCCTTTGTTACACTTGATGAACCTGCATGTCATACTCACACGGCGACCACAATGCACCTTAGGGTCCCCTCTTGGTGTTGTGTGTTCTGTGAGTTTAGACAAATGTATGACGACATATAGCCATCCTTATATCTACAGAGTATTTTCACTGCTCTACAAATTCTGTCTTATCTGTTCAAGTCTCCTCTTCCAACCCTTATCTGTTTAATATCTCTACATTTTCCAGAATGTCATGTAGTTGGAATCATACAGTATGTAGCCTTTTTCAGATTGACTTCTTTCACTTATGTATTTAAGTTTCTTTTATGTCTTTTCATAGCTTGATACTTCATTTCTTTTAAGTGTTGAATTACAGTCCATTGTCTGATTATGCTGCTGTTACTCATCCATTACCTGCTGAAGGACATCTTGCTTGCTTCCAAGTTTTGACCATTATGAATAAACTGCTATAAACATTCATGTTCAGATTTCTATGCAGATTTACATTTTCAACTCCTGTCGGAAAATACCAAGGAGGGTAATTTCTGGATACTATGGTAGGAGTATCTTTACATGTTCCAAATCACCAAAGTGTCTTCCAGAGTGTACCATTTGCACTCCCATCAGCAATGAAAGAGGGTTCCTGTGCTCCACATCCTTGTCGGCATTTAGTATTGTCAGTGTTCAGATTTTGGTCTAACAGGTGTATAGTGGTATCGAATTGCTGTTTTAATTAGCTTGTTGATCTATAATGTAAAACATATTTTCATATTTTCCATCTGTATTATTATTCTTTGGTGAGGTCTTTTAAGATCATTGATCCACTTTTAATTGGGTTGTTTTCCTATCACTGAGTTTTAAGAGTTCAGTGTACTTTTTGAATAAGTCTATTTATTATCAAATGAGTCATTTACAAATATTTTTTCATAGTCTACGGTTTATCTTCTCCCTTAATATTTATTGTCTTTCACAGAGAAAAAAATTTCAATTTCAATAAAGTCTAGCTTATCAATTATTTCTTTTAAATTGGATCAGGTCTTTGGTGTTGTCTTAAAAAAATACCCAAGATCAGTTAGGTTTTTTCCTAGCCGTTTTAAGGTTTTTATAGTTTTACCTTTTACATCTTAAGTGTATGCCTAACCTTTAGTTAATTTTTCTGAAGCATATAAGGTCTTTGTCTAGATTCCTTTTTTTTTTTTTTTTTTTTGCGTGTGGATATACAGCTGCTTTAGCACTGTTTGTAGAGATGATGATCTCTGTTTCATTGGCCTGCCTTTGCTCCTTCGTTAAAGGTGAGTTGAGGGTGTTTATGGGACTCTATTTCTGGGTTATTTATTCTGTTCCCCTGATCTGTTTCTCTATTCTTTAACCAATACCATACTGTCCTGATTGCTATCGCTTTATTTAAGTACTAAAGTCAGTTGTGTCAGTCCTTCAACTTTGTTGTCCCTCGGTATTGTGTTGGCTTTTATAAAGATTTCCTGTCTCTCCATGTAACTTTGGAATCCATTTGTCAATATTTAAAATAAAAAACTTGCCAGGACTTTGATTTGAATTGTACTAACTCTATAAATCAAATGGTAAGAACTGAGATTTTGACAATATTAAGTCTTTCAATCCATAAATATGAGGGATCTCTCCACTTATTTAGGTTTTTTTATTTTCATTCATCACAGTTTTGATTGTATATATATATATAGTATATATATGTACGGAAAACTAAAAAACTATGAATATATATACATATATGTGTATATATATCCTCATATTTTATTAGATTTATACTATAAGTTAGATTTATACTTTGTTATATTTATACTTACACTTTGCTAGATTTATACATGGGGGGGTTCTAGTGTAAATGTCATTATATTTTAATTTCAAATTCTACTTGTTCATTGTTGGTTTATTTACAAAACGACCTTTGTATATTGACATCGTATCCTGCAACCTTATTCTAATCACGTATTAGCTCCAAGAATGTTTTTGTTGATTCATTTCATTTTCTATATGAGTGATCTTATCATCTGCACAAAATGACAAGCCCAGTCTATACACATTTATTTTCCTTTTCTTGACTTCTTGCATTAGCCAGAATTTCCAGTACAATGTTGACAAGGAGTGTGCCTTGTACCTGATTATTGTGGGAAAGCTTCAAATTTCTTATCATTAAGATGTTAGCTGTAGGTTTTGTAGACATTTTTTATCAAGTTAAGAAAATTCTCCTCTGTTCCTAGTTTACTAAGAATTTTATCATGGATTTGCTTTGGAATTGGTTGAATTTTTTTCTGCATCTATTGATATAATGCTGTGATTTTTCCCTTTTAGTCGATCGATATGATGGATTATATTAATTGATTTTAAATGCTGAAACCGCTGTGCAGTACACACTGGTAGAGTAATGGTTAGGCCAACTGCCTCTGGAAGAGCATAGTCCACATACATCCCAAGGGTCCAGACTCATGTCCCAGGTCTGGGGAGGGGCTGGTGAGCAACCAATATGAACAAGGTAAAAAAATAAAATGAAATACTTCTTCCTCCTCTCTTCCTGCGAGCATGCCTACTCTCCTTCATTCCTTAAAGAAAAAAAGACAGAAACTGCTATACATACCTTTGGTGAATCCCACATGTCTGTGTTTATAATTTTTACTTTTTGAGATTCAGTTTGATAATATTTTATGAGGACTTTTATTTCTATATTATAAAATATATTAGACTATCATTTTCTTGTAATGTTTTTACCTGGTTTTTGTATAAAGGTAATGCTGGTCTCTCAGAATAAGATAAGAAGTATTCCCTCCATTTCTACTTTCTGAAAGATATTGCAGAAAAATGGTATTATTTCTTCGTTAGACACTTGGTAGAATTCACAAATGAACCCGTCTGGGCCTGGTGCTTCCTGTTTTGAGTTATTAATTATTGATGCTGTCTTTAGGACACACAAGTTTAGTCAGATCATCTTCTTTCTTGTGTAAGTTTTGACAGATTGTGTCTGTCAAAGTATTGGTCCATTTTATCTAGACTATAAAATTTGTGGGTATAGAGTTTTTCACAGTATTCCTTAATTATTTTTTACTTTCCATTGCATCTATAGTGATATTTTTATTTATGATATCAGTAATTTGTGTCCACCCTCCCTTTTTCTGTTATCCTGATTAAAGGCTTCTTAATTATATTGTGCTTTTCAAAGAAACAGCTTTTAATTTTGTTTTCTCTATTGATTTTTCTATTTTCAATTCCATTGGTTTCTGCTCTTATTATTTCTTTCTTCCTTGCATTTAATTTGCTCTTCTCTTTCAAGCTCCTTAAGGTGGAAATATTTGTAATGTTGAAATATTATTGCATAGAAAAGACACTTGATAATTTATTATAATTTTCTTAATTACTAACAAGTAGGTTAGCTCTAATTTTTTGTTATTATAGGCAATGCTGAAATGAGCTTCCTTGTGCATAGATCTTTATATGCTTGCTTGATTTTTCTTTTTAAAAAGATATCCTATAAACTGTTATTTTCCCATCCAGGAATAGTTTACCTCTCCATATATTCTTGTATGTCCTTCAGTAAAAATTATAATCTTAATTGTATTCATTTATATTTCATATGTTTCTTGCTGTGTTTATTTCTAAATAGTAGATGGATTTCCTTTCTAATGGGAATGGGATTCTTTTTTTACTATACATCTTCTAAATGATCATTACTACTTTGTAGAAAGGCTGTTTATTTTGAATGTGCATCTTGCCTCCAGTCACTTTATTCTCTTTAGAATCAACTTCTCTGTCAGTATTTCTTGGACTGTCTCCAGCATTCTCAGGGCATGCACAAAGTCGTGGGGATCACCAGTTTTCCAGGCTGGCTGGGGCTGGCCAGTCAACAGGCTTCACTTGAAGATGAGCAGTCACCATCACCATGGTGGCCACCAAGTACAGACAGGAATATTTCAGGTTACAATACCCACAGTGTTCCTGGACTGGGCTTCGTGCTACTCATCATTAGTTGAATCTCAGAAAGATTCTTCTTGTGGCCACAAGAAAGCT
The DNA here is from genome assembly GCA_004363575.1 of Solenodon paradoxus. Taxonomy (NCBI): domain Eukaryota; kingdom Metazoa; phylum Chordata; class Mammalia; order Eulipotyphla; family Solenodontidae; genus Solenodon; species Solenodon paradoxus. The sequence goes on along the minus strand of RJWH01001783.1, from coordinate 274,870 downwards.
GCTAGCTTTCTCAGTTTCACTTCTACGTGGAAAATAATGGCTTCTCTTCTCCAAGAGATAAACAAAATTTGTGGGCTTGGCTCTTAGTGACCAGCATTGGTGTACCCATTACTTAAACAATCCTTGTGCTCAGGGGGCAGGATAGATTGGTTTAATCCAATCAGGGTCAGCCCTAGAGAGGAGACCTCCCTGGCTTATTTACTACAACCTACCTGACATAGTGCACACAGGTAGCTCATCTTTTGAAAGTACACATCACAGCAACTCAACCCCCCAAAATAACTACTTGTGCTGTTTCCCTATCACCTGGCCCTAATTCTCATACTCACTGACAAATTCCATTACTACCTGCTACCTCCTGCAAATGGATGGAGGCATCAACTGGCCCAGCTATCCCAATTGTATCCTAGTCATAGTCCCAAACCCCTTTCACATCTTGTATGTTCTTTGTGCTTTTGTAATATTATAAGAAATTTCTATTTGGTCTTCTTTCCCATCCTTATCAAAGGTTTTAAAATCCTTGTAATTTCCTAAGTGACTGGGATGAGTAGTGTCTTTGGTTATGCATATTAAGTGTTTTTCAATCACAGCTGAGTTTATGCTAATAAAGAAACTCACAGGATGGGGGTTCGTTGCTAGAAGAAACAACTATGGGGTTAGAGGATTGAGGTTTCAACCCAACCTCTAAGGAGGGGAGAGGGTCTGGGAATTGAGTTAACATCAATAGTCAAACATTTAATCAATCATGCCTACATAAGTGAACCTCCATAAAAACCCTATATGGAGGGCATTGGAAATCTGGGATTATGAATACATGTTGGTGCTGGGAGGGTAGTATACTCAGAAAGGTCATGGAAGTTCTACATCCTTCCACATACCTTGTATCTCTTCATTTAACTGCTTATCCATGTCTTTTGTAATATCCTTTATAATAAACTGATAGATGTAAGTTTGTGAGTTTCCTAGAAAACTATTGAAGCCAAAGAGGGAGCTATGCAAACCCCTTATTTACAGCCAGTTGGTCAGAATTACAGGAGCCCAACACTTAAAACTGGCATCTGAAGTGGGTGGAGGAGGTCTTGTGGCTCTTACCCATTAACCTGTGAGGTCAGTGCTAACTCTAAGCAATTAGTGTCAGAACTGAATTAAATTGTAGGACAGCCAACTAGTGGCCACAGAGAATGGAAAATTGCTTGATAAGGGAAACCCACACATTTGATGTCAGAAGTGTTGGTGTGAATAGAAGAAGAATTTAGCTTTTACTCTGACTCTGGGCAGGATCTCCAGAGCTGAGCCCTCTCTGCAGCAGTCCTCACCTGTGTGCATTTTGGCTACATTTTCCTCCATGCGTATGCTTTTTTTCCCCCAAGCATCTCTGATTACACTCACATCTTCTAGGGTGATTATAAATTAAACATTTCTCATACATGCTCTCATATTTTATGAGATTTTTAGATGGAAAAGGAGATAGTACATATGTTCCTTCCCTACTATGTGATCCAATCTCTTGGAATTGATAAAATAAACCAAACACCTCATAATGCTTCACCTTCACAAAGTCATTTTTATTTTTGCATATTCCCTTCTTATCTTTGTCCACACATGCAGTTTCATATTGCTGCAATCAAAATGTGTACTTAAAATTTTGCATTCTTCTTTTCCACTTAATATGCCTAAAACATTTTACCATGTAATCTTCATAATTACCACTTTAATGGTGGCATAATTGTGCATTAAGGTAATCTAGCATCATTTGCTTAACTACCCCCCAATTTTTCACTATTACAGACAAGTAGAAATGAACATTTTCAAACATATACTTTCTTTCTTCTGAATTATTTTAGGATATATGTGCATATATATGCATACACATATAGGTGTGCATACATATGTACGTATGTGTATTCATATATGTCTATATACATGTATGTGTGTGTCTGTGTACATACATACCCACACCCAAAAATGGAATTAAAGGTGAGAGACTAGGAATAGTTTTAAGGTTCCAGTGCTAGGGTATCATATGACATTCAAAAGAATTTTACCAATGTATTCTTTGTACCATAACTTTATCAGCACCGAACATTATTTTTCCTTCATTAATATGAAAAGTTACCTTGCTCTAAAGTTTAGTTTTAATTTCTTTAAGAAGTACATTCAACATTTTCTTAAATAGTTGTTAGCTTTTCCTCTTCTATAAATTGTTAAATAGCTCATAAATCATATGGAGTATTAATTGTATTCCTTCGATTTGAATTCATTTTATATAGTATACATAGTCATTAAAACCTGTCTTGTGTTAAAGGCATCTATCTCCCCCAATCTGCTGGATGTTCTTTTTAATGATAATTTTGACTTTTTTTGTTGCCTAAAAGTTTTATATTTTATAATGGTAAATCAATCAATATCATGCTCCCTTCAGTAGCATATATATTAAAATCTTTTTCTTTGTAATTTTTCCACTATAAAATTAAGAAAACCATTATTCATAGAAATATTCTTCTGGTAAATATTTTAGCTTTTTGGATCAATTGGATTTGATTTTAGGTGGGTCATTAAGTGTGGGCAGATACCACACACCCCACTCCAGACACTCTGGGAACACAGTGTTCAAAGACGTAATTGAACCATTTACCCTCCTCATAAAGGTGAGAAAATTCTGCTGTGCCCAACACAGTAGTCACTAGCCACTTGTGGCTGCAAAACTCTTGGAATTTGTCTTGTCTGAATTTACACACAAGTAAAATGTACCTCAGAGTTTGAAGATTAAGTATGAAAAGGAGAATGCAAAATATCTCATTAATAATTTTATATCAATTATATATGTTAGGGTAAAATATGAAGAGAACTTCATTGCATTTTTTAATCTTTTTTCGTATGATGACCAGAAAACTTCAAGGTATTTTACACTCATGGCTTGTATTGTGTTTCTCTTAGATAGCACTACTCGAAGAGATTTATTTTCTGGCAGAGTTCTTACAAGAAGCAGAGCTGAGCTCGCAGGAGACAGCAATGATTACTGCTCTCTTAATGGAGAGAATACCTGCTTTACAGTGGAATACGATTAGAGGGGAGATGAGTGTCATCATCCCTTATTGGAGTTTTCTGTGTATGTTCATCTTTGAGCAAGATCCCCAGATTGATTGACTCATTGTTGAAAACCCCTTATGGACCCAGGAGAGGGGCACAGATACAACGCTGGGACCAGTGCAACTTTCAGAAGTACATATTTTTCAGTCATTATCCTTGATTAATTTCTCTGAACACAAAGAGGCCTGGAATCCACATTCCTGCTCCAATCACCTAATTTCCTCCCATTCTTCCAGGTCTTTATGTGGCATCCATCTAATACTCGACTCCTCACAGATGATCCCATATCCCCAAAGTTCTGTGCACTTGATATCTACTGTTGTGGACAATTTTTGTGCTTTTTGGTTGTTATTTCAGGATTTAAATGGGGCATTTTGATGCCTGTCACAACTCCAGGACTGGTTTTTCTGGTAACAGATATTTTCAGCCTATGTGACTAATACTGCCCATGTCATTTATTGGTCCAAATTAATCTAAAAGTATAAATTAAAATAATAATAACTTCGTATTCCACTAGTATTCTCCCAAAGTATTTTTACTTTAATGATCTCATTTAAGTCCAAATAGGATCCAGGTCTAAATTGCCAATAATATGCCTCTGTCTTGCCATCTGTAATAATCCAACCATTTCTCTCTACAATGGAAATTTGGCTCAGTCATGGAACTGTCTGAATGAAGCTTCTCCCTTTACAATATTTGCTAAGTTGTTCATTGTGAAATTGCATTTCATGTGTTTTTAAGCCATTATTAACTTTTCCCCATTTTGCATGGGAATATGTATTTGTGTGACAGTAAAAGTGATTAAATAACTAAGTGGACCTTGTAGTAAATGAGTTATTTCTTTGCTGCCATTATGTCTAATTTGCCATTCATTATTCAAAGCAAAGACTTTTTAGAATCATAAGTAGCCAAGATCATTTTTCACCTCATCATCTCATTATCCATAATGAGAAAATACTTCTAAATGTGAGGATTACTCTTTCCAAAGATCCCTGGTGAACACTTCTATACACATTAATGTATTTTTTTCACAACTGAAAGAAAATGTTAAGAATACTCATGTAGTCCTTCCTACTACTCCCAAGAGTCAGGTTCCTTCTACATTGTAAGTAGGGTCCTCGGAATGACTTCACTGAGGTGCTGACTGATCACCTTACCTCCTCTTCTTGCACAAAATATTAATGGGCTTCAGATTCATACCCAAAGTTTTTGGGAAGAAGGCAAGTCTAGATGTAGCAAGAAATTACCTAGGGAATGTCAGTGGAGCTAATGGAACTCACTTGGAGTCTACAGCACTAATAACTTCACGTACTTTAGAGTTTATAAAGGGCTTCCATACACATTATTCTATTTAATTCACTACAACCTGAAAGGTATTACTTTTTTAACTTTCCAGATGGGGAAAATGAGTTTGAGCAGCAATCAGTGATTTGCCCAAGGTCACGAATTCAGTGAACAACAGACACAGGCCCACGCACTGCCCGGTCCTCTGAACTCAGATGCTAGGAGTAAAAGAAGTGTAAAGAATAGATCAAGAGAACAAAATTCCAATGTCTGCTCAACCAGTGTCAATTTTGCAACTTTGTCTAAGTGACCTCACCAAAATGAGTTGGATCAGATATCAGTACAACAACTCCGTACTAACTTAATATCCTAAAGGTTCTAAGTGCTCTAAACACAATTTCTGTTTTACACCTGTTCAGCCTGGTCCTTCCACTGGACCCCTGACATTAGGGTGGGTTCTGCTTCATTCTCCCCTATGTCCTAAAAACTCCAGTCTCTCCATATGCCCCTACCCAGACCAAAAGGTTCCATTCAGGCAACAATGCTCTATTCACATCTAAGAGTTGATGAGCCCATGTCGGAAGATGTAGGGCAGGTAGGGCCTTTCTTTTGGGGTACTCCATAACCTTGTGGTTAAAAAAAGGTAAAGGCAAGTTAATCCTCCCTGATTGCATGAATTGGATTTGAAATACTTTCAAAGTTGTTTTTAAAATAATCTTTATTTTATAGATTTAATAAATTTAAGAGATTTCATAAAATGTCCTCTTTTGGAAAATGAGTTCAGCATCATTAACGTACATCAGATGTAGGACTGGTATCAGAGGATTTCCATTTGTGTTGAAAAGTGAATTCTCAGGCTAAGTTAGATGTCTGTCCTTGGTTGATTTGAACATAACAAAAGTATTTTTTATAAAGTTAAAAATATCTTCTTCAATTGTTTCCATAGTCTAACCGATAATTCATAGAATTATTAGCCCCCAAGAGAGATATTATATCACCTTAGATACAAGATCATGAAAAATTTAGATCATAGACAAAAGTTAGTTGCAACATTCTCCCTCTCCTTTTTCTCTCCTTCTCTTTTCATTTTTCCCTATATCTCTTCCCCAGTTGAAGAGAAATTTTAGTAGCAAGTCTTGAATACTGTATAAAAAAGAAACAAATTGCTTTATAATATTTTATTCTACATCCTTTAGTTGCTGTCTTTTTTTCTATAGCACTGGCAGAATGAGCAGAAACCAAATGTACTCAAGATATTCTGAGTTAAAATACCATTCCAGACACTAGAATTAGCATGAAAATTATTTAAACTATATCCATAAAAATAAACATAACCCAGAATTTGAAGGGAAAACTATTTTGAATAATCATTTATTATGGCCTCTATAAAGCAAATAAGATTCAATCTTCCTAAAGGAGATAAATATGTCTCATGTGCCTATTACTTAATATTACAACATTTGAAGAGGCAATATGCTATAGGAAGCATATAGGATTTGCAGTTATAAGACATAGGTTCCAGGTCTGGCTACAACTTTTTGTACAGACTTTTACTATAAAGAAAGGCATGAAAAGTCCCAATGAATTAATAATGCTAGGTTTTGACTGATAACATCACACATACACACACACAGAGAGAGAGAGAGAGAGAGAGAGAGAGAGAGAGAGAGAGAGAGAGAATATCCAGATTAGAAACTATCAAGGAAAAATAAGACTGATTCTGGTAAAACCTCAAGATCTAATTGCTAATTTATAGAAAACATGAGGAACAGAGGATCATATTAAAACACACACAGAGATGCAATCAGTCAATTCAGACTCTAGGAAGTTCTGTAAGTTAGAAAAACCCAGTATCTTTGACTATAATAACAGGGGCAGGGGGAGTAGCAAAGAAAAACAAAAACACAGAAAAGAGGGAAAAAGATAGATCAAAAGAGACTTAAGAAACATGTCAACATTAGTTCGTATATACCTGATTTGGATTCTGACTCAAACAAACAATTTAGCGGGGGGAGGGAGTGGGGCGGGCACAGAATGTGGAGCCTCCAGTTTCTACTTGCAGGTATAGAGAGCTAAAAAGGGTATTGCTCATCTTTACAATAACAGTAAAACCAGACAACTATAATTCGTAATTTTTTAAATCCATTTGAAAACTGAGGTCTCAGGGCAACCATTGATCCAAAATACAAGCAATAGAGATCTTTAGAGCGAGAAGAGATAAGACTTCTTATTTACTTAGGGTAGATACTACTGAATAGATACATAAGGAATGAGTTAAGCTGCTAAAATTGTTAATATATTAGCAAATCAAATGGAATATCATGCAAAAAGAATGATTCTTCACACCCAAGTGGAATTTATTCTACGAATGCTGATTTGAAAGTTCATCAATATAATTTGAAATGCTAACATAAAGAAAAACCATCATACTTAATGGGAAAAGACTGAATGCTTTCCCATTATGATCAAGCCAGGGATGCCCTCCCTCAACAACCCTATTCAACATCAGACTGGATGCCTCATAATGGGTACATTCTAGTCAATGAAATAAACAAGAAAAAGAAACAAAAGCCTTAAAATTGAAGAGAAATAAGCAAATAACATGACTGTCCATACAGAAAATGCCAAAATGTCTTCAGAAACTACCTCATAAAACTAGTGCACAAGTCTGGCAAGTTTGCAGGCCACAAAGTCAAGTTTTATATGTATTTGAAAAAAAAGAATTCAAAGAATATTTTAAAGTACCACTTACAACTCCAAAAATAAAAATTTTAGTTATATGCATGACAGAGTATGTGCATAGCTACATAGTGACAAATACAGTGATCCCTCACCTATCGCCGGAGCTAGCGATAGGTGAAAATCCGCGAAGTAGTGGTGTTATAATTTATTTTATCATTTATATATATTTTAAGGCTTTATAAACCCTTCCTACTTGCCTATATACCCATCACACACTCTTATTAACCTTTCCCACACTCACACTTTCTACACTCAAACCTACGTAATTTTAACAACATATAAAATTCTATGTGGATACTCACTAGTGAAGTATATACACCGCAAAATCTCGCGATATAGCGAAAATTCTCTGATACAGAATTAGGTATATTAAACAAAAAAAACCCAATGCAGTGAAGCCATGATAAGTGAACTGCGATATAGCAAGAGACAACTGTACAAAACACTGAAGAAAGAAATCAAGGAAATTCAAATAATAACCTTCATAGATTGGAAGATTGGCATTATTAAGATGTCCATTCTTTCCAATATGATCTTTATATTTAACACAAAATCAATGGTATACAGTACCCGCTCTATATTGTTTTGAAATTTGTGTGTAAGTCTAAATTCATTTCAAAATCAAATGTTTTTAAAAAGTGGGGATAAGTCACAACTTAATAGAGTAGCAGTTTAGTCAGCGCAGGCCACATATCCCAAGGACCTGGATTCACACCCTGGGGCTGGAGTGAAATCAAGTTGATCAACTAAATAAATTGCTTCTTCCTCCTCTCTCTTCCTGCCTGCTTGTCTGTTCTCACCTTCATTCCTGCCTGCACCTTTCCTTAAAAAAAAAAAAAAAAAAGGGAAACACTGCACTGTTGGTAGGAATATAAATTGGTATAGCCATTATGAAAAGTAGCATAGAGATTCTTGAAAACATTAAAATCCTAACTATCATATTATACAGTTCTCCCACCTTTGGCTATTTATGCAAAGAATGTGCATACACTAATTTAAAGTCTATATATGCAACCCCCATGTTCATCACAGCATTATTCGCAATAGCCCAAACCTAACTGCCCATTGATGGATGACAGAATAAATAAGATGCACTATATGATGGCATACTACTCAGATATAAAAAATATGAAATCCTGTCATTGTAACAACATGGATGAACCTAGAGGGTTTTATGCTTAGAAAGAGGAAGACAAACACCATATGATTTAAATCATATGTGGTAAATAACAAAACGAATTATTAAACAAAACAAAAAAACTTCATATTATAAGAACAAAATAGTGGTGACCAAAAGGGAATGGAGAAGAGTGTCAACTGGGGTCAGCTATATAGTGATGGGTAGACACTGGACTTCAGGTGGTGAATATAACATAGTATATAGACAGACACTGATTTATAAAGCTGTATACCTACTGTACATAAATACTATTTCAACAAAAATAAAAATTACAAGATAATTGGGGACAATTAAGGAATTATTGTTAATTCAGTTTTGGGTGAGATAAGAGCATCAGGGTTATGTTTTTAAAAATCTTCACCAAATGTAAATATGTATTTAAATATTAGTTAGAAAATCACTAGATGATGTTTTTAAAAATCCTCTCCAAATGGAAATATGAAAAAAAAACACTTCATGTAAACCACTATACAATTATTTGTTTCACTTAAGAATCAAGATGCTAAAAATAGTAAGCGGAAGGCACACAGGAATTCATTGTACTACTTTTGTAACTTGTAAAAGTCTGAAAATATCTCAAAATTTTCTTTAAATATAATTAACAAAAGAGAGGAATATTAACATCTTAAGTCTGTGGCCTCCCCTTTTTCCACATGGTGTCTGTCTAGCCAAGAAGAAAACTAACTCGATGTTTATTATTCACTAGACCATCTCAGGCACTGTTTCATTTCCTGTGGCTACTGTGTTGTATTACTACAAATGCAGACTTAAAATAACATGGATTTATTATTTGTGACTCTATAGGTCAAAAGTTCAAAATGGGTCTTGCAAGGCTACAGTAAAGGTGTCAGCAGAGCTAGAACCTTTTTTTTTTTTCCTGGAATTTCTGGAGAGAATCTGCTTCCTTGCCCTTTCCAGCTTCTATTACCTGTACACATTGGCTCCTGCTCCCTCCTCCATCTTCAAATCCTAGAAGCATAGCTTCTTCAAATATTTCTCTGACTTCTTCTTCTGCCTCCTTGCACTTTAAAGAACCCTTATGATTTAAAATTAGACCCACCAGGATAATCCAGGATAACTACCTGTTTTAAAGTCAGATGATTAATAACCTTAATTTAATCTGAAACCTAAATTCTTCCTTAGCATGTAACATAATATATTCACAGTTTCCAGGAATTAGAATGTGGACACTTGAGGGAACATCTTCTGCGTATCACAGTTAGCCTCTGCCAGGAATGCCAGAGGTGTATTTGACCCCAAAATTCTTCTGGTTAATCGTGTTCCTAATCATAACTCTTCCAGAAACATGTCCTTAGCTAGTTGGAAATGATATAGTGGCTGCTCCAGATATAACTCCCTCAACTACCCCATCGCCCAAAACTTACTGATTATGATTTTTTCTCTTTTTGTTTGTTTGCTTGCTTGCTTGTTTATTCGATAGCCTGCCATTCTTTGTTGTTATCATTGCCTGACTGAGCCTGTAAATCGGGAGGCTGACGCAGGACAAGCAAAATAAATGTCTGCTGATAAGAAAGCTCTTCCTAATAACTAACTTAAATTGTCTTTGTTGAAATGTAAACATATTTCCTTCTGTCCTCACTTTGGAAGTCACAGAAGGCAACTAGTCAATATCAACCTTGTACAAACCTCTTAGATTTAGAGTCTGTCTTTCTAATGCACTAAGAAAAAAAACTCAGATAATATGTCGTCCGACCACCCGATCCAGGAGAAAACCAGTCAGGTTGGTTTTTGAAAGAATAGAATGATACAGGCAAACCCTAAGATAAACATTCAGCCACAAATATGACTACATAATGCCTCTAGCTCTCTCCCCTTAGCCAACACAACCATATGCAATCCTTGACTATTTCCCAAAATTCTCATAGTTTAGGTTACCTTCTAATAGCTATGATTCCTCTGTTCTCCTATAGTACAAATTCAATGTGGTGCAGGGACCTTTTCCTTCTCCAATTTGCAAAATCTTGTTCATCTTTCAAGACTTCTCACTCGATTTCTCCCTCAAGAACTAGACATTCTCTTCTTTGTGCCCCCTCTGGATGTGCTGAGGTTCATACCTCTAATACAGCATTTATATGGGGGAGGTCAAACTCAAGTCTTATTATTAATTATGAGCTACAAAGAGGCAGCTATTATGTGCCACATTATACTATTTATTATTTAAATTTTCCTGGATTTTTTTTCTTACTTCTCTGGCTACTCCTATTTTCAGGTTAATTATCCTTCACCCAGAATAACTCCAGTTCAATGTTGGTTCTTGGTTCTTTTCTCACTAGTAATGGTTTCATCCATTTCTTCAGTTTTAATAACTACTTTTATGCAAATTATTCCCATGTTGTATTAGTCCAGAACTACCCTCTGAGCTTAAACACATGCTCTAAAAAGCCTGAAAGATACCTCAAATTATGTTCAAAACAAAACTCAGTAACTTTCTCCAGGTAATTAAAGACTTCATTAACATTATCTTAACAGCAGTAGTTCCCTAATTTCCTTTAAAGACTTGACTCAACTCACTTCTTAGCCAATCTAGTCTTCATGAGGCTAAAGACCACCCTCAGACACAACTCTAGTAGGAGTAGGGAGTATTTAATGGAAACCAATTCACATACACCTCCCCCAGCCAGGGTATCTCATGGACTATGGGCCTATTATCCAATCAACACAGTGATGCCTTAACTTGGACTCACGGAAAGAAAAGCCCTCTTCCTGTGCTTGGTGGTGTGAGTATGAGGTCATCTTGTTTCCATAAGTGGCTGAAGATAGCCACCAGAAGCAGAGCCAAGAGACTGATACTGGTCACATTTTTGGGTCCCTAAACATGTCATGCCTAAACCAGTTTACCCATATTGGGGTCTTTTTGGTTTATTTTGTTTTCATTTAAGTTAATCAACTAACTGGTTTTTTGTTGTTATTTTTCTGTTTTTTGTTTAAACCAGTTTGTTTCTATCACTTGGGACCATAAAGATTCTTAACTGATACTCCCTCTGATCTTCCAAAGTTCTTCAACTTAGTTAATAGCATCATTAGCCACTCATCTAAGAAAGTCAGATACTTAGAAGTCATTTCAAATACCTCTTTCTCCCTTGCTTGTCAAATCCACTCTGTCACCAGATCGGTCAGAGGCTCTAAATGTTTCTCAAATCTATTTCTCTCCAGATTTATTGTTCTCATTCCATCTCAGTTGTCTTAATGTTTACTGGATGATTACAGTCTACTAATTTCTCTACTCTTTCCTACCCTTTCCACTCTTCTCCATCCATTCTCCATGCCGCAGACAAAATGATCTCTTTGAAGTGCTAGTGTGCTAATTTCATCATCTTTTATAAAACACATGCGCATTTTTCATTGATTTTAAAACAGAGACAGAACTCCTAAAAATTGTGTCTCTGCCTGACTTCCCCAAATGGCAGGACACAAAAGCTTGGTGCACATAGTTTCACTTGGGAAATAACCACAGGGAGTAGAAGTCACAGATTCAGGAAAGTGGGTAAACAAGGAAGAGGACATGAATGAGCAAGTTAACTCTACTATGAACAGTTGTAATAGATCCCATGAGGAACTTCTGAGAACCGGGGGAAATGTTTCTCAGAATTCTCCACCAGATACAAAGGGGAAAAACATTTATACGTTGACATTCATCTGCCAATAGCCGAGAGTTTCCCTCTGGATACTAACTCACTGGCACTTCTGGGTTGCTACCAGGGGTCATCCGCAAGGAGCCCAGGCCTGCGGTCCAGAGATAACCCACACACACATGGGATGAGAACACAGATTTGGTGGGAGCTGGTGTGGTACTGTGCACCAAAATCCTGACTGAAGTCAGACGAAGGCTGTGAGATGGGGCAATATAAGTATCTGATACCATACATGATGGAGCTTCAAACTACTTCCACAGGTTCCTCTCACATTCTGACTCCATTCAAACCAACACATTCCTACCCACTACAGGGCCTTTGAACATGTTGTTTCCTTTGCTTGGAAGGTGCTTCCCTTCCCGCTTCCTCTAGTTCCCTCTACTTGTTCATCAGAACTAACTTGAGCATCACTGCCTACAGGAAGCCTTCCCTGAGTGTGTCCAAGTCACTATAATGGGCACTCATAACACCATGTGCTTCTCCTTCGCGGCGCATATGAAAGTTGCAATTTTTTACATGGAGTTGTCTGATTACCCTAGACCATAAAAAAAACATGAGGGAAAACCACACCAACATTGGCACATGCCAGGTTCTCAGTAAATCATACATGAAAAATAAATTTCTCTTTCTATTCCTACTAGAATCTGCAATACAGATGCTCAAATTTTTTAACATAAGTAATCAATTAATATAGGCAAAATGTTAAGAAACAGAAATATCATTCTCTGCAGGAATTTATTTAACTTTCATTGGATTAGATTCTATTTCTTTAAATTGCTATAGTTAGATTATGCTCTTGGAAGCCCTGGGACAGACATTATATCTGCTGTTTTCTGATTTGTTTTTAATGTGTAATACCTGTGAACAGCAACTGGATTTCCCTAGAAAAGATAGTTGAGAGAGAAAAAACAAAAACAAAAACAAAAAACCAGAAAGCATAATGTAGTTAGGAAAGCTTCACTGTAGACTGAGACAGCGATGCTATCTAAAACAAATGAAAGCATGCTATTGACCACAGGTAGAATAAAATTCATTAGTATGTGAAAACAAACTGCCGCAAATCACTCTGAGCTCTCCTTTAGTCAGCACTATCAATTGTAATGGTTAAGTGCCTGCTGGCTGCTGCGCAGCACAAGAGGCAGGGAGGTTTGGTCGCTAGGCAACAGCCTGGAAACTCAGAGGGTAGGAGTTGCGATTCTGGCTCCTCCATAAAAGTGATAAGTGGCCTTGGGTAAAGTCCCCTGCCTTGCTTTCATCTGAAACACATCACCAGTCAGACGCCTTTCTGCTCTGAGGGTAATAGAAACAGTGAATATAGACAGCAATCGTAGAAAAGTGAGCCAACGGGACCTCGGGAGTGAAGAACTCATCAGAAGACCAACTGCTCAACTGAAATCAACACTTTATAGTTATCTGTGCCTTGGTTTACCCACCTGGAATGATACATAGCTAATAGTCCGGTGCTGACTTAGAAATAAAAATGTGTCCTCCTTATTTCTGTAGGATCTAGGGGGAAACTTGGATGGAGGAACCTGTCCCCCAAAGTGTCCTCAGAACTTCTCAAGTATCCTATGCCCATCTACCCTGCCCAGGATCCAACAACACTTTGTCTATATTCTTATTAAAAGTCCAGGCTGTCTGTGGCTTCTCTGTATAAACACTTGACTCACCTGTGATCTCCAAGAGAGCCAGTCCATGTCACCATAGAACCTTTCTTTCGGAAAGTTTCTTACAGAGAGGGCTCTCAGTAGAAGCTTACTGAAATAATGAGTAAAGGAATGAGTGCGCGAACGAACAGAAGCAATGACCTACAGGACCTCCCCCACATCAAAAGACCCTTCTCATTCCCCCACTCCTTTCTCACTGTTCTCAAGTGGTGACAGTGTTTACTTGGAGGGAAGGCAGTTATAAAGTGCAAAGGAGTCTAGAAAGCCAGAAAGCGAGATAGGGTTTCCAGGTGTGAAGGGTGGAAGGAGGAAGAGGTGACAGAAAGCAAATGCAGAAGTGTGGGATTTTGTGCAGAGATTATGAAAATGTCACTGAGAGAAGAAAAGAGCTGGGATCCACAGTATAAATGAGGAGGGTGACAGGAGAGAACTGTGACATCTTCAGTGGGGAGGGGCTGTGACTCTGGTCTGCAGATTCACTTGGGGCAAAGTGTGCAGCTGAGTGAGAACAGAATTCAACTTGTCTTTTATTTCTTCTCCAATCATTTTCCCCCATAGAGTGAAAAAAAACTTATTTGGGGCAAAAAATAAGTTCATGGGCACAAAATGTCAACAACAGCACCGTTCGTGACAGTCCAAAATACTCATCTGTAGATGGATAAACAAAATGCGGCCTATTCGTGCAATAGACTGCATTTCAACCGTGACAAGGCATGAGATGCTGACACACGCTCCAGCATGGGCACACCTCGAAAACAGCACGCCAAGTGGAAGATGCCAGTCACAGAAGGTTGCATATTGTGTGAGCCCACTTATGTGAAACACTCAGAATATTTAAATTCATAGGTACAGAAAATAAATCAAGGTTTCTACAGGCATGGGGGAGCAGAAGGTAGAGAATAGCTGCTTAACTGATACGGGATTTCCTTCTATGGTGGTGAATGTTTTAGAAATACATGGAAGTGGTGATTGCACAACACTGCAAATTCACTAAATGCCACTAAATTATACATTTGTAAATGGTTAGTGCTTAATTTTATATTACGTTATTAATGTTACCTCAATTCAAAAAAATTTGCAGTGAGAAATAAATCCATCTTGAATAAGCCCCTTCTTGGAATCTTCTATTTAGAGAGACAGAAGCTGCAGAAGCTAAAGCAAAACCAGGGCCTCGACCCACCTGCAACTAGAATGCCAGGGATGACTCCTGGTACTCAGAACCAGGAAAGCAATTATGTTTACAGAGTAAGTACATTAGTTATTTGAATAAATCACCTCCTTAAATAAGGCCAGATAAAAATCTAAACAAGTGAAGCATAATTGGTCTTAAAGGGAAAAAGAAAGTCCATTGAACAACTTTGGAGTAAGTGACCTTGATCTACATTCTAGATATATAGATCTAGACCTATTTAGGTCTAGGTCCTTACCAGGTCATGAATAGCCATGAAACAAGACTGTACTATGACTAACACTCTTTTATTATTTTGGCTATTATATGGACAGCCCCAAATAACAGAGGAGAGAGTCCAACAGCGTCCCTCCCTCCAAATATACCTGTCATTGTGTAGAGTAAGTTTCAGAGATGCTTATACATTATCAAAATTAAGTTTCAAAATGAGCTACAGTATCTGAGCAAAGGGGATGATAATATTTCACAGAAACTAATTGGAAACTTGTTTTGAAGTAAAGTAGTTATTATTTCCATCATGGAGAGATGAAAGTACAGAGATTTCCCTTTATCTCACTCGGCCTAGTATCTGACATTATTTATTCAAACTAAAATTAAAGCCTGGCCAAATCCTACTGAGGCAGTGCATATCAGTTAGAGATTATTCTTCTGGAAATGAACTTTTGTTCACAAATTTCATTATGCAGTTACAAATGACTATTATTAAAATGTAACATATAAAACTAAATTGTCTCTTTTTCCCTGGTTTGCACAGGGCTCACTTTCCTAGGCGATGGTAGTCCCTTCTTCTGGACTTTGCAGCATGCGGTCCCTCTACACGTTGCCTCAGAACCCAGAGATCTCACAACACCCACTTTACTCACCCCAGGGCGCCCTTTTATTGCTCCTTCGCTTGCACACAAGGTGAAGACTTGCATATAGCACCTGGAAAGTGGTGTCCACCCCACTTGAAGTTTCTGAATGCCTTGCCCTGAAACTCTTTCTCACCTCTCCTGTCGGCCGTGCTGAATCCTACGTGCTTTGTCTGGAATGTTCTCCCTTGATTGTCTAACTCCAATTTGTCCTTCAGTTCTCAGTTTTTCAGAATTTTCTTCTGAAAGGTTTCACTGAGTTCAAGTACAGCTCCCATGCAGTCATGACACCACGTCCTGCTTAGCACCTTCAACTGTTTCTTTCTTTGCAAATGGCTCTACCTCACATTGGATTGTAAACCCTGAGGGCAAGAGTTAGGTCACGTGGGTTTGCCATTCTTTCACCAGTTACTCAGCATAGTAGCAGGTACATAACAATTGATCAATAAATATTTCATAAATTTTGAATGTAGACTCTTTCGCTCTGGTATCTGACCCCTAGGGAAATCTCCCATCTGAATTCCAAAGAATATTCCGCAAGTGCAGACTTTTCTGGCATGAGTTTTGTGGTTTACCAGAATTCTCCTTGGTTCTTCACCTTGAGAACTCTAATTTCTCCTCTCATTTCCTTCCACTCCTGGGAGGTTTTACCTAATACACTGTTCGAATCATGCTCGTTAACAAGTATTAAAGTCTGGTTCTACCTCTTGGGTTTTTTGCATCCATGTCCATTCTCCTGTACATCCAGGCCACCTCTTACTTTCTTCCCACCCTCCAATCTACTGCTTAGCTCTTCCAGCTCAATAAGGATTTAAGCTTGGTAGGCACTTGGTAAGAAAGGAATTAGGGAGAAAAAATACCTAGACACTGCATGGGTTGTTGTACATGACAGTAATTTTAAGAAATTTCCTATCTTAGCTTCGATGCTTCTATACAACCTCTGTTCTTAATCCTGCTCAAACCTTTACTTTTCCCCAGCGACAGAGTTCCATTGGTAATTTCAAGTTTACCTTTTAAGAGTGTTATGAAACAACATTTTAAGATTTCCATGAGGTATTATGGATTTGTTTGGCCTCATCTAAGACCAAGATACACTTTTCTTGAGCATTCAAATTAAGTCAGAATGCTTTGAAATGGGTGTGTTGGTTATTTAGATTCTTGGATTAAGGAAAAAGTTCTTTTGTTATTTCAAGTCAGCCTCAGAAAAGAGTATTTTTATTGTACCCAGTTATTTTACTGCTGCCATGAGCACACTAAATGTAATTTAATCTTTCTTGGATGATTCATGGTCTTTGAGAGCCTCTAGTCATTATGTAGACCAATTCTCACTGTTTGGGACTGGATACACAGAGATGAAGATACACAGAATGGGACTAAATGTGTCCTAAACACAAAACAAACAGTGACTAACCAAGAAGCTCTCCAGTGAGGTCAGGCTTTTAAACATACATGAAAGATGACAGGAACACATTAGAAACCTGACGGCGGTGATGAGCACCTAAACACTTAACTATGTTCCAGAAACTATACTAAGAACTTTATGTATATTAAGTCAATTACTCTCAAATCCTAGAAGATAAACATTATTAACCCATTTTACAGACAACACAACTCAGGTTCAGAAAGATTAGCTAACCTGTTAATGGTCTCACTGTTCTAGGAAGTAGAACAGTGAGCATTCCCCCAAACACAGTGTGGTCCAGAGCCCACATTCATAGCTGCATACATAAGAGTAATAACATGGGTATGGAAGTGAAAGAATATGATAGTAAAGTTAATCTCTCAATGCGCTGAAGTGAAAAATGCTTATGTGAAATACGCTTAAGTCTTTCATCCACAAACTGAGACACACACACACACACACACACACATACACACACATACACATGTGCACGCACACCCCTTTTATCAGCTATAATCAAAGTAAAAGAGATGAACCTAAAAAACACACCCACTGCTTAGGGTAGATGATATACCATTAACAAACAACAAAGAGAAACTCACATATCTCAACTTCTGTTGTATTTCCATCTTCTTTATCAAGGAGAATGATCTTTAAACTCTGGAGGGGTATGTAAATGTAGTTTAGAAAGAACTGAAGTGTGAGATAACTAAGGAGATAGCAGAAGACCATCCTGCTTTTCTAAATGAGTTCAAGTCTCCAGGCCTAAGCAAATTACATTTCAGAGTATGAAGAGACTTTATGGATGTAATCTAAGAGTCACTGTCAGTAATCTTTAAGGGATCATAGAGAATAGAAAAACTGTTGGGGAATGGAGCTAGAAAAATGATATTCTAATTTTTCAACATGGGAAAAAATTATGTTCCATAATCTTAATTTCAAAACATAGTAAAATTCTAAAATGATCAGATGATTTTTGAGCCCTTAGAAAAGGAAGGAGTGATCACTAGGAACCAGGATGGACTCACTGGGGAAAAATAAGAAAGGTCCCACCTCCCTCTTTGTTACAGGTTTAAAGACTGGCAAAATGGGAACGCTGTGGACAGAGCGCGGTGTGTGAGCACAACCCCTCTGCCTGTGAGACTCCAGGTTTGTTTCAGATACTCTGACCAGCTGATGGGATCCCGCTTACTTTACACTCCATAAAGCTGTGCATATGCTCAGAGAGAAACACCAAAGAGAGAAAAGTCTTCATATGAACAAAGTAAAATAAATCCTGCGCCACTCCCAAAACCCCCAATCAAATCCAGATCTCTCTGTGATTTATATTAATTAGGTAAAGCATATTTACAATCTCCTAGTATTCTTGGGAACTTAATGGAGAAGACCATGTTTTTAAGAGAACAAATGCCTTGTTGACCATTTGCATCAAAAATACTTCATTTCATTAATCGTTGTCTTTATGACTAGAAGCCTTTGTCTTCAGGGATAGCACAGCATGCTTCCTTCTTCCATCAGGGCTCTCACCATGCTGCCTCCTTGAAGAGGTGTTCTCTAACCATCTGATAAAAGAAAACATTTGCCCCACCACACTCTGAGTATCTTGTCTTATTTTTGTACTTAATTCTTGCCACTATATAATATCATATTATATATTCTAGCTCTTATCACTCTAAAACATTTTATTATATATACTTACAGGCCTGTCTCTCTGTCTGCTCCTCTTCAAAGTCAACAAATCCTATGTGAATGGTAGACTTACATTAAATGGTAGACCTGCCCTTTTGAATACCAGCTTAATGAGGGCAGGGATTTTGCTATGTTTTTTTCTACCACTATGACCCGAATCATTAGACTAATATTAAATCATAGTTGTTCTCAATAAACATTTATTGCTATTGCTCAATAATATTTTTTCTAATTAATGGATGTCAGCCTAGAGAACAGTCTCTATAGACGACACGGTCTGTCCTTGGCCTTATCCAGAATAGTAACTCTGATTCATATAAAGAGAAAGAAAAGAGAGCTGATTTTGAGTTTGTGTTAATAAAACATTTTTATTATTATTTCCATCACCTACTATGTACGAGGCACATATTATTATGAATATATACAACAAACCTATAAGATAGAAATTACTATCTTCATTATCATATGAGCAAACTAGGATTGGGAAGTTTAAATAACATGCCAATATCAGACACTGAATATGCAGAGCTGAAATTAAAAAGCGAGCTCTGTCTCACGCAAAGTGCATGCTTTTTTTCCCCATAATACCATGATAATAATTATAAAAACATAGAAAACCCATTTAAATCTGCAGGTGACAGACAATAAAGCAGATCAAATGGAAAAGAAACATTTTACAAGAGTTTGACATATCTGAATGTCACATCAGAATTCAAAAAACGTACGTATTAGGTATAAAGGTTAAGTTCCATATGCCAATTTAGATTCAAATGCATAGGTACAAGTGGAGGAGAAGTAGAAATAGTTGTTTATTTGAAATACGGCAGTAAACATCAATTGATCTCAAGCGCAGCAGGAATCAGTATTAATATGTGGCAGTCAAATGAGCTGAAATGATGTTAAACTGCATTATCAGAGATTTTTAAAGGGAGGGGAGAACTAGTTTCATTCAGGAGAGGCTAGACCAGGAAGATCACAACCAAAGTGGAGTGTTAAGATCCTAGAAGGGTGACATCTCAATATGAGTGAACTGATGAAAGGACTTGGTTAAACTTGAACTGAGGGAGAAGAGACTCCTGGAGGGTAAAGTAACTGTCTTGTATCTGAAGGTCCATCACAGCAAAACAAGAGGACGTTCTCTTATTCCTGAAGAGTGAGAGGGAAGGTAGGTCTGGTTAAAGACAAAAAGCTTCCTAATAGACAGACGCCTTCTGAGCTGAAAGCGCTGAATCTATTAGGGAGGTTTTGAAGCAGAAGCTCTAGGACAACTGGTGCAAATACTTAAATATTTACCCAAAGGAGTAGAAATTAGGTTGACTGTATTTTTTTTTCAGTGTAACCTCCTTATATATATAGTGACCATATTTCTTGAAACCCAAACCAAGATCTATGGTCATATAAAAGAATTTTGTGTTGCTTATGAGTTTGAAGATAGTCTTACAAGATATAGGGCTATTAGCCACCAAAATGCAGCTGTTACTGGGAGGTGTCAATGGACTGACATATGGGGAAATATTTTAAAGTGGGAATTTCCTGGAAAAAAAAAAAAGATGTAAAATCACTCTAAGCATACATTTTTCTCTCTTTTGTTGTTCATGTTTCAATCAAATAACCAAACACTCTTGGTAAAAGTCCAATCAGGTTTTTCAGGCACAGCAAGTTTTCGTAAGCTAGGTCTTTTTCCTCCAAAAGCTGAGTACCAAAATGTAACTTCCTACTTCAGTTTATCTGGCTTTATTAAATCAAGCAGCCCTTGGAAAAGCTACAGAGAGCACAGTGGAAAAAGAGAGTCCAGGCCCTCCTGCAGCAAAAATACCAGTTGTACCCTCCTGACATCACTCTGCCCTTGCCAGGAAGCTCCACTCTGTTCAGCTTCTCAGGGTCCCATCTATCCTGGTTTCTACCAGCCTGAATCAGAGAATATCATCATCACTTCACATTTGGGGGTTCTTGGACCAAGAGATGAAGGTAGAAAAGACACACACTCAGTCACCCCAAATCTGAATTCTCTCCTTTGCCCACAGGAACCAATCAGACTGATTAAGATATTGTAATTCCATATATAATTTGGGCTGGTATCAGCTGTTACCTATTAGATACAATGTTATTTTCAATTGACTACTTCATTTCACACTGACAGTCATTTTTCACCCTGCATGGCATAATTTCAAAGCCAAGAATCCTGTATTACACATTAAACAAACAAAATTAGACTCAAAATTGCCTTTTTTTTGATTTTGATATATTAATCAAATCTTCAGGAAAGCCTCTACATATTTTCAATTACATCAAAAAAACAGGCTGGCAACATTTTCCAATTTCAAAAAAATCACCCTTAGTTAAAGGTTTGCTTTCTATTCCATGGGTACTCTGTATTACATATTTGCAACTGTTTCTGTTCTAGGACAGACTGATTAATAGCAAAGGTTCTAAAATCTCAGTATGTCAGGGGAGGGAGAAGTTTATTCCATCTGTGATGTTCAGTAACCAGGGAGAGCTATCTATCTGGGGGTGTTTGCTTCTTCCATCGGCTACAGAGAGAGTATGGGGCTTCTGAGGGTATAAGACACTAATGGTGAGTAGAGACATAAGACAAATGATGGATCAAAAAGTCAGGGAAAAAAAGAAGTCTTGACAACCCACAGACCCAGCTTCCCTCTTGCACTTCATGTCTTACTTCACTGGGCAGGAAAACTGGCATTTAAACCAACAATGAAAAATATGCTGAAAAACAAAGCAGGAAGCAAGGCATAGTCCACAGGGATGTAACAAAACAAAGTGTATACGGGACAATTTTATGTTTAATAGATTTAGATGATGACAGTAGATAAAATGCTTCAACTATGTCTATTGTTACCTTCTTTAAGAAGCAGAATCCATAGGAATAATGCTACCAAGACAACTGAAATGTTTATACATCCTCCCCTAAATGTAGTCCTTAAGAAAAGAGCTTAAAACTTCTCCTGCTGCTAATTGCTAAAAAATTTTGTCACCTTTAAAGAACTATCTTATCTGCTTGCTAAAACTGGAAAGCTTTCTGGATTTACTGATCCCTGCAGTTTGCAGTATGTGTCATGTGCAAGAATACAGAAGATTTAGGATACAGAAGACTTATTCCTATAGAGAGATTACAATATATGGAAGAAACTAGACCAAAATTTTATTTAAAAAATGTAAGAAGACTCTGAAATGTAAAAACTACTATGATCTATTATACAAGGATATTATGTGTCACTATATTGGATTTTTACCTTTTATTACAATGAAACACAGAGCTTGAAAGCTTGAACACTTAAAGGCACTTCTCCCAGAGGACAGGAGGGCTGATTAAGTGAAGGTAGACTTGCTTTGTGATTTTTCACACATAAACACACACATACACACACACTTTTCTTGGCACGTCTTAATACAAATGAGACTCAGTAAAATTTTCAAAAAGGTTTCATTATTTCACTTTGTGTAAGATGCATAAAAGTCATCAGCATTATAGAGTCCCGGACAACAGCTACATAAAATTTTGGCTCCCATAAATTTTCTTCTTTCCCAAAGGAGCTAATAATTCAATACAAATCTGAAGGTGTGGGTCTCCTAGATGCCACTAAAGACAGAATTTTAGGGTCTGACCTTGGATTCTCCAAAATGAGGTATGCCTCTCATCTCCAGCATGCATTGTACTTTACTATCAGGGTGGGGAGGAAATTTTGGGGTGTCAAAATATACTCACAAAAGGACTTCCCATGCTTTTTATTTGCTAGCAAATTCAATACCAAATAATATCTCGGTGTCATTCATACTGTTCCCATAATTCTACCTAAAAGTAAGATGTGTTTTTATCATCCAAATCTGGCATTGCTCAACTAGGGAGTGAAGGGGAGAGTGAAAAGGAATTTCACCCCTTCAGGTGAGTTTCTATAAGGAAGGAGTTGGAGGAAGGTTTCTTAGGAAGTAGACAGAGTCCTGGGGGTGGGCTGGGGGGAGGTTTAATATCTAGAGGCAGAAACAGAAAACCCATAGTAACATCCAATCACTTCTTTATTTTACCTTATATGGCACAGGTAAGAGCCAATTTCCTCCCAGTCTAGAAAATACCACAGACAAGTGTTCTAAATGAACAGATTTTAAGCAGGTATTTCTTAAACTTTATACAGATATTTCTTATATTCCTCTTCATGTAGATATGCAGTAGCCTGTATTCTTAAAAATGGCAAAGGGATTTTGTTCTTTAATTAAGAACAATGATCACAGTTTATACGTCTATTAATTACCAAAAGATCATTGGCAATGCCAGTGGCTACAGCTTCACCTGGGGACTTTCCTAAGGGTTTTGCTCAACAGAATCCATCTTTTCAGCTCACGTCCAGTTTTTTTTTGTCTAGATAACTGACAGAAATAACCTAACCACACAGTGTCACCCTTAACTGAGACTGAATCTTCTATATTCATGGTTTGGGCCCTACTGGGTTCAATGACAAATATCGTGATAAAACCATAACATTCAAGGAAGAGTTAGTCACACAGTAAAGGAGAGTATTCCGTATTCAGTAACTATACACAGCAAGGACATGTAACACGATGGCAACTAAAATTGAGCAATGTATTCAGGAGTGAAATTAACTGAGGAAGATTTTCTGAAGGTGGCAAGACTTCCTGATGAACTTGATCCTTATCCAATTGCATTTATTTTAAAAGGCTCCCAGATATAACCCTGGTGAGTTACAGAAGTCAATTAACATTTATGTCTAGAAATTATCCTGTGGAAATATATGTCAAGTTACGCTTTGTTTCATTTACCATAATGTTAATCCCAATTAACATATGTTCAGTCTTCTTAGTCTACAGTTGCTATCACGTGATTCTGTGCTTATGACTTTTTAAAAAAGAGAAAAGTTAATTTTAAGACACCTAAATTAAGCATTTTTGTAGGAAAACAGTAAGTCAGTTCAAAGGAGGTAACTATGTTAATGTAACAACAACACATCTTACCCTGACTGACCTAATCAGGTTGTTCTCCTTAAGTGTGTTGTGCCCCTGAATGATAGTACCCAAAGAGTTTAAGACAGGCAAAAGAAACTGCAACCAAAAAGTCACCCTGTGGAATTAATAATTTTAAAATTTAATATTTACATGATGGCACCCAAAACAGTAACTCAAGTTATAAAGAAGCATCACTTAATAATATAAGTTTAAGTACTTACAATTATGAAGATAGTGATAACTGGCAAGTAACATCATAAAGGAAGAGGTCCATGGTATGCCTCGTTCTAATGAGCAATCTTCAGACTTTAGTTCATTCTGATAACTACAATCAAAGAATACAGAGAAAACAGAATTATAAGTACATGGTTTTATATTGTTATCAGTTAGCATATTTCTCTTAAAAAAAAAAAATAAGTGAAGCTTTGGCCAGCCTTGGTGACTCAGGTGTTAAGTCTATGGCTCTGGCATTGTCCACATGAAAAAAGCCCAAGGACCTCAGTTCATGTCCTGAGGTCTAGGAGAAACAACCAAATAAACAATAAATAAATATTATTCCTCCTCTCCCTTCTTTCTTCCTGCCTGACTACTGGCCTTCAGTCCTACTTTATTCCTTCCTCTAAAAAAAAAAAAAAAAAAAAAAATCTAAGTAAAACTGACTTCAAAACAAGAAGTCCAGGGTGCGCTCACCTGGTATTTCACCCATGTAAAGAAGGACCTAGGTCCTTTCTCTCTGTCTCCTCTGCCAATTTAAGCATGTTGGCTGCCCCTCTGCAAGATCCTATGATGATTTCTGCAACTCCAGGTACCACGTAAAGATAACCACAATCAGAGGCAGAAGTGTGTCCAACTACTTGCAAATATTAATGAGAAGCACACCCCTCTCCAAACATGCTCCCTCAGTTTTCTTTGACCAAAATAGTGTCACATATCCATGTCTAAATCGAGCACTGGAATAATTCTTAATTAGAATTAATGTCTAGTTTAGTTTTTTAAGATTCACCCTTAAATCTAAAGGGACCTCATTTTCCCTTAAAAAGCACATGGTCTGGCAATATTTGGGGAAAAAGGTTTCTACAAGTAAGAAACAAGGCTAGTGAGAATGACAGAGGAGTAGGTAGCCATTGTTGCTATAGCAGTATGTCTTCATAGAGAGTCACAAAGGCATGAATCTCCCTTTAAAAGGCAGCCTAAAAGTGTCTGATATATATATATATATATATATGTATATATATTTACATATACATAATAGGAATAGAAATAGAACTTAACTCACCATACATGGTTCAATGTTCAACGCATAGATCTAACACTAAGAGCATAATGAGTGGACAGTATCATATATCTAAGATTAGCCATTGTTGCTATAGCAGTATGTCTTCATAGAGAGTCACAAAGGCATGAATCTCCCTTTAAAAGGCAGTAAGTGATTTAATTGAAGAACAAATCATTACTAAATCCATATCATCTACATGGACACAAAATAGATATTTCCTCTTTTATTGAAAAATCAAGGACTCCCTTTACTGGAAATTTCAGTTCCAATGAGTTTCCAGGAACAGATTCACATTCGAGATGTGCATTTTCAGTAAGTTTGTATTGTTTAGTTGAGCTCAATTTATCTAATGAGACACTAAGGTGGTCAATTGTTGATGCAAATTAGAAATTGTGGCTATATTAAAATATAATTCATTATATAACATACTACCTGAAAATATTCAGATATACATCATTCTTCATTTCAGTCTAAATGTTTTATTTATGACATGGCCGTTGCTCACATGCAAAAAAATGGTTAAGATGTTACTTGCTAAATAGTATCATCCTCCTTTTTTAAATATTTAATCAGTTCTAAAGAGAAGTAATGCTATTGAAGTATTTTACTATATTTAAGGGATGCCAAGAGAGAAAACATGGTGCAACTATAAAGCTATCAAATGAGAAATAGGAGACATGACTTGTAATTCAAATAACATTTACTGATTATTCACTATAGACCAGGGACTGTGCTAAGTGTTTAACTCATATTCAGTTATTAAATCCTCACAAGAGCTTTAAACACTATGTGCTACAATTATCCTATTTTCAGATGAGGAAACTGAGGCACAGAGAGGCAATGTAACTAGCACAAAGTCACACAGTTGATGAGCAGGATTCACATCCAGACCAGAGAACTTCAGAGTCAAATCACTTAACCATGGCACAATATCACTTCTCTAGTCCTGAAATTATCTCTCATTGCTTCACCTTTTCAAAGTCACAATTTTGTAATGAGTTAAAGAATTGAGCAAAGATCTTTAAGAAAATTTCCAGCCCTAACACTTAAAATGTCATAAAATAAAAAAGCTGTGACCTAACAGATAGCATCATCTGCCAAATGGTTTACATAAAGGTTGTATTTATCACACAATTGAAAACTCATGTCTGTCTAGGCACTTATTTTCACATAACTGCAAGATGATCCAGAGGAATAAATAACGAAAAAGCCAACTATGGTATCTAAGTCACAGGAGAAATACATCTCCTTAGGGGAATAGGTTGAAGCTTATTAGACCTAAATTCATGAATCGTTCAAGACACTGGTATGAGACCTACCTGTAGAACAGGGAATATAACTGCATTTCCTACAATATGACTCCTGAATTAAAGATCTCCCAGACATGTTACAACAGTTCATGACGTTGGGTAGCAGAAAATTTTTCCCACTTCAGAACAAAAAGTTTCCTCTGGATGGGTCTCCCCAAGGAGTTACAATTGAATTATTTTTAAAAAAATCTCACTAAACACAATTACTATGAAAATTTATAATATTCCTCCAAACAGCCTTTTTGAGGCATCCAGACACAAAGGCACAGAACAGAGCTGTACATTTGCAGAAGAATTAGTATTCAATTTATCTCTCCAGGCACCCCCTGGTATTGACCAATATTCAGTGGTCAATCACCTGCAAGGGACATAGGCCACATACCCCTTGGTCTGTGTCCCCGGTATGGGGAGAAGACAACCTGTGTGAACAACGAAAATGGAGATAAAATAAAGTGCTTCTTTCTACCCCAAAAAACGTATCTCTCCAAACAACTAAGTTACCCACTACAGTGTCTCACCATTCAGCTTGTCTTACTTTAATAACACAAGTTAGATTGGATAGTAGAGTGTCTTCTTGCAGTCTCTGAAGTGGTTCATACTTGCACTTTTTCACTGTGGTAAAGAGGGACATCAAGTGGTCTAAATGCTTGAAAACTATCTCATCAGACATTTTCTCAACCCAGTCTGTGGAGCTCCTCTGACCCCTGATGGGGTGGCTAGAACAGAGGTGTGCAAGGGCTAGAAACCATCAAACTACTTATCTCCTTAAATAATCACTTGAATAATTTCAGCAAATTATTTATTTTAAAGGAAAGGTACAGATAGGAATGAAGGCAAGTAGGTAGACAGGCAGGAAGAGAAAGGAGGAAGCATTTTTTATTTTATCTCCATTTTACTTGTTCACACTGGTTGTCTTGCCCCTGCCCCATATCCAGGCCTCAAACCCAGTGGTATATGACCCGCATCCTTTGGAGGTGCTTCACCTGGGTGCACCTATTTCAACAAATTTTTATAAGGATTCATTTTCTTTGAATTAGAGATAATTGTTTCAATTATAATAGATGAAGAATATAATAATATAATGAACATAAAAATAATTTATTATCATATTATAGAATGTGTTTGTGTGTATGAAGGTGTGCTGTTTCATATATTAATTTGCTCTCCTAATTTCTTTCTTATGTTAAATAATAAAGTTAATTTATTACTCCTGGAAAAGAAAAAGAAGCCCAAATGATTGTGGATGCTAAGGTCAAGTTGTAATAAATAAATTTGCTACAGTATGCAAGGACTAATACATAATAACGTTTTTAAAAAGATAATTATTGACTTCCATGGTTTGGAATTTATTTCCAATAAAAATGCTGGACACTCCTATTTCCATACACATGTGATAGCCTGTTCTAAGTTTATGGACTATATATATTAAGAAGAGTTTTATGATATTTTCCACCCAGAAAAAAGTTAGACAGCTGGAGAACTGTACGGAAAGCCACTGATAACAAGAATCATCTGCCTTTTGTTTAAATGTTTCTCAAATCAGAAAAGCGTGAAGTTGGTTTTGGATCGTCAGCTAGATTCCATAAACAATGGAAGAAAATGAGAGTAATTACTACTGGTCTTGCCTGAGCCATGGAGTTTATAGTAAAATAAAGCAGTTAAAGCTAATATGGAAATTAAGCAACAGACAAGTCAAATATGAATTGAAATAACAAAAACATTCTTTACCTATCAGACCTTAATGATGTGTAAAGTGACTAATGCATGGGCAGGGGGCCCATTTCAGCACCTCAGTTCTGAGCCTGGTCAGTCTTTTCCAAACTTCTGGCAAGTTATTGAGCTTCAAGGTCATTCTTCATTTGTGAAGCAGGAATGATAACAATTATCACCTCAAAGGGTTATGTTAAGAAATACTCAGGTTAAAAGCACTTGTCAAAGTGCTGGCACATGAGCATGTTAGCTGCTACTCTTATTAACCCAGGAGCAAGGCCATCTAACTGAGGAATGATATTTGACAGGGTATTCTGACATGAATTATTTCTTATTTCACATATTGACAGTTTAAACTTTTTCTTTCACGGATTATTTTTTGGAAATTTAAGTCCAAAAACAATATGTATTTTTAAATAAAAATACTAGGACATAAAATAAAGGTGAGAGTCCTTTCCCCATCTGCAATACCAACTCTGAATATTTGTACTTTTAAAATAACAATAGTTCTTCATTTCTGATCTATGCCTCTAACCCTTTTATGTATTTAAACAAAAATTAAGTGTAGTTATTTATGATTTTTAGACTAGAAATTGCATCATGTTATACATTTTTTTCTATTACTTGCTCTTTGACTTAATAGAATATCCTAAATATCTTTCAGGATATGTTAGTACGTGTTTATTTAGACTGTTGACATAAATATAATATTAAATTTTTTAATGAGAAAAAAGAAGATAAATGATTAAAATAAGGGCATAGTTAAAAATTATTCTTTCATTATTGTTTAAGCATAATGATGATATTGTAAATCTTAAGTTTTTCTCATTGGTGTGCCCCCTGGTTAAGCAGTGGTTAGGTCAATCACCTCTGAAGGAGCACAGGCCACATACCCCTGGGTTCAAGTCCCAGGTCCAGGTGGTAAACAACCAGTGTGACCAACTAAATTAAAATAAATAAAATGCTTCTTCCTCCTTTCTCTTCCTGCCTGCTTGCCTTCATTCCTGCCTCCATCTTTCCTTAAAAAAAAAAAAAAAAAGTTTTTACTAGTCAGAGATCACTAATGAAATACAGAAAACTTATCTGATTCCTAGGATTGATTTCAAAATAATTAGAAAAGGGATGGAGAGAAAGAATCCAGGAAGACTTAAATAAAACAAGATTGGCCATGAATTGATAATGAATCTACTCGGTAAGTATATAGAAGGTATTTAGACTATTTTCTTTTCTGTACTTTCAAGTATTTTTTAAATTTTCCATAATAAATACTTCAACATTTTCTTTTCTTAAAATGCCTACTAAATTCTAAACAGCTACACATAAAATTACAGCAATTAATTTCCAATTAAATGCTAAGTTAATCAACAAAACTAATCATTCCTAACACCCATCTTCTAAGCAACAAAAACAAACAAAAAACATATTAGCTTCCTTATAGTGTGAATGTTGCTCTAAAAATCCAAGTACAATAGCTAGCCCAGAGAAATCATGTTAATTAATGTATGGGAGTCATCTAATCACAAATGTTAATTGTAAATAATGCTTTCTAGAGTTAATGAAGAAGCGTTTTTACCTTTTATCTTATATTGGTTTTACTTGAAAAGGAAAACTGCTCTTTAGTCTATTTATAGTCAAGAAACCAAGAGAAAATACATTTGCAGAAAATACATGTGCCCTGTTCACCTAGACAGGACATAATCTACCGTGTACTCACAAATCCTGCCTTGCTGAAGCCAAGAGAATGTCTTTGTTATGCAACTGGAGTAGAAGAACTTTTTGAGTCTTTAGTTGTTTGTCCTATGCATACCACAATAGTTCTAAGAAAGCAACGAAACCCTTGATATCTTATAAAGCACAGGGTAGAAGCTGCTTGAATTCTGCAACTATTCCTCACTCTCGTCAAGCCTACAGTACTAAACTGAAGAGGTATGTCCATGCGGCCTGGGGGCAGACCAGCCAGAGTACCTTCTAGGGCAACACGAGAGAAGAAGAAAAGTTTTCACAATATCACAAAGAAGTCAGGATTCAGAAGTTCTAGCAAGACGTAGGATCTGGCAAGACAAAAGAACGTCTATGTGGTGCACACAGATGATTCTAGACACTGGTCCCGGTCCTTTAAAATATTCCTGAATGCCGAGCATGGCCTAGAAGCAGTGGAGAACCAAGCAGACTATACAATGGCCGTCTCCATATCCAGTCAGAATCAATGACCAGTGACCAGAGGGTTCCTCACTTATGCTTTAGCACCACTTCAGATTTTGAATCTTTGTACAAAATTTGGGACAGAAGAGTACTAATAAATATGTATATTTAATTCCTGTCAGCTCAGAAACACAATGAGATCTTAGATTTGGGTTCAAGTGAGTTTAAAGAAAGATATCCAATGGTCTTTACAGATCTGGGTTTGTGTTTGTTAATTCACACATACTCCATTTAAAAAGCAACCATGCCAATAGAAGAGGCTGTAAAATCAATCTGCCTCCATGCTGCAATATCCTTCACATCTGCACAGAATTTTACATTCAGGAAGGTGTTTTCACATATGTTGTCTCATTTGATCCTCATACAGGGTTCAGTGGCTCTCAAGCTGTTGAAAGTATATGGGCAGAAGCAAAACGGCTTAATGGAAGAGATTTTCTCCCAGACATCTGATCAACTAGAACTTCCCTTTGCTCGATGGTGTTTTCTCTCTCCCACATTCTCTCATTCTTGTTAGGAACAAGAAGAAAAAAATATTCAACATTTCATTTAAAAATATCTATGCAATGCTGTCATTTGTAAGATGAATTTGCCTCTTGAGGGTTGCAATTTAGGCTGCCACCCAAGGGTGGTAGTAAGTGATGGTCACACCTTCTCTCAAAACCGAGTAAAACACAACAAAACTAAGAAACAAACACCTATGGGCACATTTGAGAAGTGAGATAACACTCAGCAATGCCTTCCTACTATCAGAAACATCTTTCTTAAAACAATTCAAAAAATATAATTTATTTAATGAGTATTTATCGAAAACTTTTAAAGTTAACCAATTTTAACAAAGGTTGCCTCTGAGTTATAAGAGCTGGGAAAGTATGTGATTTTCATTTTTCTGCATTGTACATTGCCATGTTTGTATTGGTTACAATGAAACATTACTTTTGTAATACACTGTAACTTGAAAGACTAAATTCTTTATCAAAGGAATCTACTATCTACCATTTTCTTCTATCATGAACTATCATTACAAGTTCTCTTTTCCTTTTATACCTTAGATAAAATCAAAAAGGAAACCTCAATTTCTTTAAGTGTTCACTTTATCATGAAAACCCGTCTGGCCTGATTTTTCCACGTCCAGTGATTTCCAATTTTGGTAGGAACACCAGAAAGGGATACAGAGCCAACATCAGAATTAAGAATTCACTCTCCATCAACCTATACCCTCTGGTGGGTATACAGAGCTGAATGCTCCTTCCACTGATTTTTCAGACAAACTTAAAGTAAGCAGGCAATAATCTAAGAGACCAGTTTTTGTTTCTAATTAAAAGACATAACAGAAAAAATTCAATAAGCAAAATGTATTTTAATGTCTGCAAAACTTCCTGCAAATGATAACAGAACAATTACATGTAACTGTCCTTGTAAGGAAAATAATGGGCTTGTAACTTTGGTAATAGTGAGATTCATTCTTAGAGTGGCAGAGAAATATAAAAAGGTAGAAGTCATTGACTTGACTTGACTTAAAATCCTAGCAGCCTCCTTTCATCTACAGGCTTTAACTTTTATAAACATATCTCTCCTGTAAGACTCAGAATAAGTAAGGAGAATACTGGTCTCTCAAGCTCTCTGATTTAAGACCATCTTTTTGTCCCACCTTACTTTTAGTAAACACACAATTTCTCCTTGGGGAAAATTAATATCCATCTTATCTGTGACTTGTCATAATTACAACATGTTCCTCTAACACTTCATTTCTACATTCTTTTTCTGAGAACCTCCTTCATCCCTCAAATTGTCTTTCAGGTTTAGACAATGTGGCTTCATTTGCATAAATTAGTCATATTTTTACATTTATTTCTCTTCATAATTCCCATAACAATTGACTTCTTTAGGAACTTATTCAGAAATTCCAAAGATACCTAATCTCTTTTAACAGAACATTTTGAATAAAACTAGTACAGGAAAGTAAGCTAGTTCCGTTACTACATCCTTGGCCTTTCACTTATTTTCTCTTTTGTAAAATGATTTTAAATGCCAACTCAGCTGGATATGATTAGTTGGGTATTCTGAGACTTATAAGTTATTAAAGGATGTTTACCACTTTAAAAGGTGCTGTCTCACCTATTTTAAAGAACAGTTTTTCATTTATTCATTCATTAACTATTTACTGAGTATTCTAAGAATTGCTTAGTCATGAAAGCTAACTATAAAATTCAGAACCACATCTGCAATCATGTTAGGTAACAATAAAAGGTAGTATATAATTAAACACTGAAACTATAAAACAACCTTCATTTTTGGTTGATGTAAAAAGAAGGTCAAATTCGAATTGGATCCTGAGAGATATGGAGGATTTGGAGAGTTAAAAATAAAAAAGAAAACATTATCTTAGGCATCATTCCAGAAATAGCAGGCAATATGAAAATTTACATGAAAGGTAAATTTGAACTGTTTGGAGAGATAATGAGTAGATCAGTTTGGTTAGGGAAGACTAAATTGAGACAAGATAGAACTAAAAATCAAGAAAATAAGGCTAGGTGTAGGCCACAAGTGTAGAAGCCTTGATTTGTCTGCCTGGCCTTTATCTCAAATGTGATAGGATTAATTAGTTAAAATGGGAAATTAATCTAAAAGAAATTAGTAAAATTAATCTAAAAGAATGAGATAACTTCAAAGTGAGGCTTTCTATTTTGTTTCTTCTTTCCTCCATTTCCCTCCTCCACTTTCATCCAGTAAGCTTAAGGATGACACTATTGTACAACTTTTAAAAGTGATTCTCCTGTTTAAAACAGTTCAATAGCTTCAGTCACTTTCAAAATCCATCCTACTGACATCTGGCCTTTTAGATCTTGCCCTTCCTTACCACTCTAGATCTGTCACTTACGTAATAGGAGACATTCAAACCCCTTTCTCTGACTGAAATACTCCTTCACTCCTGCCCCTTTTCCCATGTCTAACATACTCTTGACTCAAGGTTCCAGTTTTGAGGTCACTTCCCCAAAGAAGATTCTCCAAATACAAATTCAGATTTGATTTCCTGCCATAATGCTCATCATTCTGATAGAACTTGGATTTGCATTCTTGCCTGTGGCATACCCTAGGCAGCTATCAAAGGGCCAGGAACACAACAAATGCTCAAAGTTATTTGCTAAAGAATTTAAAAGGTAGGAAGCAGAAAAATAGAACTTTATGGCAGGAGGCACAGTCACAAAATACTAAGATTTAGCCATTAAATTCAGGCATATGGCTGATACTGGATGTGAGCTCCCCAAATGATGTTCTTTCAATTATTTTTCCTCAGGCTGCATCAACAAAATTCTATTCCTTCCTGCATTAAACAGAAATTTATCCTTGTTTCGATATTATGTTTGTCTCTTCTTGGGTTACAGCACCCAGTATCTCTTTAAAAAATCATCCTCCACCATTTTCTGCAGTCCTGCAAGGACAATAGATCTGATCTTTACCTCTCTTAGAAGCTAAGACTCAATGAGACTTGCTTTTAGACTATAAAAATGTGAGCATTCTAAGAGCAGTTGGTCTCATCAATTCTTAGAGCAGCACTAAGTTAATTCCTATTTCTTCAATCCCTGAACTACTCTGGTTTCTGTCCTTTTACTTGGCTATGTTCTCAGGCCTTTCATTAACTCCATGAACTGTCCAGCATCTAATAATTGCTTATTTTATTTAATAAGCCATTACCAAAAATAAAAGAACTAATCCAGGAAAGAAGAAAGGGAAGAGGGAAGGAATGGAAACCAAACACATAATTTTAAATTTTCTAGCAGTCTCCTTACAAATAATAGATGAAATTAGTTTTAAAGCTAGGCTTTATTTAAACCAATAAATCCAAACTACTATTTTTTCAATGTGTAGCAAATATGAAAAAAAAATGGAATGTTTTATTTTTCATTCCAAATCTTTGAAATGTGGTATGCCTTCTACAATTAGAGCATATCTCAACTTGGACACTAAATTTTCAAAGGTTAAAATCAAATACAGTCCTTCCAAAACAATGTGTAAAAGGGGAAATATTTTACAAAGCTGGTTTTCAAATGTAACTAAAATTAGCTGTTTAATTCCTCAGTCACATTAGCCACATTTCAAGTGTTCAGTATAATCAGGCCTACTAATCTGGGCTGCACAGTTTTAGATATGATCAGCTAGAAGAGTCAAGAAAATCAGGGGACCATTTCTTGATGGATCTAGTAGTTGGAAGGAACTGGAAATTTCCCCCTTCCAACAAATTCCATTGTGAAAGGTTTCACAACTATGAGAAGATCTATAGAAATGTACTTTCCTTCAAAATGATGCGTCCTTTGCTATGTACTAACACAGAGTGTGACACTGTATTTATCTATTATTCAGTAGCACAAAGAGATCAAGGAATTATCTTCCCTGGCAGTTTAATTCAAACTTAAAAGTTCACTATTACTTTTAAATCACTTCTCACTTCTTGTATTTGAATGGGTAGGAACAGTCTTTGGGGATTAATTTTAATTATAAGTATTTTCATTGTCAAATAAAATGTAAAAATTTGAGCGGTAGGTTGCAGAATTTGACCTTTATCCCACAGTTACTGCAAATTTGGAGGAAAGTAACAAGTCAGTAAAAACTATAATCAGAATCCACTGCACAAGCAGATTGGTAATAACAAAAATCCATAAGGAAAGTGTTGAACTTCTAGCATTCTTAGTTGGTGTACATATGCTCTTAATTCTCCCTGGCATTCCCTTTTAAGATGACAAGATGTGCTCATCCTTCAAGATCTAATTTATAGTCACGTTTTTGGTTGTAGATAACAGATTGAGTCATTTCTTCACTTGTGCTCCCACAAAACTTTTTTCAAAATCCTGAACGGAAGTCAAATTCAGAGACAGAAAGTAGAGCAGTGGTTGCCAGGGGCTGAAGGAAGAGGGAATGGGGAGTTACAGTTTAATGCATAGAGTTTCAGTTCTACAAGATGAAAGGTGTTCTGTGGATGCACAGTAGTGATAGTGGCACAAAAGTGAATGATTAGGCCTTTCCCCAGATGACAACATAAATGTCACACTTAATTATTACGAGTTCTTCCCTTTTCCAGGCCAGAACAGTTTAGGTGGCTTTGCTATATCCTCTCATGTACCCCATGCTTTTCTCATTACAGTTAAAATGTATAGCTAATTATACAGTCTATTTGTTTGCTAGGGTTGTCATAAAAAAATAGTATAGACCGAGAGGCTTAAACAAAACTTTATTTTCTCACAGTTCTAGAATTCAAGATCAAAGTGCAGGCAGATTTGGTTTCTTCTGAGGTCTCTCCTTGATTTTCAGATGGCCATCTTCTTGTTATGTCTTCACATGACCTCGCCTCTGTGCATGGGAACTTGGGGTATCTTGTTGTGTGCCCAGATGTCTTCTTCTTATAAGGACACAAGTCAGACTGGCTAAGGACCTATCCTAAGGGTGTCAATTTAATGACCCTATTTCCAAATACAGTCCCACGGTGAGCCCAAATTTTGATGAATTTTGAGGGGACATGAACTATAAAATGTGATTGTCATGCTTAGCAAACCCTATGACAACTCTTGCTTTCATTTTAGGCCCTTTCCCGTTGATATTCCCTCTTCTTGTAACACTCTCTCTCCAACTCTTCGTGCAATAGGTTTTTCTCAGATTTCAAGCTGTGGCACAACCATCTGACAAGAGGCACTCCAGATCACTTTATCAGCCCCTCCCAGTCACTCAGGCACACCATCCACTGCTTCTCCGCGGCGCTAGCAGGTCAGGCCTGCGGCCCAGGCTCTCCCACAGCGTTGGGCATGAATGCGCGTCTACAACCACTTCCCGCACTGCACCCCTCACTGCTCTGGGTCTCGGGGTTCCCCCAAGTACTGGCTAACAGCGGTAGGTATCCCGGAGCTCTGAGGAGGCCGAAACCACACCGTCAGGGCCCTGCTGACCAGGCGGGTGTTTCCAGGGGGCGGCAGTGTCTTCGGGAGGGAGGCAGAACGGTGAAGCAGGCCTTTTCCATGTTCTTTGGGTGCTGCTGAGGAAAACACTGTCGTCGTCGCGTCTTTGGCGTCTCTCCCGCCAGCCTTCCCATTTCCCACAGACACACGAATGAACGGGCGGACGTCACGCCGTCTCCGGTGTTTCTGGGGTCGATACTCACCTCCCGGTGACGGTGGGTGCGGCCCGCCCGCCGCGGCCGTCCACTCCCCTGCAAGGCGGGCGACGGCCGCGCACAGGAGGCCCGCCGTCCACGTCAGAATCGCGGCAAAGAAACTGTCTGGGAGGCGTCGCAGAGGTGGCAAGGGCAACCAGGGCCTCCCCAGCGGGCGGGGTCAGCGGGGTCCGTGAGGCGGCTGCCCGGGGCCACCCGCAGGGCTGCGCGCACCACAGACAGCGCTGGGCCAGGTGCGGTGCCTGCGGGGCCCGGGGCGGCCCTCGGCCCAGGCGGCCACGGCTCCCGGCGGCTCCTCCGACTCCGCTGCGGCCTCGCAGGGGTGTCCCGGTCGGCAGCCGTGCCCTCAGCGGGAGTTCCCTCGTGAGGAGAGCGCTACCTGAGGCGAAGAACCAACAGCGCTTCCCGCGGCGACGCGCAAGGTGGCCGGGAAAAGCACGAGGACTGGGGCGGAACCACGGGGCTGACGTCACTGTACGTCAGGCGCCGCGGCGACGTCCGAGGCAGCGCGCATGCGCGGTCGGGCGGGAGGCGGAGCTCGGCGCCGAGTGGAAGCCAGCATGGCGGCCGAGCGCAAGTCTAAGCTGTCCAAGAACTTGCTGCGCATGAAGGTGCGGGGACTCGGGGCTGGGGAGTCGGGCCGAGCGACGGAGACGCAGGTCCTCCCTACCTGGCTGGGGCCGAGGCGGTAGGGGAGACCAGAGAGGACGCCCAGCCCTCGCGTCCATTTAGTCGCTCAGCGCCGGCTCTACCTTACTCTCTGGGAAGCGGGGTCTAGGGCCGGCGGAGTCTGACAGAAAGCAGCGTTCGGCCGGGAGGGACAGACACGTGGGCAGGCAGGCGGGACACCGCGTACTAAGTGCGGGGGTGCTGGAAGCGCTGGGCCGCCAAGGCTGAGACACAAGAAACGTGGGTATTTCCAAGAATTAAAGATAATTCAGTGTGTCTGGGAAGCAATGGTAAGAAATAAACCTGGAGAAGTAGCCAGTGAGTAACCACAACATACAGGGAATTTTAGGCCAAAGGAAGAGGAGTAAGAGAGAGAGAGAGAGTTTGTGTGTGTGTGTGTGTAACGAACAGCTATTGAGCAGTATTACCTGTGCTTACTTTTCCAGATTACTTTATTCTGTACAGTGGTCAAAGAAAGATCATGACGAAAGACAGACTTGCGTTCCTAAAGATGGGCTAGAAATTCTGATGATCTGAGTGAGGGATGTAATGGCCTTGGCAATGAAGAAAATTCTAACAGTAAGCACCCAACTTTTAAGCAACATTAATGGACTTGAGATTGAATGAACTTAACCATTTCCTAAGTGGGCGGAAAAAAGGTAGATAAAATGAATGCAGAAATGAAGATAAAGAATACAACTAAGACTTAAAACTTAAATGATAATAAACATTTTAGTCCTTGCTGTGTGCCAGCCACTAAGTGCTTTCTATGTATCGACCCATGTCACCATGTAGTAATAGCCCTGGAGAGATGAGTACAGTTAACCGCCCTCGTTTTTCATTTGAAGCAAATGAAATAAGTAATTTGCCCAAAGTTATACAGCTAATTGCTAGTGTAAACAGGAGTCCAATTTAGACAATCTGACTGCAGAACCCTTGCCCTTAATTGCTTTGTACTGCTTGTCACTGAGCACTTCTTATAGAGAGATGAAAACTGCCAGATACCATGTTTAGAGAAGAGCGGATTTCTGTGCATATTAGCAAAATTTGAATCTTTACTGAAGGGATTCTCTTTTGGATTATAGTTTGAATCATGTAGATTTCAGGGAAGTGGAAGTGGCTTGACAAAGCAGGCATTGAAAAGATTTTAGCAGTTGTTTTAGCTCTGAGAAATCAAATGAAGTTGTGCTGGTTGGTTAGGGCTCAAACCAGAGATCTGACTCTGGAGTTAGGGGGGAAGACAGTAACTTTTAAAAACTATCCACCCCTACCTAAATAATTCAGGTAGGCTCAACTAGACATTGAAAGCAAAGGAGGAAAAAAGTACCCATGTTCGCTCTCATTTGTTTAGCAGATTCTTCATTGACTGAAAAAACAGAAGTTACAGGGTAGCACGAGATGTATTGTGAGATGGAATGAAGTAGCTACATTAAGTTGCCTTAACCAGTGTGACTATTCAGTGGGGGAAAAGTATAGAGCAAGAAACTGAGGGTAGAGGAGTTAAACCTGACTTGTTTCTTTTCAGATGTGTTTGAACTCAATCTAAATTGATTGTTGGGGAGTGGAAGCTGATTGTGATAGGAAAGTGAAGGATGTAGGTAGAAGGTGTGTCGGTATGATGGAATGACTATAGAAAGGGCACTTGTGATTTTGGCTCTTTTGGACTTTAAGACAATCAACTTTTTCTGTAAAAGTCCAGGTAATATTTTAGAATTCTGGACTTAACATTTTCTGTTACAACTATGCAGCTCAGCCGATGTAGCTCAGAACCAAATGAGCATGATTGTCTTCCAATAAAACTTTATTTACAATAGACATCCACCCTGAGGACAGTAGTTTATGATGCCCACTCTAGGCCTTCACTTATGAGTTATTTAAATCACTAATGTTAGAGGGTATTCTTAGATGCTGTAGAGTTGAGTCAAGAGAATTGAATTGCTAACTAAGTTTGGAGTTGGCTTGACTCATTCACAAATTGTTCTCTTCCTTCTGTATGTATAGAACGTGTGTGTGTGTGTGTGTGTGTGTGTGTGTGTGTGCTTTGTGTACCATGAATATCAACTTGACTAAAA
Source organism: Solenodon paradoxus (assembly GCA_004363575.1). Lineage (NCBI taxonomy): Eukaryota > Metazoa > Chordata > Mammalia > Eulipotyphla > Solenodontidae > Solenodon > Solenodon paradoxus. The sequence continues at coordinate 235,753 of RJWH01001783.1, read as the reverse complement.
ATAGGAGTAAAAAGGGCACTTGTTCAGGATTGCATCAAGAATATGATTGATGAAATGAGACACCAGGGTTTAAAAAGAACCATTCAAGGAAGGCAGCCTGGCAAAATAAGACAAGTCTAGACCCACATTCAGAGAACTTATATTGAGGTCTTTATGTGTACCAGATTCAGCCTGAGTACTGATAATACAAGATGCTCAAGGGACATGGTCTGCTGTTTAGAATCTCAGTCTCTTGGGAGACACAATGAGCCAGTGTTTATACAGAACTGTCTTAGACATAGGGCAAGGTGCTCTTTTAGTGGAACATGTCTAGGAAGAAATCGATCACACAGTAGTCAGGAAAGGCTTACAACAGGACAGAATCTCTGGGCCTTGTGTTCTGGGCCTTTCTGAGTAAGTATTTGGCCAGGCAGAAAATGGAAACTTGACGTTGGAGCAAAGGCAAGACTACAAGTACAGGATATGTGTTACAGAAGCTGCCCATTCTTTCCTGTGATAAAGATACATGCAGTTAAAAGGGTGAGGGCTAGAAAACACTTTAGTTTGCAAACATTTCTTTTATGTTTATTTAAAATAATAGAGTTATGGGAAGTTGTAAATATGTGCATCTTACATCTTCACTAGAGTACAATGCAAAGCCAAGAAATTGGTACAATCTGCAGTTTACTCAGATTTCACCACTTGACATGCATTCCTCAATGTGTGATAATGCTTCTATACACTATTCTATACACTATACACTATACACTATACACTATTCCTATAACCACACTGAAGATAGAAAACTTCCATTACTACAAGGTTCCCTCTAGCCCCTTTGTATTCATACCCACTCCATTCTGCCCCCTGACAGCTATTAAATTGTTTTCCATTCCTAACTTATTGCAAGTATTTTATATGAATGGAATCATACATCATGCAACCTTTTGCAGTTGGCTTATTCATTTAGTATCATTCTCTTGCGATCCATCTGTATTGAGTATATCAATTATCCTCCTTTCTGAGTAATATTCCACACTGTGGAAGTACCATAGTATTTGACCATTCGCCTGTTGAAAAGTATTTTAATTCTTTCCAGTTTGAAGCTCTTACAAATAGAGCTGCTGTGAATATCTGTGTCTTAAGTTTTTGAGTGAATGAAAGTTTTCATTTCCTAAGAGGACAGTTGCTACGTCAGATGGTAAGTAGCTGTTCAGTTTGGTGAGACACTGTCAGGCTGCTTTCTACCAAGGCTGTGCCATTTTACGTTCCCACCAGCCAACCCACCAGTTAACCACCGTGTGTTAAATGATTACGTTTCTTAGTATCTCATCAGAACTTATGTTAGCACTATAATTTATTTGTGAATGTTTTTCAGGATCTGTCATTTCACTAAGTTGTCTTTGGAAAAGCCCTTTAGGCCTAAACATGTTTTTGGAAGAACTGGAAAGGAGAGTAAAGTAATGTGGAGCTGAGCTGGGGAAGGAAGTGGGAGTAAATGGAAGTCTGTAAATGGGTACACAGGACCTAGAGCTCTGAGATTCCTAGGTGTTTTCTGAATTTATTTTTTGCCAGTATTAACACTTTATCATTTTGCTCTTGTTTTGTTCTCCTGTCCCCTGAGAAGATATTTGTGTGTGTGCGCGTGTGTATGTGTGTGTGTGCGTGTGCGCACGCTCTGTTTTTGTGCTTGGAAGAGACCTGCAGCTGGACTGCTGTTTACTTTAAATCAAATTTCTGCAGATTTGGAATAAAAGCCATCAAGTTGATCAGCATTTCAGAGGATAGATTTAAGTAAAGAGCAGACTTACAGATTTAGCTTTGCTTTGGTCTACATTTATAAAGCTCTTAATAAGCACCAGTCATCATACAGGTACTAATGAAGGGAAAGACCTTGACATAGTCCCTGCCCTGCAGGTCTCCAAAAGAGACAGATGCTGAGGAAATTAGAGTGCAGTGAGACTGTTGGAGGGTGCAAGAGAGAAGTGCTGATTTTCCTTGCAGCTGTCAGAGATGATTTTACAGAGGTGGAATCTTTCCCCAGGTCAGAAGGGCCAGGAGCTGGCCAGGTGGAAGAGGGTGAGAAGGGCATTCTAAACCAAGATCAGCAGTGTGTCCAGTGGGCCCTATGGGTCAGTGAGAGCCAAAGTACTGAGTCAGTCATACTCTTTTCCCCTCATTCTGCCTGTCCTGGCAGAATCAGTCTTTCGTCTTGCCTTCCTCACTGACCATTGTGTAAAAGTGACATGTAGTATGGTGTACTTACTGAATACGGCTTTTCGTTGCCTGTTTTAAAAAGTCAAAAAAAACCAAAACCCTCAAATATGGGAAGGATCTTTTGAAGTCTTTACCCGTGTTGTTTCGTGTGTGTTCTGGCAGGCCCCCTTTGTGTCCAATAATAGTAGCAGAGCTAGGCTGCTTGGTCACCTCCCATCCCCAGGCTTCATCATGAAATGGGATTCCTAGAGAAATGAGGGAGAACACTGGAAAAATTAAGTTTGTAGTAGTTTTCTTCAGCTCTAAGTTGGGATAATTTTCTGAACATTTGCTAACATTGATTTTGTTTTGTTTTGACAGTTTATGCAAAGGGGACTGGACTCAGAAACCAAGAAACAACTAGAGGACGAAGAAAAGAAGATCATTAGTGAGGAGCACTGGTACTTGGATTTACCAGATCTTAAAGAGAAAGAGTAGGTTTGTTTTAGAAATTGTGTCAATGACACTTTGAACGTTCATAATGGAAACGCTACTCATCGTTTCAAGGACATAAAGCCCATAAAATAATCTCTGTTGGCTTCAAATTAACCTTGCAAGTAGTTTCCTAAAATTATTAAACCTATAAAAGTTCTATTAGGGGGATTTGTACATTTTTACTGGCCCTTGGCTATCATTTATAGCATTGTTCTTTTTTTTTAATTAAAGGAATCTAGCCCATAGGTCTCTAGTAATAACCGAGAGCCTTTTATGAAAATCTGTAATGTGCTTTCTATCATAATAAGTTCTAAAGATCAAGTGTGTACTTCGAGCCTCTCTGGTTTTGTTTCGGTAACAGAGTTCTTTATTTGACTGAGTTTAAAAGCACACCAGGAGTTTTGGTTTTGTTTTCATTACTTTTATGATCGTCTTAGGTAACATTATTGAGCGTATAGTGTGTGGCAGGAACTGGGCAAAGCCCTTGACTTCTCTTAATTATCTAATCCTCATGGCACACTGAAGAGCTGCTGTCATCATTCCATCGGTTTTATTGTTGAGACTGCAGCTCGCCAGGGTACTCGCTCTGTACCCAGCCAGTTCTCTTCTGTCTCTCAGCTTGGTTGGTGCTTGATAAATCATTCTGAACACACCGTTAATTTATCTCGGTTGTTCTGGAAGCTATCGTTTCTCCTTGCTGTGTGCGTTTCTGACGCTCGTACTAACGCTGATTTTACTTAAACTGTCAGATGACTGAAGACGTTGCTGTTTTCTTCAGGCGTGTGTGTTTTTCCTTTCTGTACCTTTATAATTTGTTACTTGTTTTTTGCTTTTAGCATGATAGTGTCCATAGTTCATTTAACTGGAAGCTTCTCTGGATCTTTTCTGGAAGGTTAGATACCCTTCTCTAAAGACAGGAAGCATGTCCTTCCAGGAGTGACAGAGGGAACGTATTTTCTCTGTTTGCATGCCTGTGCCTTTCTCTTCTGCTTCTCAGAGGAAGCAAGCTGTCACTGAGGAAAGAGGGTAATGCCAGAGGTGGTGTGGATTCCGGAGCCGGAGCGGGGTGGTAGGAAAGGGACCACTAATGGAAGGAGCTGTAGTTTAATTTTATGTCTTGACTAAGCTTGTGTAAAGTATTCCCAGGTGTTGTATTACTTCATTGAAAGGCAGAATAGTTTCTGGTATTCTTTTTTTATTCCCCCTTAACATAACATATTCCCAGGAAAATGACTTCTAGATTCCTTTCCTGGGTGGCGAGTATCTGGGTTCCTTTGGGCAACTATAACAAATTATCATAGTTGCAGAGTTTACAAAAAATTAGAAATTGTCTCTCACAGTTCTGGAGGCAACCAGTCCACGATCAAGACACCAGCATGTCCAGATTTTGATGGTGACCCTCATCCTGGTTCACATCCAGCACTTGTCACCCTGTCCTCACCCTATGGAAAGGACTAAAGATCTGTGGGGTCTCTTGTGAAAGCACTGATCCTGTTCCTGAGGGCCTCGCCCTCGTGGCTTAAGTCCCTCTCCAAGACCTCACTTCCCAGTACCATTATCTCTGGGGATGAGGAATTCAACGTGAATTTGGTGGAGAAGGGATACAGACATTCAGACCAGAGCATGTAATAGTAAAGAATAACCTTTTGCCGTCACTCAGCCTCCTATTTATGTGTAACCATGTATAGCAGTTCAGGATGCTGGCAGGAGAAGACGACCTTGAAATTTAATAACTTTTAAGGAGAGTATAACAAGGTGTGGGCAGGACATAGGGGACACTGGGGACAGTACAGTACCTCAGGCTTGTATAAGGGGAGAGATTGCATCTCTAGGCCACAACTCGAAGGGAGAGAGTAGTGTTTCCTTCCTGTACTTAAATATGAAACTCTTCCATTCCCTGATGCTCATTTATGTTGGTGAATTTCATACTGGTAGTGCCATAGGAATTGCTCCAGAAGGTTACTGCTGTCTGAAATTAGAAATTTCGTTGTGTATGTACTTCAAATTTCCACCTAGAGGTTGCGTTAACATCAGCTGGTCAGGCTAGAAGTCACTGATAATGGTTAGGGTTACTCTGTTCATAACGGGACTGGACAGTGTGGAGGAATGAGGGGCCTACTGCTTTGCCTGAACTTGGAACGCTGCAGGACTCCGCTGATTCCAGAGCTTCTGAGAGGAGCTGAGGCCTCAAGCGGCCACACCGCAGTTTCAGTTGGCCCTTCTGGCTGTCCTGCCAGCCTGTTTCCGTAGCACGTGGAGGGCATCTCCCAAACACATAACTGTCTCAAGTCCGTTTTGAGAAACTTAATACAAGTTGCTTATTAGCATTTCCTAGGAGTAGAATTTTGATCAAAAGATTTGGCTGTATTGTTGCAATGCTTTTCTCCCAAGGTGCTCCCTAGCGTGGAATATGTGAGTGCAAGGGGAATGGCTCAGAGGTGGAGCATTTACAGACTCTGAGAGTGTAGTGCGTTGACTTACTCCTTTGCCAGGGGGTGGTGTTTAAAAGGGATTTTTGCTGCTGTGTGTCACCTGCTGTGTAGTGTGGCTTGATGAGTGTCCAAACCTGTGAGGTCTGAGGCTTCGCTCTCCTCACAAGCTGTTAGGCTGTTTGTTAGCAGTTTCCTGCATCCGGGTGGGAGGTCCCAGACTCCTAGGTCAGAACAAAGGACTGTTACTCATAGGACAGAAAGCAGCATTATCGTGCTTGCATCCTCTCTGCCTTGTCCCCAAACCCCGTCAGGTGTGACAAGGCCCGCTTGTATGCTCACAAGATAGATTTGAGCAGCCCTGAGTTTAGAAACCTAACTCTCTGAAATGGGACTACAGGCAAACTTACCTTTGGCCCCAGGGGAGACATTGTCTTTACTGGACATTAGGCATGTCTGTGCTTTGCTTTGGGGAAACACAATAGCTCTGCTTTCCAAGCCTGTTCAGTGTACAAATACTCTTGAAAAGATAGTTTGGAACAGAAGGGTAGTTAGTGTGTTGCTCACAAACTGCAGAAACATCAGATCCCCGTAGAGAATTGTTTCCTCACAGTGAGGCTTTGCTCTGTTTTGCTGTGCATGTTATTTGTACCTTTAGGCAAGTCTGTTTTTTTTTTTCTTGAAAGTTTCTCATCTGCAGAATAAATGAAATTGGTTAAAGTGACTGATTCAAGGAGAACCCAGGAGAAAACCCTCTGAGGAACCAGTGGTCCTGCTCTGAGCCCATGTCCGGCCTCTGGGGCTGCTGCCCTCCAGGTCCATCTTTTGTCTTAGACACCTGTTTGTGTGGTGCTTTCCGAGGTAGGTAGTTTACTTGGGAAACTGATGAGGTTTTATCACTGTGCTCTACAAGGAACAAGACTGGACACTGGAGAAGCAATTTTACGTTTATGGAAAAGGCTAAGCAGAAAGTTCTGGAGAACATGTGTCTGGATTCATGTTGCCCGGGAAGAGGCAGTTCTGACGGGAATGTCAGTTATCTGGATTAGGTAGAAGGCCTTTGACACAGTACCCTAAGAATTGTGGTTCTCGGTTTTGAAGACCATTTATTTACATTTTAGAAGTTTTTTGGAACCTCTAAAGAGCTTTTCTTTGTGGGGTTTTTTTATTGCCCTAATACTTACTATATAAAACTAAATTTCTGTGAAACACTCAGTACATGCTAGTTATGTAACATTTTGCATGAAAAATAACTTTTTTAAACAAAAATTTAGCAAGAGTGGATTGTTTGACAGTTTTTACAATAATAGAAGATAACTGCACGCTCATAACTCTTGCATTTGGCCTGTTTGTAGAATGCAGTTTCGCTTGAAGCATATAAAGAAAATCCACCCTCACATATGATGATGCAGTTGAAAAGAGAGGAGTATTGTAATAGCTTTTTCAGATAATTCTTTGATACTTCTCCAAAACTCAATAAGTAGTAGTTTCTTAAAATTTAATTGCAGTATAAAATGTGAAAACACCAGTGAAGTTTTCATAATCATTTGTCTTTCACTTTTGATCTTTTATCCATGCATGATTTCATAACATCATGCATTTCTCATTTGGAAAATAATTAATTCTGCAAGTTATATGGATTTTGCAAATGTTAACTCATTTCATTATATGGTATAAAAAAAATTACTCATTAATTTCACCATGGGTTTCATCAGAAAAGCCTTTTAAGTATTGGGAAGCTATCAAACCCAAGATGACATGTACAGGCTATTCAAAAGTCTAATTTTTGCTTTAATTTTGTTACTGGCAAAAGTATTGTCAGTTGTTTTGCTTGAGGTGACAGGTTCAGTTTATTCATTTTCAAGAAAATGTCTGCCAAGTACCTTGTGTGAATAACCTCACAGTGTTCATGAGAAACCTGGCTCGTTCAGCTGACACCTCCATCTCTAAGTGCATCTTCTCAAGCCAGTCACTATACTGTGCAGAAGCACCCTGTGTGTACTTCCCAGTTTGTATTCAGCATGTTTTTAAGTGAGACCAAGACTAATAAAAATTAATGAAACTTTACTGCTTGCTCAAGAACATTCTTAAGACTCTGAAAGCTAGCAGTGAACAGCACAGTGGCTGCTTGGTGCAGTCCGGAATCGCCACTTTAATTCATGCTAAGGTAAGACTCACCCGTAGTTTTTCACTCACTGTGCAAATGTTAAAACAGTGGAGAAGACAGAGAATGTCTTGTTGTTACAGTGAAAATAATTTTGACCTTCCACCATTGGTCTCTTACTCCTTTCCTCAAAGGTCGCCTTCCTGTTTTCGGGCCGACCTCTGGCCTACTCCCTCACGTGTTCTTGTCTTACCTCACAGCTTGTTCCTCGCTGCCTTCTAGACTTTTCCCAAGTATCACCCCACCTAAGAGGCCTACCTAGGCCACTTTTCCTAAAAACCAAAGACAAATTCTCAAGATAAAAAGAATTTGAATGGATTGGATAGAATCTTGTTTTCATAGGTAAAGGTAGAATTCCTGAGGCATACGCTTGGCATATATTTAACTTTTTGAGAAACTTTCATACCCGTTTCCAAAATGATTGTACCATTTTATACTCTTCTCAAGGAAACATAAAAGCTCTGATTGTCCCACATCCAGCCAACATTTGGTGTGGTTTTTTTAATTATCTCTGTTCAGACATTCTATTCTGATTTGTGATTATTAAATTACCTTTTCCTGGTAATTTTACCTTAAAGAACTTTTGTGTGCTCTTTGCCCATTTCCAAAGATGTCTCTGTGAAGTCCCTGTTCACATCTTTTGCCCATATTTTAAATGAGGTGGTTTTGTCTTTATGTTTTTTCTAACATTTTATATATATCCTATTTATCCAACCCCCCCCTCCCCCCGGACATCTGTCAATTCATTTTGTTTTTGATGCCTTTCACAGTAGGTGACAGACATAAGTATATTTTATCTCTGAACAATTTCAGTGTGCTTATCATTAGCTCAAATTTCATATTTCTATATGATTCCTTTTTTTTTTTGAGGTAAAACTTACATACTTCTATACAGATAGAAATTCTTTATATTTTAATCTAAATCCTTCACCAAATGTATGTATTACTGATATTTCTCCCAGACTGTAGCTTGCTTATTTGTTTTGTTTTGGGCTTTTTTGCTGTTGTCTTTTGATGAGCAGTAGTTTTTATTTTGTTTTTTCAACTTCTGTAGGTCTTTCTGAGTCCTGTCTAATGAATCTTTGCCTGTACTAAGGTTACAGATATATTGGGTTATTACCTAGAACTTTTTTTAACTTTACCTTTTGTTATCTATGGCCTGGCTTTTTTTGTGTGTATAATCTGAGGTAGAAATCAAGGTTCATTTTTTATTAGATAACCACTGTTGGCACTGTTCTGTTTCTTTGAAAATGTTTTTCTTCATTTGCTGCACTGTTTTGATGCTTTGGTTTTAAAATCATTGTGCTGTATTTGTATAGGTCTATTTCTGGACTCTACTCGATTGATATTTTTCTATAGTTTGATTACTACAGATTGTATTCAGTCTTGAAATCAATTAGTGTAAGTTCTCCATATTTATTCTTTTACAAAATTATTTTGACTGGTCTGTGTCCTTTGCTTTCTCCTCTGAATTTTAGAACCAGCTTGTTAATTTCCCTCTACATCTCCGTCCACAAAAGAAGTTGGACTTAATGCATTCAAATGGTAGATCAATTTAGGAAGAACAGATGTCATAAAATCGTGTCTTCTAAATTATAAGCATGATATATCTATTTTTTTAGCTATTATTTAACTTCTGTCAGCAGTGATATAGAGGTTATAGATGTAGATATAATTAAATATATTCCTACATATTTCATTTTTAAATCCTGCTGGGAAGGCTTTTTTCCCAAAAAATTGTTTGTTGTATTTATGGATATAGAAATTGATGGCTGTAACTGTGCTAAATTAACTCACTGGCTTGAAATGTTCTGAACATTCCTTAAGACTTTCTGCATATGCAGTTATGTCATCTACAAAAAATAAAATTATGCTTTTTATTTTATGACTAAGACCTTCATTATAGTGATAAAATGCACATCTTGCATTGTTTCTGATCTTGGTAAAACTAAATCTTTTATTATTAATTACAAAATACTGTGTGTTTTCAGATATGCCCTTTATCAGCTTAAGAGATTTTCCTTTATCTTCCTAATGTCCTGAAGATTTTCATAAATGATACTGAATTTATTAAAATAATTTTTGATGAGATTATTCTATGACTTTTTTTCCCTTTCCTATGTTAATGTGGGAATTACATTGATTTTTTAATGTCAAAGCATCCTTACATTTCTTAGACAAACCCTGCTTGGTATTCATATGTGTGTGTGTGTATGTGTGTGTGTGTGTGTGTGTGTGTGTGTGTGTGTGTGTGTATTTGCTAATATCTTACTAACCATTTTTGCAGCTATATCCATAAAAGGACATTGAACTATATAGGTTTCTTAAAATGTCTTTATTTAGTTTGGGCCAACATGAGTTGGGAAATGTTACTCCCTCCTCATTTCTTAATTTGTGTCAACTTGGTATTACTGCATTCTTATATGTTTGCTAAAATTCACTGTTGAAAATTGTATGCTATACATTATGAATTAGAAATTACTGAGTTCCTGGATTTTGTTGTCTTCTTTATAAAGTGTTGCATTTTGTTCTACTAGGCAGTTAATTTACATACTGATCTGCTTGATCCCTGTTTTTCTTACAGTAGGTTTATGGTCACAACTTAGTCCTGCTCTAAGTTGTGACCTTTCTGTTCTGTGTCACAGGGTATTCAGTTTGATCATTCTACTCATACATTCCCCACATCTATACAAGGTTTTATATTTGTTCATCAGAGAAAGAGATTTCTTTCTCAGGTATATGGTAAGTAGACTGGAAAATGGGCCCCCAGGTAATATCCAGGCTCTCATCCCTGAAAGCCTATATGGCAAAATTGACTTTGCATTGTGATTAAGTTAAGCATCTTTGGTGAGATTATCCTGGACTCCCTGGGTAGACTCTTAATGTAAATCATATATCCTTATAAAAGGCAGAGAGATACCTTATGTGCACAGGATAAGGTGGTGTGACCGTAGAGACAGACTAGAGTGGTGTAATCACACAGCCAAAGGGTACCGGCTGCCACCAGATGCTGGAGAGGCTCTGGCCTCTGGAGGGAGCAAAGTCCTGCCAAATACCTGCCTTGCGTCCAGTGAAACTGGGTTTCTGTGTCACTGAATTCAGATTTCTGATTTCAGTCTCCCAGAGAGTTTACATTTCTGTTGCTTTAACCCACCAGTGTTACAGCAGCCATAGGATAGGGAACAAATGCATCGGGTAATTGTTCTCCTGAAAATCCTTATTTTCTCCTGACACTGAAGACTCGCCCTGCACATGCTCAGTTAGTATTGAACCAAAGATTCAAGGGGACCCAGTATCAGGTCCCAGAATTCCTTTGTGTGTCTCCCTTCTGTGTCATGACTCATGTTTCAGCCACCTGTGTATCCCCAAAACTCAGTTTGTCTCTTCAGTTCAGTGAGACTAGGCTCTGTGTGGACTCCCAACTCCCTGTTCCACAGTCTAGAAATTGCCTTCAGTCAGAAGATGGACATTCACAGAGCTCATGTCATTGCATTTCTTCTCTCGGCATCATAGCCCTGTGCTTTGACCTGCTCCTTGTTACCTATCTTGTGTACTGTTGGGTGTAGGAGGAGGACTAATTTTGAACCAGTTTCTCCTTTAAGACCAGGAGTGGAATAACCCACTTCATTTGTATTCATTGTGTAATGTAAATTTTTTTTTTCTTTAATTACCTGGCACCTCACTAGAATGTAGCCTCCGTGAGAGCAGGGCTCTCTAATTTCTGTTTGTCTCTCCAGCTTCTAGAATAGTGCCTGACACAGTTGCTTTAATAAGTACTGAGTTAGTGAGTGAGTGAATGAATGAATGAATGAATGAATAAATGAATCTGGACAAGAAACAAGGCCAGCTTTTCACCAAAGCATACCTAAAGGCCAGGCATTTGCTTTCCTAGCATGTTTTGTGCTTGATACATGAGTGCACCTGGGAATGGGATCGCAAACTCGTGACTTAGAATCCCTTTGGAAGCTGAAACATGCTTCCCTGCCTCCTGTTTCTGGGCCAGTGTTAGTCTCCTGTGCCCTCTGGTGAGCCCTCTCAGTGTTGTCTTCACGGGGGTAGTTTCATAGCAAGGCTGTGGTTTGGGGTTGACCACCCAGCCAGTCCAAATGCTGCCCATTTTCCAGTTCTGCTCTTATCATCCAGCTTTCCCAGTGATTCTGTGAGATTCCTGGTTTCCGATAAACTGTTCTGCTTAAAGCATCCAAGGTCACTCTTTGCTGTTTATAGCTAAGAGCTCTAACCTATTTCTCCCTTAAAAAGTTAATAAGAAATTGGTGAAGACTAAATGTTAAGGAAAGTTTGCTTCAAATTTGGAAATTCAGGTTTTTTTATCAATACTTTAGGTCTGCATTATGCAGACATTTACAGAAATTAATTGTTGTGTTTGGAAGAGCCTATGCCTCCAGCTCTTGTTCCTGCTGCCTTTGTTGTCCAAATCAATCAGCTTTTACTTATAAACCTATTAGAAATCTTACCGTATTTGAAAACTGTAAGATTGATTTTCCGTTTGAAATCTTAAATTTTATTTTGATATGCAGTGTTATAAGACATGCTATTAATACAGGTTTATTTTTCCATTTAGGAGTCTCATAATAGAAGAGCAGAGTTTCTTGTTATGTGAAGATCTTCTCTATGGAAGAATGTCATTCAGAGGGTTTAATCCTGAGGTTGAGGTATAAAATATAATTGCTTCAACTTTCAAATTTTTCCAATTGAATTCTTTCTGCTAATAATTGGTTTTAGATTTTTTTTTTTCCTTCACTAGGTACTATTTCTCCTCATTATATAGAAAATAACAAGTCTTGAAATATTGCTATAGCTGTTTAAAGAAATTGCAGGCATTGCAGTATAGTTGTATATGGCACAATTGAGTAGATAATTTAATATTGCCATGTACTGCCCCTGACAGTGCCGCTCGAAGTGTTAGAATTTCATCTCATGTCTTTTATAGGAATGTCAAGATTATTCATTAGATGCTCTTATAAAAAATTATTTTCTGGCATCTATAAATGTATCCTTTCTAATGGAAACATGTTACTTAAAAATTTAGTAATTTGACTTTTTAATGGACAGGTTTTAATCCAAGTTTATAAATAGATTTTTAAATGACTCCTTTGGAAAGTTTGTTTAAAAAGTAAATATTCACCTTATAAATGAGCTGTTCATTTGAATTTTTCTGCCTCCTGTTACTACAGAAGCACAGAACTTCTTTTAACAAATATTTATGGAACGCTGGCTTACATAGTAAAAGCCATCTATCAGGTAATTGCCAGCCAAACAGATTTGTGATACAAAGCTTTAGTTTTATAATTATCACTCGAAGCCAGGATTTCTCAAACCTGGTGCTATCATTTGGAGTCAGCTATTTCTTTGTGGTGGGGGGCTGTCCTGTGCTTTGTAGGATGTTTGGCAGCGTCCCAGGCCCGTATCCTATACCCACTAATCACCAGAAGAATGTGCTGGCGTGTGCACACTCATGCTCACACATGCACCCCCAGTTGTAACAGCCAGAGTTTCCAAATATTGCCAGAAGTCTCCGGTGAGCAAAATCCTCCCTGGTTGAAAACTGCTTTTCTCAGGATGCCTGTAAGAGCAACAGCCCAGCTAGTGGCTGGCGTTTATTTAACAATTATAGGTTGGTTTTCTTTATTCCCCTTGTTTTTTGGATGTGTGATAATGTGTCACATGTACTTTATGCACTATCAATGCTGAAATTGTTTTTAATACATTCTTTCCTCCCTTTGGCCTGTTTAACGCTTTAGGGAAGAGAAAGGGCAGTGCAGTAAACGGGTCAAAAGCAGTGTGTGATTCCTCAAGATGAGGCCCAGATAAGCAAGCACCCCAGAGTGTATCTGGAGGAGGGGTCAGCGTGTGTCTCGGAGTGTGGTAGGGAAGGCCGTTGAAATGTTGCCTGGGTTACAGGCACTGCACGCTGCGCGCGTGCTCTCGGGAAGGCTTTGAACTATTCGGCTTCTAGATCCAGCGCCGTCATAAAATGTAGGGAAAGTTCAGTCTACCTGGTTGTAGAAAGAATACTGATGTAAGAACACTTTCTTGATTACAAGCAGTATGTATTTAGAACACGTTTTAAATACTGCGTGTGTTTCCAGTGATAACTAGGAGGCAGTTTATTGAGTCAGTAAATATTTGCTCTGCGCTCTTTGCTTCAGTCCTCGGAGGCACTGCAGGTGCCCGCCCTCACCTCGCTTGTGTCCCTGGAATGTGTTTACGTTCAGTTCTTCACAGGTTGGAACAGCAAGTTGAGACTGCTTTCTCTTCTGCTTTTCCTTCCTCGTCCCACGTGTGCTGTAAAGAAGTAATGCATTAAAAAAAAGGTTTGTGAGGAAGTGAGTGGAGATCACCCACCCACAGCCGTGCATGCACTGCCCTCCAGCCTCCAGTTCTCCCTTCCAGGGCTTTGCTGCCCATCTCACACCCCAGCCAGAAAGTGCATTCACAGTTGCTCTTGACTGGAGTACCTCTTCCGTTCGGCACAAAGACGGGATGTTGGGAGAAAATCCGAAAGATGACTTTGTCTTTCCCCCTCTCACCAGTGTGTTAGTGTGCCTTCTTTAGATATAAGTAATACATCTAAAGATAAAAAAATAATTAAGATGTAAAATACAATTAAGTTCATTGACAGTAAAGCTCTCATAATTTTTTAATTCAGAGCTGACTTGTGTTAGCGCCTGCAGACTAAAGTATTACAGAGAATCCCTTAGAAGCTGTTAACTCCTGTGGCTGCCATTTCTTTACCTACAAGTGCATTTGACACCAGTTACCTTTACAAGCCTTTCCAACCCTAATAGTCAGTGTGCGTGTCGTTCATGTGTTGCAGAAGCTAATGATTCAGATGAATGCCAAGAGCAAATTAGAACAAGCTGAAGATGAGACGGTGGAGCTCGATGTGTCAGATGAAGAAATGGCTAGAAGGTAACGTGGGGTCAGAGCTCTATTCTGGGGCCCGCAGTCATCGGCTCTCACCTGTCCTCTTATTCCTCATCTGCCTCAGCAGGAAGGTGACTGCTCTTTCTGATGTGGCTGGGTGGCTTCATTCCTGTCACGGTTTGGTGCATGAGGGCTTGTTTCTAGGGCTATTTCTGGTATATACTTTTTAAATAGACATCTCTAGGAACAGTGAAGAATTTAATCATCCTTAGAAGTCCACACATTTTAGGTCAGGTAGTTTCTTCGTAGCATATTTGGTTTGGTACTGTTGAGAGGACTTGATTCCTGCTTTTTTATATTTGCAATTATATTTATGCTGTGTATCATCTCAACAGATATGAGACCTTGGTGGGAACAATTGGAAAGAAGTTTGCCAAAAAGAGAGACCGGGCCAATTATGAAGAAGATGAAAATGGAGACATAAAACCAGTTAAAGCCAAGAAGGTGTTCTTGAAACCCCAAGATTAAAGCAGATACCTTAAGAGTTGGCTCATATTTTGGAAAGTTAACTGCATATTTTGGAAATCATTCTGATTTCTCTATAATATTAGAAGCACACTGTTTTCGAAACAGATATGTGGTGGATGTTATACATCTTTGCTTAATGGTATTCACGAGGAGTGGGTTTTAGCCCTGGACCTTCAGACGTTCTTATGTATGCGATTACTTCCTGAAGACCTTCTGGCCTGAGATGCTGGTTTCTGAAATACCGTTCTCTAGTCACTGACATTGAATTGATTCAAAAAACTGCCCATGTTTGTTCTTTAGATTATTTTCCTGTGAAGCCAAATTACACATACATTTTGGAATCATGAGAATTTACTGGATGTAAACTCATCAAACGTAAACATGTCTCTCCAGCTGGGGTATTTGCATGCTACCAAGTCATTGCAGTGTGTGGAATTAAAATTTTCTATTTAAATCCTTTCACTTTGAAAAAAGTTTTGTAATAAACATCTGTTTTCATCATTTTTTTCTATTCTTTTATACGTCCAAATAATAATTTTAGCCTAAATCAGTATTTGAACTTTATCTAAATAGCTTAGAAAAACCAGAGATTGTTGAACCATTAGAACTTGCCATTTATGGGTCAAAAACAATCATCAATTTTATATGGTCCAGTGCAGTAAATTTGCCACCACCAGACTGTCTCCTTTTCTCAGCCTTACTCTAAATACCAAGTACAGAAGCCCATGGAATTAAGTATATGTGTGTGTCTCTATCTGGAAATATGTACCTAGGACATAGAAAATACTGATTTCATTTAATGTTCCTAGCAACCAGATGAGATGCATGTTTCCTTTCTCTGAATCTCCTTAGATTTTTATTGCTTTGTGACCTCAGCTCTCTGGTGAGTTATTCAAAAAAGGTCTTGAATGTTAAGTTAATCCAGCTCTTTCTCGTGGCGAAGATGAGCAACATGCCTTCTAGCTGTCTACATCTTCTTTCCACTGCCTGCCAGCACCGGAACTCATGGATTCATGGGATGTCTGCACAGCATTATTTTTGATAGATGAACCCATTTCTTAAAAAGAAAGGGGCAGCAAGCTTGTGCCTCTGAATTCACTGGTCTTAGCACGGAGCAGTAGACACGAGAATGGTGGAATGGTCTGCCGTAGACACAGTTACGGCCCTAGGTAGGGGACAGCATTCCAGTGTACAAAATGTGCTTTAATCAGTGAACTCTCGGGGCTGTGGCTGTCATTCTAGCCGGAATAACTGGTCTGGAATAAAACAAAGGATGGAGAGTGCCTCCTCTCCTTGCTAGACCCAAAACCCTGCACGTGTTTGGCATCCCGTTGCTCAGCCTGGATCTTAGGGTTCCTGAGGAGTGCTCCCGCCAGGGAACCCAGCAGCGGTGCCAAAGAGGCAGAAATCGATTGAAGCAATTGTCATTTTGCCACTGAATGAAAAGGCAAAGGAGAAGTTCACTCTCCTGGTTGGGGCACGTGATCTTGGGAACAAAAGGGCATTTGTATTGTTGCTACACGGTGGTGGAGAATGGCATCTGGAACCCAGGGCACCCTCCAGGCCTGGGGGCATCTTTAACATGTCCAATGACACATTTTAAGGGCAAGCTCTAACTTCAAAGAGGCAGGAATGATTTTGACCCTTTAGGTAATGAAGTTGTGGGTCACTCTACCAGGTATTAACCTTGAGCCGTTGAGTGCCCAGTTGAGGGAAGAGGAAATACACAGAACGGAGAATGAGGTTTACTAACTACCTTCAGAAACAAGTTACTGAGCAGTTTAGCACACTTCCTTGGCCTGCATGAACTAATTTCTTCTTGCTACACATTTGTACACATTACACATTTAGAATACTGTTCACTTTACAATTTTGTCTTGTGATAACATTCACAGGGATCTGTGAGTAAATTCTAGGTGTAATTGATGGAGATGAATGGTGTCACCAGAAACTGATAAGTCTGCCGGGACTTTGGTCTCCCTTTTGGAGAGTGAGAACATCTTTTGTGCAAAAAATGTTTGCAATTTAAGTAGCAATGCGTTGGTTTTCTTGCTGAGGGAAGTTTAATCATGTTTAGTGATTAGAGGCTCGTGTGGGTCTGAATGGCCCAGTGGGTGGCAGATTCTAACCTATTGTTCACAGATCCAACTCGCCCCTCTAGCTCAGCTTTGGGCCCTGGGCCGGATCTGTGCAAACCCCATTTCTCCTTTGTCAGACGACTCATAAGGATCTGCCCAGGGAGGCCATGAGGGAGGCCGCACGGCTTGAGGGGGAAGGGGCTGGATCCTTTCTGTCTGCTTTTTCTTTGCTTCCTGTTCCTTCATCACCTGCAAAACACCTCTTCACCCCAAGCATCCTGAAACAACATGCTGTTTCGTTAAGTGTTCTCGATGCACCCTTGGACATCTGCCCTATACCCTGACCCACAGTGCCTCCCACTCAGCTCAGCACCCGTGGTGACTGAGCAGCAACTTCTGGTCCAAAGTCTTGAGTTTGAATTCTCAGGGCCCCTCCAAGCTTCTAAAACTGAACGATTTCAGCCTCTTCCCTGGGAGTGACTGCTTCCTGCTTGATAACTTAAGTGTTCTCTTTTTACCTGTTAGTTCTGAAAACCCAATTACAATTCTTTGCATCGAATTTCCCCTGATAAAGGTGGCCTTTATCTCCTGACTAGATTTTGACTGATAGGTCCTGAGGCAGGAGTATCTGGAAATGATGAGTTTGGTGGTCTTGGTTCTTTTTCTAATCTGCCTCCAAGATTTTTAACTACTGAAGGGAAAACACTCGGCCAGTTACAAGTTTGTGGAGGTTGTCTCAGGCAGCCAGAAGTCAGCGTGCCACCTTTTGGACACAACTGACCCAGCACAGTAACACCAAGGACTTGGTGCAGAGTCGTGTGCACTTCAGTTGTCAAGCTAATGTCCTCTAGGGTAGGGACTGTCTTTATTTGCCCCTGTGCCTGGCAAGGAATGTGACCCATATCAAAGCTTTCAGTAAATGTTTTAGTGACTACCAGAGTTGGATGATTTGGAAACCAACTGGCCTACACAACTGTAGAAATAAAAGATCAACCAAATGAGAAAACAAAAACTATCCTGTACTTGCACTGTAGCATGAGAGTCAGTTTTGTCACTTGTTCTGGCAGAGGGAAAGTTCCGTGGTGGACAAAGGGCAAAGCTGCAGATGTGCCTTGTTGGGAGACAGCTGGCCTGCAGGTGCTGTAGGCAGGCTACTAGAAGCAGGGAACCCTCTGATAGGTCAGGGGTGCAGATGTGACTTTCTCTGGTTGGCCCGAAGTGGGAAATGGGGACAAAAAGAGAAACTGGCAATTCTTAACCAAGTCCTGACCATTTGGGACCAATTGCTAATGAAGTTACTGTCACAAGATATTACCATCTGGCTTCCTGTGAAGTCTGACTTCAAGCAAGCAGGCTTCCTGAGTTATTTCTTGTAGAGAAAGGATGGGTTTCTTGGGCAGACTGCCGAAGGTTTCAGGTCAGAATTCTATATTTATAGATGACCTGGCCACTGTTCATTTGTAAAATGTCTCTCTTTGGGGGTTTATTTCTAATCATTCTATAAAACAGAACCATTTGACTGTCCACAGAAGTGTGCACCAGACTTGAGAAGATACCAGTGGGGTCAGGATGCTGGTGGAGCACTGTAGACAGACATGTCAGCAGCCAGCGTCACAGGCCAGGCCACCAACTCCAGCAGCTGGAACCTTTTCGCCATCCCCAGACAAAAACTGAATCCCATTGGCTAATGGATGCAAAATTCAATTTGACAGATAATCATCTTTTTACTCAGATACACAATCATCCATTTCCTGACAGTCACACCAGTTGATGAACTCTTAAGTGGGCTATTCGAGGAGGAAGAGGTGCAGCTGTGATGCTAGTTTCAAGCAAGTCCCCAGAGAGCATCCACTTGTTTCATGAAGATATCAATTTCCCCTTCGCCTGCCAAAACCCTCTTCTGTTTTCCTAATCCTGGACTCAGAGAATGCGCAGGTGTCTTACCATTTGAGCACAAAGTGTGTTGACAGCATCTTAAAGACAATATAGTCTGACCTGCCCTCTCCCTGCAGGAATAGCCTTACATAAACAGTTAATTGAAATTATTTGGTGGCTCTGTAATTTCTTGCAGAGGTATAGCTTCTCACTACACAGCAATCTTGTTTTAATTTGAGTCGTTATGAAAGCCATTCATCCATAAGTGTACCCTGTTTAGCCATTGGGACAAAGCAGTCATTTGCACAGAGGATGTCATTTTCCAAACCAACAGCTCAACCGCATCCTAGAGTTTCCTTCCAAAATACGTTGCTTGTTTTCCACAAGGCCCTTTGTTTTCACTTGCTCAGGAGAAAAGATGCATTGGCTTTCGGGACATTCATGGTCAAGAAGTCCCTGAACATACTGTTCCTAAGGTGTTCTTTTAAGTTCTCCTCAAGGCGTATTTGATCAGGATGGTATGCATCTCTTGCTAGTATCTCTTCCATCAGCATGGGGTGGGAGAAAGCCTACCTGCCCAACAGCAGCAGCAGTTACCCTGTGTCGTTGCAAAATTGCAGCAGGATTGAACAAGATCATTCAGGCAATGGAGATGGTGCTCTGATAGTCTGACGCTGGCAGACTATGACTTCTCTTCTGCCTCTCCCATTCACCGCAGCTCTCATACCCACACCCCCCTCTCTGACTTCTACCCTGATCATTGTCCCCAGTGGTCATTTTTCTATCTGTCACACCTGTGTCAAATGGATCCTGCCTTGGAAACTGACACTTCTCTGTTCCCACCTCGGATTCTCCTTTAACCCCATTGGGATGGCCAAGTCACACATGGAGACTAGCAGGATATGTCTGCAGTTCAAACCAGAAACCACAGTGACAGAACACTGGAGCTAGGTCAGGAGTGTACAGCACTAGCTCACACTTGGCCACCGGAAATCCTGTCAAGCATTTAATGCAGAAGGGAGCTGATAGCGGTGGAATGAACAGAGTACCTGGAGGAAAGGAAAGTAAGGTGGAAGCAGTTGGTCTAATGGATGTTTCCCCAAACAGTGATCACAGTGATTGATTGCTTCCGTACAAGGGAGATGGGTCATGAAAACGATGTGCCAAGAATATTTTTGTTTTTGTTTTTGTTTAACAAATCTCGCATTCTGATACTTAATTGAGGCACTGAATTATGGACATGGAAGGTAAGGTATGATGTCCATTTTACCCATGAAGAAACCAAGGTTCAGAGACATATAGTCACTCACCCAGTGGCAGGTGATAGAACCAGGATTTGAAGCCAGCTCTGCTGAGTCTTAAGTTCATATTCTTTGTCTTCTGTCTCCCTGGAGGGGAAAGTAAAAGAGTAGCACTGGGAAATAAGCATAAAAGAAACTATCCTCCTAAGACCCTCATCTTTTCCAAATAATCGTTCAGAATCATCTTGTACAACCTGGCTTTTTTTGTCTATTTTCTTTTTGATAAATACTCTTTTTCCGATGATCTAGGTTAATTTACACGAACAATTAGCTTTTGACACACATGATTAATTTTATAGTCTTCTTAGTACTAGTGATTCCAATTTAAGAAAGATTGTACATGTGAATCTATAGTAACGAAATAAAAGGAAAAGCAATTACTTGACAAATACTCACTTCTCACTTGGACTATAACCATGTATCATCACATACTCATTTACATCATATATGAAATATCCAATTTGAAAGCAGGGTTTATATCTTTGTTGGTTTGAACCCCAAGTTCCTCATGCTGGACTTTGTTAAAGGAGGTATTTAACTGATAATAGTGAATTAAATTAAAAAAGTTGTCTTACTTACCCAACCTTACATGTTTTAGAGATTCTCTTCTAAGAATTTGTCTAATACATATTGGATTCTTCAAAGATTTTGCTATTTCACTATTTTGCATAATAATTGTGTGTATAGGCTTATCAGAAACTCAGAATCTTCGGCTGTTCAAGGCTCAAGAGTAATGGTATTTTCCCCAGGAGTTCAGAATTATGAAATTCTAACATTAGTACAGACAGCTCTTTTCTGATTTAACCAGTTACCAGATTCCCCTATCTTCTGTCATGTGCAAAATGCCAGGGCCTGGCCCCATCTGGCTAGGGAAACTTCTGGGTAAAATGTTAAAAGTAACTAATGATTTCCAGTTGCCAATGGAATAAAAAACAGATGAACTCAGAACTGTTCAGTATTGTAGCAGAATACAGGGAAAATTCGATGACCCTGGGTGATCTCTCTATCTAGTAAAATGTCCTCAAAACAATGTAAAGATCACATCTGGAGTGTTGTCAATAAATCTGCTCTCCAAGTAAATTTCAACGTAACTACTCAAAGTCAAGGCTTGGCTATCTCCAATGTTTATGCTGAGGGGCAGAGGGGCAGAACCACAAAATCACCTGGTCTCCCTGAGTTCACTTCTCCTCTAGATGAAGTGATGACAAAAATAAATAAATGAAGGCATTAAATAGATGCCAATGATTTCAAAGGTGGGAGGAAGTAATAATTCATAAGCTAAGAAAAGCACTCTCGGGAATGTGAATTATGCACATTGGAAGTCTTTAATACTTAAAGTGTTAGAATTAGTACTGTCTTATTCCAAAATTTCTGGTTCATATGAAATCAACTCTGTGTAGGAAATTTCAAATGTAAACTCACTTATATGTCCTTGGCTAAGAATATTTTTGTTCATAAAAATTCTTTGGAGAGAGGAGGAAAGTTATTTCTTCATGGAACTTCCCAGAGAAGGGGCCAAGGAAGAAATTAGCTTCAGGATGAAGTTTTTGAAGTAACTCTTTTAAAGGATTGGGAACCAACCTTGCTAAGTCTTTTATTTTGACACTATAAAACACTAATAAAGCAAATTGTTTTTAGTCAGCATTGAGGTACAGTTTACATAAGATGCATTATCCATTTTTAAGTCCATAGTTTGGTGAGTTTTGACAAAGATACTCCCTGGATGACCGCAGTCAGGATGCAGAATGTTTCCATCCACGTAATTAATTCATTTTGAGTTTGCTTGTGTTATGGTATACATGAAAATCTGAGATTTGTTTTCCCTACATATATCTAGTTGTTTAAGAACTATTTGTTTAAATTGTATTCACAATCCTATTCAATATTCTTGGCTCTGACTGTTTTATTGTACCTTGAAAATTCTCTCTGATCTCTCTGTAGTCAATTTCTGAGCCCGTCTTACACAACCACAGATCCGTTCTAATTGATCTATATAATTTTGCCTGTTCTAAAATATCATAAAAATGGAATCTTACAATAGGTATTTTTTGTACCCAGCCTTTTTTTTTTCTCAGCATAATATTTTCAGATTTATCTACATTACTGCATGTTTTGGTAGTTCGATTCTTTTTATTGCTGACTGGTGGTCTATATTATGATTATATCACAACTCGCTGATTTATTTATTGATGGTCTTTGGCTTCTTCCACTTATTTTTATCATAAAGATGTTATAAGTATTGTATATGAGTGTTTATAGAAGTATATTTTCATCTCTTGGATTAATACGTAAAAATGCAATTGCTGGGTCTTATGGTGTGTGCTTGTTCTGGTAAGAAACAAACTATTTCCCAAAGTGGGTATGCCATTTGACACTCCCACCTCTTGTATATGAGAGTTTTGTTTGTTCCTCATCCTTATCAGGACCTGGTCTTGTCAGTCTTTTTTTTTTTTTTTTTTTTTAAGAAAAAGTGCAGGTAATTGTGAGGGTGAGCAGGCAGGCAGGCAGGAAGAGAGGAAGAAGGAGCATTTTATTTACTTGTTCATCTTGGTGGTTCTCCCCAGCCCAGGATTCACACTCAAGTCCTCGAGATGGATGCGCTTTAGCCAGTGACAGTTGACCAAGCCACTGTTCCACCAGGACATGCTCTTTGTATGTCTGTTTGATGTCAGTTCTTCCAATAAGTATAACAGTGGTGCTTCACGATATTTGCATTTCCCAGGTGAATAAAACTATTAAATATCTTATCCTGTGCTCATTGGCTATTCATGTTATATCTTCTATTAGGAAGTGTTTGTTCAGCTATTTTGACTATTGAATAGCGAGTATTCTTGAAATATTTTGGATACAAGTTTTTTATCAGACATTCATTTACAAGATTTATTTTTAGGTTTTGCTTTTCATAATGTCAATGCTACCTTTCAAAGGGCAGGAGGTTTTGATATGATGAAGACCAATTTATTAGGTTTTCCTTTTATGGTAAATTTTGTGTCATCTTTGCCTACCTCAAGCTTATGAAAATTTTCTTCTAAAGTATATATACTTTTAACATTCATGTCTATGTCTGTAATTCATTTTGAGTTTACTTGTGTTTGTGGCAGAAGTAAAAGTCTGAGTCATTTTTTTTACCTACTTTTGTCTAGTGGCTTGACAACTATTTGTTAAAATTGTATCCTTTATCCTATTGAATAATTTGACACTGACTATATTATTGTGTGTTTATTTCTGAACTCCATCTCAGTTATTTTTACCCTAATGTTAGCTTATCTTGTTGACTACAGTTCTATAGTAAGTCTTAAAATTCATTCGTGTGTTGATCCAGCTATGTTCTTCCTTTTCTAATTGTTTTTGGCTATTCTAGAGCCTCCACAATTATATATACATATATTTATATATTTATAGAGAGAGATATATAGATATATGTTCCAGAGTCAATTTGTTCATCTCTACAAAGTCTTTTATGAATTTCTTTGCAATAACTTTGAATCTATAGGTCAATTTGGAGAGGATTGATTTCTTAATGATATTGACTCTTCAAATCTATGAACATGGTATTTCTATCCATTTATTTAGATCTTCTTTAGTTTCTCTAGTTTCTCAAACACCTGGCATGTTAACAATGGAGATGACAGGGCTCGATAAAAACCCTCCAGCATTCATTAACTGGCAGACAGCAACTTTCAAATCAGAAACTGGATAATTTCCAAGTTTTCTACATAACAACTGGAGCATAAAAGTGAAGAAAACCTGAAGTCTTTCTGACCTACTCCTCCTTGTATAAAATCATAGATCCATATATTTTCCAAATATTATTAAGTAGAGTCCAGTGATTTCAAATAGAAAAGGAAATGCTAATTGTAATGCAAAGAATTTCTCTTGAGTATGAATTGCATAGGTTGGAAAAACATTAATTTAAAACTTGAAGTGTTAGAATGAGTTCAGTCTTCATTCAAAAATACCAACTTATTCTAAGTTACTCTTAGTTCAAATAATCTAGTTTACTCTTTCTTACTATGGGATAGACTTTAGAATATACCAACTGGGTGTCCCTAATAGAGCAATGACTTGGTCAACTGCCTTCTACCGACACACAGTCCACATACATCCCAAGGACCTGGGTTTGTGTTTCAGGTCGGAGAGAACAACCAAGATGTACAACTAAATAAAAATAA
Source organism: Solenodon paradoxus (assembly GCA_004363575.1). Classification (NCBI taxonomy): domain Eukaryota; kingdom Metazoa; phylum Chordata; class Mammalia; order Eulipotyphla; family Solenodontidae; genus Solenodon; species Solenodon paradoxus. The sequence goes on along the minus strand of RJWH01001783.1, from coordinate 211,648 downwards.
ATAAAATGCTTCTTCCTCCTCTCTCTTCCTACCTGCTTGCCTCGCTGCCTTCATTCCTGCTGCACCTTTCCTTTAAAAACAAAAATATCCTGATTTACAGCTTTCTTAGAATTAGTTCTATCTCCATTGAGAGCTCCTAACTCAGTTCAAAGAATCTAATGTCATGTATCCTGGTGGCTCAAGTGTGAAGCCTGTGTCTGGGGTTTAGGGGCCGGAAACAGGGAGAACAACCAAATAAACAAAAATGCTTCTTCCGCCGCTCTCCTCTTTCTTCCTGCCTGCCTTCCTTCATCTTTTTTTTTTTTTTTTTTCTTTTTTCAAAGAATCTAATGTAGCCAGCTGCCCTTTATTTCCTTGCTGAAAAATAGCCAGAAAAAGGAAGAAAGAACTGATTTGGTATCTCTGGATCCTCTGAACTGGCATCACGGACCCGCTTCCTCTGCTGAAACCCATCCGTCTAGATTCTTTGTCCGCGTTTCCTCACCCCACGAGGCAGCGCCCCGCGTCAATCACTTACTTGCACAGGAAGCTTGAGCTCAGCTAGTACTTAGCACTCACAGACCAGGAATGTAACTGTCCGAGGAAGGGAGCGAGAGACCGCTTGTGCCACCACTTCCAGCGACCTGCTTGGACTCCGCCTCCTGGACTTGAAGCTTTACTGGGCTAGAAAGTCTGGAAATCAGGTTAAAAACTTCTGTCGGGGGTCAGAGGAAGGGTTCCTACTAAACTTACCGTTAAAGCTGTTGATCTTTTTTGTGTCATCATGTCAATGACGCTGTAGGCCAGGGAGAGAGCTACTCTGCCAGCAGGTATCATTCACACGGCTTGTTCTATGAGAAGCGAAGTTTGCTTCTACATCATGAGGTCAGGGAGGAGTATGAATTCAATGCGGCTTCTCGGGTACCTCCATGTGAGGGAGATCAGTACGTGAAGACATGCACCTTTCCTTTAAAGAATAAAAGCTTCTCAGGAACCACTTCCTAAAGGCAGGGGAGCCAAGCACCTGACGTTTTCAGAGATGAAGCGTTGAGTGACCTCACTGCACAAGCAGCCTAGACCAGCCATGAGTGATGCCAGTGAGAGGAAATCTAGAATGGGTGGTAAAGGAGAGAATGAATATGCTTTGTAATAGCAGACCCAAGTGCAGCAGTCCGGACTGCAGCTGGCCTCACGAACCCTCCTGTTAAAAGATTTGACATTTTAAATTGTGACTGGCCACCACCTTGAAGAAGCATGGTTAGGAAGGAGAGGATGAATGCAGAGCAAAAGTAGGTGTGAATGGTCTAAGGGGTGGACTGTTGCAGATGCCATTCACCCTGCTCATTTCCCTTCGGTCTCAACCACATCAGCATGCTCCAGTCAGCTTCATGCCTGGTCCCAGTCTCTGTGCCAAACCCTTTTCCCTAAATGACAGGAGAGCATTCTAGACACAGCACGTTGGAAGTGTCAGAGACTTAACTTCTTCTGCAAGCAACCCTCAATCAATAACTAACTGGAACTGATATCAAAAAATTCCAGATTGTGGGGGGCATTCCTATATGGGTGTTTAACATTATTTTGTAGAATTTTTTTCCAGGAATTTAGCTCCACTCAGTGCTGACTTGCTTGATCTGACAGCTTATTGACTGCTTTCCTTTCTCCTCACTTCAAGATTTTTCTGCACCTCCAGAGAAGCCTGCTTGCACTTAATCCTGACCTCAGGGTCAGCTTCTGGGGACACCCAAGTAAGACAGCAGCTCTCGACCAGACATTTGAACTGTCGTTATAGATAATGCAAGGACAGAGAGGTAAGTGGTCAGAAAGGAGAGAGAGGGAAAGAGGGAGAGGGAGATACAGAGGGAGAGACAGACAGAGAGACTAGACAGAGAGAGGGAGAGAGAGGCACATACACACAGAGAGAAACACCAAGAAAAGAATTGTTAGGAAAAAGGGTCAGAAACGTTTTCACCTGGAAAGCTTGAACTGATTAAATTCATATTTTCATGCTGAAGTTTAGAAATGAGAAATTGCTTTTAGTATCTTTCAAAGATGTTTACTGTGGAAAGTTTCAAATCTACACAAAAGTAGACAGAATAATTTCATAAATTTCCACGTATCCATTTTTCAGTTTAAACAATTATCTACTTATTATTCTCCTGTTACATTTGTACTTCCACTCATTCATCCCACTCTAAATTATTTTGAATTGATCCCAGATGCTACCATTTCATTTGAAAACATTTTTGCATATATGTCTACATGACAAGGGGCCTTTAAAATAACTATTATCTCATAATTAATGAGATAATGATCATTTTCATAATGATAATAATTTTAAGATCATAAACTATGCAATCAGTACTAAATTTTCCAATTTATTTAATAAATGTCCTAACTTATTTTCACAGTGTTTGTGTAAATGAAGACCCAAGTAAACTTTCTGCGTTGTAATCGGTTGATATTTCTTTTAAGTCTCTGTCAAGCTGTACTTTCCCTACTCCATCTCCCTGTTTTTCACAATGTGTTTGTTGAATAATTACTTGCTATATTTTAATTTAACAAAAACTTATGCAAATTATACTTTTGCTTCCTCTGAGTCATGTAATTTTTAACTCAAGGTTAATCCAGTTCTTTGACATGATTTCTTCCTTTCTGCGAACTAATGCTGGAAACTTTCATTTACATCGTGGGAAGAATTCTCCAAATGTAAATGCTTGGAGGCTGTGCAAATAGACATATGCATATGAAAGTAAAATCAGGCTCTCTCAGGGCCAGGCTAAGTATGGAGAATGAGAAAGCCAGCAATTAATGCCAAGTAACTTTTTAAGCTGGGAAATGGATCGTGCCACTTCTTTGCTGAAAGTGTTACCATGATTTTCCATTACACTGAGAATAAACTTATGTTGGCCCTATGTGGTCTGTACCTGCCTTTGAAATCTCATCTTGCGAACTCTCCGTTTCCCTCATGACTTTCTAATCACAGGGCCTTCTCTCCAAACTGGCACCACATGGGCTGATACATGTCTGCCCAACTTGTTCTTGACTCTAAATAAACATGTCTGTTCAAGATGGAGACTAAAAAGCTGCAGCCGACTTCCCACATTTATAAACTTAGCCAAATCTGAAAACAAAAGACAAATGTTTCCACGGCCACCAGGGAAACTTAGCCACAATAGTGAGCAGGAAAATCAAAACTGCCTGGCTTGGAAACACAAAATGGAACAGCCACTTTGGAGTTGGTTTGACAGTTCTTAGGAAACTAAACAGACTCTTGCTGTGGGATCCATAGGAAGCAATCGCACTTCCTGGTTTTTACCCAGAGGAGTTGAAAACATGTCCACACATAAAGCGTACATGGATATTTACAGCAGCTTTTTTCATAAAGACTCAAACTTGGAAGCAACCGAGCTGTCCTTCTATCGGTGAATGGATGAATAAACTGATACATCCAGACAATGGAACAAAGAGAAATATCAAGCCAGGAGAAGACATGGATGAATCTTAAATGCATATGACTTTATAAAAGAAGCCAATCTGAAAAGGCTATATACTGTAGGATTCCAACTATATGACATTCTGGAAAAAGCAAAAGACAATAAAAAGATTAGTTGCTTGGGAGAGAGTGGGGGAAGAGAAACTAATAGACATAGTAGAGGAGATTTTTAAGGCAGTGAAAACAGTCTTCTGTATGATGCAACACTGGTGGATATCCGTCAGTCACACCTGCGTGCAGACCCATAGAAAGTACAATGTCAAGATCTTTGGATTGGGGGTAATGATGGTATGTTAATGAGGGCTCATCCACTGTGACAAATGTATGCTGCGGTAAGGGTGCTGGTAGTGGGGAGCTGTGTGTGTGTGAGGCAGGAAGCATATGAGCTGTCTCTATACCTTCTGTACCTTCCCCTCAATTTTGCTGTGAACCTAAAACTACTTTTAAAAAAATAAAACCTTCAAAACATAACAAAACAAAAAACTCTTGTGTTGTGCCTGTGAGGATCTAGATAAGATACATCCTTTGAGAAATAGACCTTGAACTCATGTTTAGAAATTGAATGCTCTTGACGGCAGTTCCTTGGAGTATAAAATTCTAGACTGAAATTTGTTTTCACGAAAGACCAAGAGCTATTACAAACCCTCTGGAAAAAGGTATTAAAAGAATGTGCTTGGATGGGGAGAGACAAAGCTGTGACATGAAAGAGGTAGTGAAACTATCAAAATTGGTCAGAAAATCTAAATATGGATTGATCTTAAATTGTGTAATGATAAATGTTTTCATTTTTAAATTTGCTTTCATTTTGACTCTAAATTTATTATTTTTAATAAAACATTAAGAGTACATGTGAAAATTCTGAGTAACCACCAAAGAATTGAAATACTATATGGTCAAGCTAAAAATAAGAGGTTAAAAATAAAGAGGAAAACTTAACTCATTCTATAAAAGGGAGAAAAGGAGGGAAAAAATAAAAGGCATAGAGCATTGGCATATGATAGACAAATAGATCAATAAAATAGAAGAGTGTCCAGAAACAGATCCACACCTTTAGGGTTAAGTTAGTAGCTGTTTCACAAAGGCCCCCTGGCAATTTGGTGGGGAGGTAACAGGCTCTTCGACAAATGGTGCAGGAATTCCTGATACCCACATGGGAAAACAATGAAACTTGATCTCCGCTCCCAACAGTGTATGCTAAACCATTGACTTCATGTCTCAAAAACTTGTTGAATCATATTCTTAAGGAGTGTGTGTGTTCCTTGCGTACAAATTATATACTCAAGTTTTTAAATCTGTTAGAAATCTTTATATTCAATGCCTTCTTGACTTTTGTTCTCAGTCTGATGTTACCTCCTCGGCGATGTTGTCCATAACTATGTATGACAAGTTAAATTTTTGGTTTCAATTTTTTTCATGCTCCCCATGTGCACCCCCTTCCTCATGGATGGGGCACATTTTCCCACCCCCTGGAGTTGAGTTTGGCCAGGTGACATCCTTTGGCTAATGGAATCTGAGTGGAAGTGACAGTATGCAGATTCTTACGCTACTCTGAAGAGACTTGGAGTACTTTCAGTACCCTTTAGTATTTGTGCCATTGCCATGAGAAGAGCTTCTGAGTAGCCACTGTGCCTTCAGCATGGGCCCCAGAATGAACCGAAATGGCGCACAGCCATTCCAGCCAGGACTAATCTGACCCGCAGACTGAAACAAAACTGCCCAGCTGAACCAGTCCTCTACCACTGACCTCCAGCTGACCTGGAGATATGTGAGAATATATGGTTGTCTCAGTCTCTAAGCTTCAGAGAAGTTTGTTACACAGCATTTTGGAGATCACAGTTAACTGATACATTGCTCTAGCCAAGCTCATCTCTTGAGGTTCTCTCTCATGTTTCCCTGTTTATTCCATTTCCAGAATCCGTTGCACTTCATTACATGTATATTTATTTATGTTTTGCTGACTCTCTCCCCATTAGACTGTCGATTCCAGGAGACCTGGTTATTCTGGTTCACTGCTCTGTGATTTGCACAAATCCTCTGTCCCAGCACATAGTAGATCCTCAGGGGACATTAATTAAATTGAATTTGACTCTTCTTTCCCAGGGGCTGTGGAGGGAATAGCATCACAGCAGGATATTTTGGAGTAGGCAACCTGAGCATCTTGGGGGGGGTTCAGAGGCAGCATCCCATGATGTGAGAGTGATTGTAATTTCAGTGAGATACAGAGGTGGAGATGGAGATACAGCAATAGCTGAAGTTGAAAAGGAAACCAGTTGACACTTGAACAGTGCAGGAATGGGGAACTCTCACCCCCATACGGTTGAAAATCTCCATATAACTTCTGATACCCTAAAACTTACATAGCCCACTGTTGAAGGAAAGCCTGATTGAGAACATAAAGTCAGTTAGCATATATTTTGTCTGTTGCATGTATTAATACCGCATTCTTACAATAAATAAATTCAAGGAAAATGTTCAGAAAATCACAAGGAAGAGGAAAGGCTTTTACAGTACGGTCCTGCATTTATCGCTACCAAATCTCACCTGTTTATAAGATCTGGTATAAGCTGTTTGAACCTGTTTAAGGGGTTCATCAAGGGTCAACTGTATTATGCAATATGAGAGGTTTCCCCTTTTATAACTGGGTGTCCCAAGAGTCTGCTCCTTCCCACAGCTTCACTCTCCAAAGCTTTTAGGATTGATTCTAATTCCTGAACACGATTTCCATGCCCTTCATGGTCTGACCCTTACTTATCTTACACTCTCCTTGGGCTGGTGCCTCTCGCCTCCAGAAGCTTGAGAAAAGTAATTTCTATTGTTAAATCATTCAGTCTGTGACCGTTTGCTGTGGTAGCCCTAACACATACAAAGCGTGAATCAAATTATACAGCATTGTACGTCCATTCAAGTTGCTCCATGTCCTCACCAATACTTAAATTATCTGCCTTATTTGTTTGGTAGGCAGGAAGGGTTGTGTTTCAATTTGCATTTTCTCGATGACTGATGAAGGGCAGGAGTTTTTCATGTGTTTACTGTCCATGTAGACACCCTCTTGAGAAGTGCTCAAGACCCTTTTTTGTGGGAATTTTACAGCAGACTCACTTAAACCTTCACACACTCAGCGTCCTAGACTGTGGTAGCTTCCAGCTCACAGAGGTGAAATGTTACCCTCCTTTGAACCCCTTCCCCTATGTGTTTTCCCCATTACCTCCCACCAGCCCCAGCCCCTTGCATTACCCGTGACTCCTGCCTTCCCATCCCAAACTCAGCAATTCCTTCCACTAGAAATGCTTGCAGGGCTTCCTCCTGCAAGAAGTTGGGAATCACAAAGGAGAGATAAAAGCAACCACTCCTGTTTGTTAGTATGGACTTTAGGACTTCACATGTTCCCTGTCTTTGTGGTGTTCTATCAGACTCGGTGTGGTTATTCAATACCTGATAAATTTCTGCTCAGGAGCCAATATTATTTCTGGTGCCTTCCAGCAGCTCCAAGCAAGGATGTGGAATCAAAGCTGGCTCACCACCTTGTCTCTTCCAATTGCTGCTTGCTCATCTCCTTGAGTCCAAAGCGAACCCTGGCTTTGCAGGATGCACTCTAAGGAGGGGATGCGCTGACTATCCTTGAAGATGACAAAGCTCGACAAGGCTGACATGCCTGGTTGAACAGGCTGTACATTTTGCAAGATACCCTGCACGGCAGTAAGAGGGACCATCACTTCTCTTACCAAGGCATGCATTCTTAGGACTGTGTCTGTGCAGAGGGCCACCTCTGAATAATTTGCAAATGGCCCTATAGAGGGCAACAGTCTCTCTGAAACGGCCTGGGGAGAGCACCAAGGACTGGCTTTGGCTGGATTTAGAAGCCTGGCAGCATTCAGGGCCCTGAGGTCCCAGAAGGCCAGGCCGTGTCCTGCAGGTTTCTCTGAGTGGGTCTGAAAGATGGCAGCCTAAAGCCAAGTGCCAGATTTCCCAGAGGCCGATGATCTGCTGGACCTAAATGACGAGCTCCTGTCCAGCAAGTTCCAGTCATCCACTCGGCTGTAGCCAGAGCTGCTGTCTCTCTCTCTGAAACTTGTGTCACAGGCCTGGGTCAGGGTTTTCAAAACCTATTTCCCATTCAGACTGATCGTAGAGTTTGTCACCTCAAACCAGAGCACAGTCTCCTCCTTGTGGCCCAAGGCCTGGGGATCTGGGTTCGCAGGCCTACGCTGGTGCTGATTTGACCATCACTCCTGGGAAGAACCTGTGACCCACCCAGGTGTCAGCTGGGGACTGGATCACTTCTGCAGAGTCTACGTATAACGGACATCTGAGTCAGCGTGGCGTGGGCAACCTAGCATGCCAGCCAGTTGTACATCGGGGAGGTGTCACCCTTCTTGTACCTCCTGGGGCCAGCCATCAAGGGTTTCACTGTTTATCAACTCTTTTTTTCAGAAAACCAGTGGTGATTTGGTTGACCTGGTGATTGGAACCCTGGTGGAAGTAGCTAACATGGAGAATGCTTTGTGAGCGAGCACACCCGCCCCCTGGCATCCCAATAACACCACCGCACATTTACATCCAACAAGATTTTATTTACGTAGTCATTGCATGCGTGTCTCCCCCATTATTCTGTCAATTCCCGGGGGACCAGGGAGTCCTCTGTCTTGCTCCCAGATGTGCCATACCTGGCGCAAAGGAGGAACTCAAGAAAAAATTGAGTAGGTAAAGGAGTCTCTAATGCTGTCAGAAATGAAGGATAAAAGCTGAGGGTTGAAGCAGGACCCCTTCCTTCAGGTGGTGTAGGCTGGGGGACAAAGTGGAGAGTCACCATCTGGCTTGCAGTTCATGCCCCCAGGTAGATGAGTGAAGACAGCCACAGAACAAAACTATTTGGGCTCCCACCGGGGCAGGCAGGAAAAAGTGCATGACATGCTTCTTCCTTAGAGTCTCCTCTGAGGCATAACGCCCAGTATACCCACTCCCTTTGGAGCATTATCTGCTAGGCGGTACCGTGCCAGACACGCCAGACTCTAAGCAAGAGCCCTTGAAATGTTTAAATCTTTTACCTTCAACCTCGGATGTTTCTCTTGTTTCCGGTGTCTGTGGAAACCGACCCTCAGACGTCAGAGGGAAGTCTCAGTATTTTCCTGTCTGCTCTACAATGATTTGTAAGGGGTGGGGCTGTCTGTACTTGGGAGCCCTCCCGCCTGTCACAGCTTCTCGGCCTGTGCTCTTGCCCCACGGTCTGCCGAAGTGGGGTTGTCATAGGGCACCAAGATGTAGGCATGGGCCGCGGCTCCAGTGTCCCTGTCAGGCACGCAGGTGACCACTCGGGTGTTGCCTGCTCACTCTGCAGCCTCTCTCTCTCTGTGCTGTTCTTACGCTTGTCTTCAGCTGTCGATTCAAGGTTGTCCTAAGAGGGCAAATGTCCTTCCTCTCTTATCATTTCTCTCGGGATAGAAATAAAGATCCATAATAACACTAAAACTTAAAATGTGAGACTAAAAAACTTGACACTTTTAAACTTATTTGCCACATTGATGAACCCTCTTTTTCCCAATTTTGCAAGAAATATACACGACAAGTATAATGTTCAAGCACGATATTTCATTGACAATGTAAACGCTATGCAATTAGAAGAAAGATTTCAATAAAGGACAATGACACACTGCTTTAGTAGTCTCCTGGGTGTGCCCTGGTGAAGGAGGGGTTGGACACAGTCCACATACATCCCAAATCCTGGGTTCAGGTCCCCAGACCAGTGGGAACAACCAAGATGAAAAACTGAGTGAAATAAATGGAGTGCTTCTTTCTCCTCTCTCTACTCACCTTCATTCCTGCTACATCTTTCCTTTAAAAACAACGTTTTAAAGAAAAGAAAAGATGTTATTCGTCATTTGATATTAGGAAAATTCGGAGCAAAACCACAATGCGATTGGCTAATATTCAAAAGTCTAGAAACAACAAATGTTGGTGAGGATGAGGAGAAAGGGAAAAACTTTCACACTGTTGGTGGCAGGGTAAATTGGTACAAGCTTAATGGAAAGCAGTATGGAGAGGCTGCAAAAAACTGAGAATGAAATCTCACAGGACCCCATCATCCCATTTCTGGGTAGTTACCTAAAAAACACAAAACACTCTTTCACAGAGATATACACATCCCCATGTTTACTGCAGCATTATTTATAATAGCCAAGAATTGGAAACTACCTAAGTGCCCCTGACAGATGAATGGATAAATGAGATGTGATCTGTCTACACACATGGCCCTAGAAACATGAAATCCTGTCATTTGCAACAACATGGATGGAACTAGAGGGGATTAAGCTAAATGAAATCAGTGTTAAGGAGGAAGGCAAATACCAAATGAGCTCTCTCACAGGTGGAACATAAAGAAACAAAGCAAAGGAACAGACAAAACAAAAACCAACCCCTGGACATTGACAAGAGAACTGAGGTGACAGTCAGGAACAGGGTGGGGGTGGGAGCAAGGGGTGGAGGGTCCAGTGGACAGAAGTGAAGGACTCTTGGGGATCCGGAGGTGGGCAGGGTATGTTGTCACCTATTTGAGGAATGGTGAAAGGCACGTATGGGTTTATATTATTTTGTAAATCAAAGTTACCTCAATACATATTAAAATAAATAAAAAGTAATTATTAATTTGGAGAAAACTTACTGGGTACAAGTCATTGTTATCTAAATGGTTTTGATCAGTAGAGAATATAGCTTCAAAGACGACTGCATTGCTCTGTAGAACCCAAACCAGTTTCATAGTTTTGTGTTTAACTTAGCAGTCTAGTTCTAGCACCCTGTGCTATTTCATATTTCACCGTGTTTCGCCATCCCACTGTTCCCTTGCCAAGGAGCCAAATAAAACTTAGAGGCACGCTCACAAGAAGCATGTGAGGGTAACATTTTCTGAAAATGATTCCTTGACACTGTGGCAGGAGGAGGTAGGTGTGAGATTAGCATTCCCGGGACAGCTCCCAGAGAAGGAAGAGTGTTTGAGGAAGTTGCCTGCAGGGGCTTGTAATTTACAGGTCCTCCCAGGCCCTGCAGCTGCCTGTGTGTGTAGAGGTGTCCACTCGAGTTGTCGGTGATCCACCTGAGCCTACAGGTTCCCTCATGGTGCTGTTCCTTTCAGCAGAGATGTTAGTTCGATGGATGTTACCTAAGGAATCAAGATAGCTCACCTCGAGCTCAGCTCAAAGCGAGCTTGAATAAACCCACATAGTCCAGATCTCTCCAGGCTGTGGACAGGCTCTTTCCTGCAGTGTAGTTATAGTTAATGCTTCTTGTTGCTTACCATTGCACAGCTCAGTTCTAAGTACCTACTATAGATTAATTGGTTTAATATGATAACCACTCTCTGAGACAGACGTCAATAGCTATTAACATTCTCTCCATTTAGTCGATGGCACTGAGGGACTAGAAAAATCAAGTCACTTCCCCAAGATCTCATAGCTCATAACAGCCAAGCAAAAGAAGGTAGGCTCTTAACCACTGCATGACTGCGCCTTTCACATATTAGAAGCTGAATAAACTCATCTTAAAAGGCTCAATTCTTGGGATGAGGGGAAATTTCTGGAAATAGACAGCACCGACGACCACACTGTTTTGTGAACGCACTTCATGCCATGGGATTGTACACATAAAAGCAGCAACAACGGTAAATTTTATGTATAATTTACCACAATAAAAAAGACACCCAAAATAACATCCGTGGCTTTATTTTCCGAATGCAAATCAAAAATGCTCACTGTGGTATATTTTTAAAATATCAAATGATAATAAGAAAATGTGAAATCAACATGATATCAGCAGAAAGATAAAACCACCAGGAGACATTCTTATGTGCCCAGACACCAGCATTATTTATATGTAATGATACTGGATATCAATTTTATATTTGTTTTTATAACTTAGGCTACTGTGAGCTTTTCCAAAGTCATTAAAACTCCTCAAAATAAAGAACAGACAGAACATAACAGTTCTACTACACACCTGTGACTTTGGGCTTCCTAAGCCTGGGTTCTTCTCTGAAAAAGGAGACGCGACACCACTTAATCATGGGTTGCTGTGAGGACGGGACGAGTTATCCACGTGATTGCTTCACAGAGTCCCTGGCACATAGGAAGTCAAAGGTGATGGTTAGGATTTTTTCATTTAGGGTGTTTTGGGGGCCTGGTGCAAAGGGGAGAGGTGTTCTTACCAGGAAGACTAGGAAGACTGAACGCCATCGTTTATTCCTTCTGCTCTTGTGGAAAGAAGAGGCAACAGCCTTCTACAGGGAAAGGATCCATTTGGGTCAGAGTGTTCCTAAAGTCCCGCCTGAAGATTTTCAGAACCACGTAACTTCCCCACCGTCCAACCTCACCCTGGAAGAGACGCAGCAAGGTGACCGCGCGTCCACAGCCCACGCACTCCAACATAACGGAGAAGATGGCTACTCTTGCCCCTATGTTTTCTGGCTCCTCATTAAGTGCAAGGCACTAGCTAACCCCTTTGCCTTTTATGTTTATTGTTCACAGCAGCTTTATGAGATCAGTGTTAGCACTGCTCCGGTTTTCAGAGTGAAAAGAAAACAAAAACCCTAAGATGCAGAGAAGTTGAATAGTTGACATATGGTTGCCCAGCTGTTGAACAACACACCCAAGATTTGAACTCAACTCTGGGCCTCTTAGTCCGTTCCGGCTGCTATGACAAATTGCCATCGACAGGGTAGCTTAAAGAACAAATATTTACTTCTTCCAGTTGAGCGGCTGAGAAGTCCAAGATCAAGGTGCTGGCAGAGCTGGAGAGAGCATGCTTCCCGGTGTGCAGACAGCTGTGTCCTCACATAGCAGACGGAGGAAAGCAGGCAGCCCCTTGCTCTTCTAATGGGGCCACTAATCCCATCAGGAGGGCTTCACCTGGAGGCCTCCAGAAGACCCCATCTACTTTGTATCCCATCACACTGAGACTTGGATTTTAACATAAACATTCTGAGGAGATATATTCAGCCCATAATAACTGCATAACTCCAAAATGCCCTGAGCATACCACCTTCAGACTCTGCCACCAAGAATATGATGTGTTTGGAGGAATATTAACCAGTATTCAAGATACAAAGCCAAACCCAAACCCCCTTTGGTAAGAGAATGGTTTTTTGACTGTTGAGTGAAATTAGTGAGGTCTTCTTCTCCCAGCTCTTTGTATCAACTTTCCTGGAAAGTGCTCACTTTAGCAGCCCTCTCCTTTTCCTTTTTCCCAGCCTTCCCATGTCTCACCCTCCGTTTCTCCCATTGTATTTTATCCTGCAACCCTCTCTCTGGGAAAGACTGCCAAATGTGCGGTTGCAAAGATGTTTCTCAGCAGAAATTTCTTATCTCAGGAGAGATAGGAAATCAGATCTTGCCTGGGGTCCCACCCCACTATGTCCCTGCAAGTAGGCTGAGTCCTAGACAGAAAGAGAAAGAGGATCACTGAGAAGGTGCATGAGGAAAAGCCCCTGCCATGCTTCTAACACACTAGGGCTATGTAGAGGGTGCCTCCTCCTAAGAGCATTCGCTGTGAGGCCCCAGGAAGCTGGGGTGTGTGTTAGGAGTAGGCCTTCAAAATTACTGAGGAGGAGATGATGATAACATAGAATGCTGTGATTGCAAGTAACAGAAATACATATTTATTTCACATCATCAAGTAAGACTGAAGGAAAAGCATTGTTTCCCACCAACATCTCATACCTGGGGAATGACCTCTAAATAGGAAGGTAAGTGGAAGCTGGTCACTCTTCTCTCTCCCAGGGGAAAAAACAATTCAGTATTCCAATGACAACGGCATGTATTGTCCTAGCCCTCAATCCTGTTTTGCTATTCACTATGAGTAGTCAAGATGAAATTATTTGTTTTGTGTTCATCCGTGAAAAGTTGATGTGACAACTTTGAAAGCTTACCTTAAGTACCCAGAAAAAGACTAGCATGCTTCATTTAGGACCTTTTCTATGTGGAGTTATTTTTGGATAGTTGGAAGAGAGTGCTTAGGGTAATGGCAAAGAGAAGTTATATCACATCCAATAGTGAGTAAATCACAGCCTATTAAAAAAAAAAAATAGGAGAGAGAACAGAAAGTGCTAATGGGCTGGGGAGAAAAAGAGCATCCCCCTTTTCCTCTGCAATGTACGTGGTAAGTTGAAATTTCTAGAACTCACCAAGAGGACAGCTGGAATGTGAATGAAGCCAGGATAGAGAAAAATGGTGCTGAACAATCAAGAAAAGTCAAGGAGTGATGGTATTGTTTAATCTAACCTGCCTGCAGTTCGACCTCTCATCCGGGGTCTGCTGGGAAGATGGTGCACCCCGCTGCCAGCCCTGGGAATGTACAGGAGGGGAAGAGAGAAAGAGGAGTGGGTGGGGTTTTGTACACTATGCTGTGTAACCAGGTATATGTGTTCCTTACATTCTGCCTGTGAACAGCTATGTAGGACTGAGGTGGACATATTGGGCTTTAATCATTTATAGAAGAGTTCCTGATGTATTCACATGCTCTGGGGAGGGAGTCAGTGAAGAATGAGGAATAACATAATTCTTGATGGAGGAAGATAGACAAGGTCACTATGTCCTAAGGGAGAAAGAAAGAGATGAGATTAAAGAGAAAAGAGAAGGACAGGGTAAGTGATATTACTATTACTCATTTAAAAAAAAATCGATTTTTCAGTTAAAATTCCTTTTGGAGTCTTATCCCTAAAATCTGTGGTCATGGTCCCTCTAGAACAAGGTGAAATAAAATTCTTACTGAGTCCCATGGTGGAAACCAAAGATTTTGGCTGATCCCTGCAATTCTGGATATTGGAATCATGCTTGGCTAAGATAACAGTGTAAGACAGTTTGTCCGTATCATTATAAAACTTATCAACCTTACTGCAAAGTGTGGAGATCAGTAAAGTAAGAATCCCACCTACCATGGGAAGCAAGAAGACCAACAAACAAACTCAGGCTTTTATCCTAAATCATTTATTGTTCTTCAGTTATTCCCTCCAGGTTGTTCTGGATAAAAGGTAATTGGCCCAGGAATTTTTACGCAGAAATGCTTTTGTTTAGCTATATTTTCTGTTCTGCTACCTTTGGGAGTCACAATTGGCTCTTCTTCCCTGAACCAATCACTGGAGGCAAAGGTTCATTGGCTAACCTGGGTCCCAGCTCTACCCCTATGGTACAGAGACTATGTCCCTTAAGTGACAATCTCACCAGAATTCCCCCCAAGAGAATGCTGAGCTAGCAAACATGAAAGCAACTGCAAACAAATTGGAATCTCTTTATCGTCAACATTCAGATTGGTTCTCAGTCTTTACTTCCTTTTGCTTATTTCCTCTTGTGCAGTTCTGAGCTAGGTATTAAGCTGGAATCAGAAATACACATCTAGTTCTGCCATCTTAAGATCCCAGTGAGAAACAGTGGCTTATGAGAACAGATCAGTCAAGACACAGTTCTGAATCCTTATAGAGTAGATCTCTGGGGGTCCTACGCTCTGGAGTGGACCAGTGTGGGGACTTATACCAGGAAGGGTAGTTTTACTCCATCAGAACTGTTTGCATGTATTTACCCTTCATCAAAATTACACCATCTAGAATGGCATTCCTTTTTTTTTTTTTTATCACCAGTATAATGTCACTGATGAAATTTAATGTTCCAGTCAAATAAGACCTTATCGGTTCCCTGTATAATAGGCTAAATCTTTTCTTTTTCTTTTTTTTTTTTTTACTGGATGCTTCTCCTAATTCCTCACTCTCATCCGGGATCTGCTGGGAAGATGGCGCACCCCACTGCCGCCAGCACTGGGAAAGTACAGAAGGAGAAGAGAGAGAAAGAAGAGTGGATGGGGTTTTGTATGCTTTGCTATGTACCCAGGTACATGTGTTCCTTGCATTTTGAGCAGCTATGCAGGACTAAGGAGGTTAAAATACTGTTAGCTGTGGTAGTATTGCTGAATTGCCTCATGCCTTCCCTTGAGAATGCAATGATTTATGGACATATTAGGACATATTGCCATTAGTTCTTACTAGTTTCTTACTTATTAACCAGGGACATCATTTACTGGGAAGACTTGGTCAAGACATGGAGGTATAGTGTATGTAATACTTGTTTCTTTTGTTTTCTGAGAAACAATCAGTATTAGGCTAAAAAAAAATAGCTAAATGTTCATCAAAAGTTTTAGGTAACTTAGTCCCTCCTGGTTTAAAGCAGGGTCTTCCAGATGAATGTAGAATTCAAGATATTCCCTCCTTCTCTTTTCCCTGCCCTTTCCTGGGGGCTGGTGTATTTTTCTGGCACCAGGGAAGGGACATTTGGCTCATGTTTCTACTTCCAGCTGAATTTCTTCTCCCCACTTTGGCCCTCAGCTCAAGATTGCGTGCCTCACGGTCTCTGCTCCACCTGCCCCACCTGACTCGCAAAGACCCCGCTTCCTCATCCCAAAGACCCCTCATTCCTTATTCCTTATTTTCCCCAGGAGCCTCCGCAACTTTTCCAGACCTCCCCACTCCCACCCAACCCCAAAGGAGTCATGTGGGGGTGAGAGGCCGTTGGTCTTTCTCCAGCTAACAGGTCACCCTGCTGTATATTTCCCTCCCAGGCAATCTCAAGGTCAAGTGAAGAGAAGCTCTGCTGGGGAAATGGACTCAGAGAGTCTCTAGTCTGGAGTTCTCTGGCTCTTTCTTCAGCACCTTCACCCCATGCTTCCCAGTATTCAACCCCGGGAGACTGCAGAATAGAAAGTAGACCCCACACTCAGGTTTCTGATGTCTCCAGCTCTCTCCAGCTGTCCTCAAAGAACTTTCCCTTCTTCTGACCTGACCACATAACCCGCTGGCTCTGAACTTGGGGGTGCATCACCTGATGCACCTGTACGAGTGTCTGTTTCAATAGGTGTGGTCAGCCGAATAATGTTGCCCAGTAATGACAACAGTGCACTAATTGTGGAAACCTTTGAATATGTTACTTCAGTGACAAAAGGGACTAGGTGGATGTCATTAAGGATCTCGAGCTGGAGAGGTGATCCTGGGTTATCTGGGAGGCCAAGTGTCAACACAGGCCTTGCTAAAGGGAGGCAGGAAGTGCGCCCTGGTGGATAAGTTTGGTCAGCCACCCTCGGCAGGCGCAGTCCACATCCATCCCGAGGACCCAGGTGTGTGTCCTGGGGCTGGTGTGAACAGCCATGATGAACAGCCAAATAAAGTGCTTCTTCCTCCTCTCTCTTCCTTCCTGCCTCTACTTCTCTACTTGCCTTCATTCCTGCCTACACTTTTCCTTTAAAGAAAGTGGTGGGGAGGCGGGCAGGCAGGGCTGGTAGAGCAGGAGTGTCAGATCCCTAGAAGATGAGACAATGGAAGCAGAGGGTCAAGTAATGCCAGAAGCAAAGGAAGACCTTTGGACACTGGGAAAGGCAAGATAGGGATTCTCCCCAAGGCCTCCAGGAGGAAAACAGCTCTGCTGAGACTTGATTTTAGCCCGGCACCACCTGTTTCAGAGTTAAGCTCCAAAACTGCAAAACAATGCATGTGTGTTGTCTTAAGTGGCAAGATTTATGGTAATTTCTTATAGCAGCTGTAAGAAATGAAATTATAATTGGGTTGGCTCCTGAAAACCTATGTGTCATAGGTTCTGGGGTGTTGCGATGCTGTAGGTCCAGGGACCACACTTTGAGAACCACTGGCTTAGAGTGATGCATCACATCCTCAGCCGTCTTCCAAAATGTGGACTGCAAACCTTTTACTTTCTCAACGGCATCTGAATTATGCCATGAAAGCTTTAACCTTGATACTTCTTATCACCCCAAAAGTGCCTATTTTGGAAATCAAAATTTTAACTTTGCTATTTCTTTTTCTTTTTCTTTTCTGCTATTCCCTAAAACCACGGGCAAGCTACATGATCAGTCATTGAAAATGTATCATATCAAGATTACATAACTATCTCACTATATTATTATTTATTGTTTTCTTTGAGGGTAAATCATAAAACTACTCTACCAATGAGACTGGAAAATAGAGAAAGAACCTGCATGTTCTAGAAGGGAGAAAAACAGGACAAAGGGAGATTTGCCATGGACAAGGTGTCTGGACTTCTGTTTCCCTTGGGGCAAGCAGATATTTTTTCCTGGTTCCTTTCAATGGGACAAGGGCCCCCAGAAAGCACCAGTAACACCACTTTGTTCTGGGGACTCCATTGTGTGGCATTTGGCTAGGATTCTCCATTGGCCTGTGTCTCATTCTTTCCTGGTGGTGCCAGGTCATATGCCCTTTTCTCAGCCTCCTGGTAAGTATCCTCATTGTTTTCACTAATGTCTTGTGTTCACATCTTAATAAATTTCTTAATAGACTCTGTGGACTCTGAGTGAAATGCAGCAGTATCACGCCCTGAATCTAAAAGCCCACCCTGCCTCCTACATTCCTCAAGATCTGCAAATAGCCCCACCCTCTTATAAAAATAGCCTATAGCCTTCCCACTGGTGCTATTCCTTTAATGAATCAAGTCACTTTTTTGGATACTCAAAATGTTTCTAGAACACTCCCTCCATGTTCCCTGATCAAAGAAATCCCAGCCCCTCTGGGGAACCTAGTACCTTTCATGCCCCCTCTATTTACCAGCTCCTCTCCCAGGTGAACTTGGCCACACATTCCTTTATCTCTGACATTATTCCTTTCAGCCTAGCTCCTCCATGATGCTCAGATGGAGGCATTACTGGTTACCTTGGACACCGAGGCAGTCACCTGCTTTGGGTCACTGAAAGGTCTTAGGGCCCTTCTTGAGATGAGAGACTTAGGCTTTTATCTTCAGCTCTCTTGGCAGAGGAAGAGAGAGGTGGTGGCCAGAGAGAGCAATGAATCCCAGGGGATATGAGTGCACATCGAGACTCTAGCCTTCGCCATTTCCTCCTCCTCTTCGTCCCTTTGTCTTCCTCCTGCCCTGGCAGGCAGTGGACTCCAATTCTAGCTCTGCCTTTTGTTAACTATGTGACAGTCAGCTAGATGTTGAACCTCTCTGGTCCTTAATTCCCTTACTTACTGAGCAGACGTGAAGGCATCTATCTCAGTTGTCTGACGAGAACTAGGTGAGAGAATATGGTCTGTGCCTGCTGCAGCACAGACACTGGACATATGCTCCCCAGGGTGGCCATTTGTCCCCTGCAGTCACCTCATTGAACAACAGAAGTCACTGAGTTGCAAAGCATAAATTTAATGGAAGCTCGGGAACCCCCTTCTATCCCCCATTCACTTACTTAGGTGGCCTTTTCCTTCCCGGCGGGCACGCTTAGAGCTCGGGGCATGGCCTTTCCAGAAGGCCTAGATATTATTTGGCTCAAATAATCAAATAGGCTAGTCGGCAACAAGGAGGCAAAGCAGAGCCACAGATAAGACTCCCTGCCCGGCATGTAGAAGGCAGAGGGGCTCTTCGCAGAGATGGCGTGCCGCATGTCCAGGAGCACGGGCGAGATGTCGGAGGAGGAGTGCCGGCTGATGAAGCTGTAGAAGTCACGCAGGGAAAGGATGTAATCCCGGCCATAGTCCTCCTGCACGTCAGGGGGCAGGTGGTCGAGGAGATCCTTCTCCAGCTTGTCCCACGTGTTGCTCGTGCCTGTGATATCTGGGGAAGAAAGGAGGCCTCAGAGGCTTCAGGGGCCCGCGTGTCTGGCCCCTGCCTGGCGAACCGTCTCGTGGGAGGTGCTCCCAGAGCCTGTTTCAGTGAGGGCTGCTGACGGTTCGCATTACCTATGCTTTAAACTCACAGAAACGTGCACAGTGACTGGTGTCCTAACAGTCCAAGTAACTAGCTACCAGAAAGGACACAGTGGCCTCCAGACCCAACGTCCTCAACCCCCTTCTGTCCCAATGAACAGCAGTCTTTCTGCCTGGCTTTGAACAGTATATAAACGGAATCGTACATGGGGCTGTGAGATTCAGCCACCTCACCCATGGTCATGTCATTGTACAGTTTTCCTTTGTGTCACCTGCCCCTACGTACAGCAGCTCCTGGACAGCATCCACTGAGGTCGACATTGTTATTGTGTAGTTATAATGTGGCTGGGGGGGTGAGGAGCCCAGCTGAGTGACACTGCAGGGAACCATATTCCTGGAGGACTTGATTTCGCTCAAAGTCCTTTCACTTAAAGTCACAGTTTCCAAGAAGCTGAGAGTTCCTGTACTGTGATGGACACCGGGGACTCGGATGGACATCAGTGCTTGCACAGTCCTTCTAGTATTTGTCTCTTCATTACTAAGCTATAGAACATAAAATACAAAGCATACAAAATGATATCCCATCTGTACATACCTACGCACCTACCCACGCACTGACCATATACAATTTTTAAGCTATAGAAGTAGTCTGTTTCCATGTACAAAACCCCAGATGTTAAATATCATTGTATCTATTTAATCATTTTCATTCCATTTTAAGTCATATATTCAATGACTGAACTGTGTCAAACATTCTGTAAAATAAATCTGATTAAATCTACGAATATATTTAATGGAGGTCATACTTGCTTATAATACAAAATCTGGTTTTTTTACATAAATTGACTTTGAAATCTAGCAGCAATGCCGACTCATTTCAGAAAGTGTTTGAAGGTAAGTTCCTCTAGATAACTAGCTGACCGCGCACCCTTCCCATCTCTCCTGGTTCCTACAAACATCTAACAGAGAGAAGGCTTTGGTTTCATTTCATTTTGCCAATAACAAACAAAACAAAGCAAAAAGACCATACTATATATTTTTTTCCAGGAATTACTTTGTCTGTTTTGTCTTTTTCCTTTTTTTTCTTGCATAGTAATACATCACAGATTGGCCTTCTGGTCAGTGACTACAGATTTAAACCAAAGCAGCAGAACTTTCCTGAGTTTCAGACAAACCCTCGGTACCAAAGGAACTTTCCAGTCCTTGCTGGGTTTCACCGTTTCAGGTGCTGCTGATGCCAACAGCCTTGCACAGTGTACCAGCTCCAGCGTTTGCTGCTGTAGCCTCCAGTCTCCAAAGCATGGCCGCTCCTTGAAAAGCACACGCATTTTGAATTTTAATAGCTACAGTCAGATCACTTTCCAGAAAGACTGCAGCAACCCCTACTGCCTCCTGCAAAGTGCCTGATGGCTTCTGGGATGGCTGTGGGGACAGCTTTTGTTTGCTAGCTCGGGTGACTCCTGGATATTAGGACAGTGGACAGCGGGGGAGCCTTCTGTGATATGTAACCAAGTAAAATCCAATTATGCTATTATACTCATAGAAATGCACGTGGGGTTTCAATTGCTGATTTTTTTTTCATGAAGACACAACGCCATACTTAAAGAAATGATCACCCTGACATTGCTCTGGAGGTGTCCGGCTTTTGCAAAACCTGTACATGAACTTGACTGTTCCTTCAACTGCCTCTCCTCGGTTTCACAAGCAGGGGATTCCTTTTCCTCTCCATTTCTTCCCTCTTTACCTCTTGGATTTTCTAACCACTTTCCTAGGTCCCCTGTTCAGAGTTCCCAAAGCTCTCTTTATGAGTGACTAAGTCACCACAGTCTTTGGTCAACCTTCATCTGCCATTTGGGATGGACCTCCACCCATCCCTACACTCAGTGAAACTCTCAGATGGCTGGAATCCAAATCCATCTCCGCCTCATATCAGCGCTGAGTTTGGGAAGTTCCTTCACTTCTCCCAGCCTCAGTTTTCTTCCTACAAGATGAGGCCATGACAATGCCTATATCATAGGTGAGGACTCAGCAAGATCGTTGCAAGTGACTGGCTTAAAATCTGCTACATGTGAACTGTGTCTTAGTTATTTGTATTGCAGGGCACCAAAACTCTGGTATGTCTCAAAGTCTTCATTCGCTGAATGTCTTCAGAAGCTCTTTGTACCCCTGAAGCTGCTTTATCTGGTTCACACATTTAAGTGTCCTTCTCTAAACTGGAGTCCTCATCCCCTCTGCTATTTTGTCTCTTGCCCTCAGAGAGCTCATCAAGTATTAGCTTTCAGCTGAGGGAACCTTGGTATAAAAGGAAGGAGAACCCAGGCGCTGCGTCTAAGGATCTCGTTTCAAATTCCCACCATCACAACGCACCAGACACCCATGCTGGGGCGTGCATTCCCTATTCCCTTCTTAGTGTCTTCACCAGGTGAATTATGCCACTTCAACCTAGCCCTGCAGACTGTGGTGCAGATTAAGACATGGAGGGAAAGAGTGCTAGTATAAATAGGACCACTATATTAAAAAACAGTTTGGTATTATCCAATAAGGTGAAGATAATGAAACTCTGTGAGCTGGTCATTTCTCACCTGAGAACACAGAAGCCACAGTATATATGCCAGAGTGTCCACTGTGTCACTGCTCATTGACAGGCATGGGTGATGCCATTGACCTTTGCCTGAGTCTCTCCTGGTGGCAGGTCCCAGGCACTTTCCTCCATCTCTTCTGTTAAGGACCCTCATTGTATTGACTAATGTCTTGTATTAACATCTTAACGAATTTCTTAACAGACTCTGTCTCCAGACTGAGTGAGCTGCAGCGGTGGGATGCCCTGAGTCTGAAAGCCCACCCTACCTGCTATCTCCAGCTACCCCCACCCTCCTATAAAAATAGCCAGTAACCCCCGCCCCGCCCCCCACCCCACCCCTGGCTGTCCCATTCCTTGAGTGAGCCAGCCTGCTTCGAAGTTCCAAATAAACTCTTGGATATTCAAAGCGTTTTGTGGATCACTCCTTCCACGCTCCCAAACCGAACCAAAAACATCCCCATACCTTTTGGAGAACCTAATATTCATAACTGTCCGAAATATCCCATCAAGAGTAGAAAAGTGTGGCATATCCACAGCCTCTGTGCAATGCAGCAATGCAAAGGAATGAATCAGAGCTGCATGACACAGGCTGTAAAAGCATACTGTTCAGTGAAGAAGCCAGTTGTGAGATTATCCAAATATGCTGATTCCATTCAATGTTCAGAAAGCTGGAAGGTCAAACTCTATTTGACTTGTATCTGCATGTATGAGGAAGCAAGAAAACCAAACTGATGACTGTTACTTAAAGTAAGAGCGTGGTTACAAATCAGGAGGCAGGACAACACAGGATCTTATGGGGGCTTCTGGGTGAGCAATGTTTTATTTTTTTGATCTGAATGATAAGTTCATGAGTTATTTTTTATCAGAATTTGTTTAATTATGTTTATATATCTCTCAATTAAAAAATAAGATTATTGCACCCTAGTGGAGCAGCAGTTAGGTCAATTGTCTCCTAAGGAGCGCAGGCCACATGCCCCTGGGTTTGAGGTAGCGGGGAGACAACCATGAACAACTAAAAAATTAAAAATTAAATAAAAATACTTCTTCCTCCTCTCTCTGCCTGCCTGCTCACCTTCATTCCTGCCTGCAGCTTTCCTTTAAAAAAATAAAAATAAAAGGACCAGCATCAGGAAAGAAAGGTTGGGAAGTGGCCTGTTCCTGATGAGGTCCATTTCCCCCAGGTGTGAACGCTAGCGGTTTTGACGAATCCTCAAAACTCTCTTGCTCTCTAGTCTGAGTGTTGGAAGCTTCCTTGGAGTTCCACAAAACCCTCCCTCTTCCAGCCACGTTCAAAAGCAAAGTCATAGTTGTTCCTTTCCACTAGATCTGTCATCTGCCTTTCTTCTCTCTGCATCACGCCCCGTCTGTCACATTTGACATCACCTGTGACCCACTGTCTTCTGTCAAGCCTCCCAAGCCCGCCCCCTTGCCCGAGGAATTCCCGAGGCGGCTCCTCCTCCTAAGACTTCACCTTCTCTCCACCCCTACTGCCTGGCCTGGCTTCTCGGCCCGGGCTCCCCAAGTCTCTTCCTTTCGGTCTCCCTCCCAGAGCAGCCCCTTCACCAAGACTTTCTCCTCTGGACACCTCTATGAGACCCCAGCTACCAACTGCTTCAAGACCAAAGTTGGGTTTTTCTTTTCAGCTTTTCATCTTGAGGATTTGGAATAACATTCAAACCTCTAGGCTTGTTCTTTAGGGTGTCAGTAATCCCTCCGGTGTGTGGTCTTTTATGAGACATGCCTTTTTACATCTTCACTGAAATCACCCCGCAACTGGTCAACGTCCCCACACTAAGAACTGAGCCCTGGGGGTGTCTGCATCTCCCCACAGTTTAGCAAACATGGCGTCAGAAACTCGCTTCTTTTGTGGAAAAACGCAGAGGAGCCAGCACATACTGACGAACCTGACACTTGTCCGTCACCCCTCTATTCTTGAGACCCACTCAGTCAGCCCTTTCGCTGACCACCAGGAGACCTAACTCGCACTGTGTCAGACCAGAGGCCCTCCGCTTCCCTTCCAGCAGCAACACCGACAGGACGCTGGGCTCAGACACCTACTGGTTTTGAAGCCTCCAGGCAGGATGACAGAGACTTTGACTCCCCATTTGGAAAGTTCTTGTCTCACACTGCCGGAAAAGGCGATCAGAGCCGCCTTCGACGAAGCATAGGCCGCCAGCTTTTTCATCGGGACCCCTCCTGTGGGAATAATGCGGGGAAAAGAAATCAGGTCTGATGCTTTCATTTGTTCATCCAATAACTATTTAAACAGCACCGCGGCACTCCGGGTACTGTTTCAGGGCTGACTAAACAGGAAAAGCAGACAAGGCCCCGCCGTGTCCAGGGACAGAACAAGCACTGTTCTTGGTCACAGCCAGGGCCTGTCTGCCTTTGCTTCTCCCTGTTTCCACGGCTGCTCCGTCAGCTGATCCCAAGCAAAGCGAGTAGAAGGCGCAGTCTGTCCCAGCATCCAAGTTAAATGTGATTAGGAAGGAGAAAAGCTTCTCCCCCAGCCTCTGGGCTTCCAGTTGGCCAGCCTGCATTCTGAGATTCCAGGTAACATGGTTTTGGGGGGAAGCGGGGGCTGTTCAAGCTGTCACAGCATTTGTAGGTTGACAAACTGCAACCGGTCCCAACGCGGGGCAGCACGGACCACAGCGATCTGTGGGGCATCAAGGGAAAAGTGTGTGAGAAAGGACTTACTCCGGAAGGAACATGCACCCCGCCTAAATCACATTTACTTTTGAAAACAGGTGAGATGGAGTTCAGTCAAAACTGACTTTGTCATTGAACTGACAAAGTGAGGCAGGAGTTATAGAGGCAGAAGCAAAAAGAAATCAAGGGTGCTCCCAGGTGGCTCAGGTGTTGTCTGTGGCACCAGCATAATCCACATAAAGCCCAAGGACCCGGGTTTGAAACCCAGGGGTGGGACATGGAGAGGGGGTGGTGGGAAACAACCAAAATGTACAACTAAATTTTAAAAAACAATGTTTTTTCCTCCTCTTTCTTCCTGTCTGCCTGCCTGCCTGCATTCTTGCCTGCATCCTTCTTCTTCTTCTTTTTTTTGAAAGGAAAGGTGCAGGCAGGAATGAATGAGTGGGCAGGCAGGAGGAGAGAGGAGGAGGAAGCATCTTTATATTGTATTGTATTTTTTTTTATTTGGTTGTTTCCCCTGGACCCAGGACTCAAACCCAGGGGTATGTGGCCTGCTCCTTTGGAGGCAATTGACCCAACCACTGCTCTACCATGGCATGCCCTGCTCCCTTCTTCTAAAAAAAGAAAAGAAAAAGCCAGAAAGAGGAATGACCTTATGTGGAATCTGCAGATAAATATCTCAAGATGAGGACGTCCTGGATTAGGATGGACCTTAAATCCAATGACAAGCATCCTTACAAGGGACAGAGAAGACACAAAGAAAAGGAGAAGGCCATAGGAAGATGGAGGAGTGACTGGAAGCATTGCATCAAGCCAAACAATGCATACTGGAAGAGCCCAGGAGACACTCTCCCTCAAGCCTTCAGAGGGAAGCCGGCCTGCTGACTTTTGGCCTCCAGAGCTGAAAGTCCCTGCAGTTTTTTATCGTGGTACTAGGAAATGAGGAGGGTGCATCCCTGGTGGTCTTCAGCTGCAAGACACCGACTGGAGGTATGAAGTCAGCGAGACACCTTGTAGGGTATCGAGATGACTGGACCCGGGACATTAGCGTTTCCAACTCTGGCAAACACTTCCCTGGTCAAAGAAGCACCCACTGAGTGAATAAACTGCAGTACAGAATATGATGGAATTCAGCTCAGCCATTACAAAGGAATCAACTTGATTCACAAGACGCATGCATCTTAAAATAATTGTGGTGGATGAAAGAGCTAGTGACATATGATCTGATTCCATTTATGTAAAATTCTAGAAAATGCAAACTAATCTCTATGAATAGAAATAGATAAGTGATTACTTCTAGTGGGAGCAGGGGAGGGACAGGAGAAAGGAGACAAGGAAATTTGGGGGATGTCTTGATTGTGGAGATGGTTGGGTACATAAAAATGTCAACATTTATTAAACTGCTTACTTAAAATATGAGATTATTATTATATATCATTATATCTCAATTATTTAATATATATACAAATATATATATGTATATACATACTTATATTTAAATACATATATGTGTGTGTATGTGCATAATGCAATCTCTGCTCTTCAAGAAACCGTAGACAAATCAGCAAAAGTCAGGGGTGACTTTATGTGTATTTTGCCCTTTCTAAAACCCCAGGACATTTGCACAGCCATTAGAGGAGCATCCTAATGTTTCTTGGTCTTGCTGTTCCCTGCATCCCATTCCACCAGCCTTCCCAGCCTCCCATGATTCTCGCCAAACCAAAGATGGGTCTAGTTTTGCACATGTGCTTGTCTTTGTCCTCCTGACATCAGCATTTTGCAAACAAAATGCTTTTCCCTGCCAAAGTCTCTTTTGTTCTACTAAGGGGATATGCTTTATCCTGGCCCTGAGCTCTCTGTCCTGAGCTCTATCACTTTCTGAAAGTTAGTATTTTCAATGTGAGGAGTATTTAAGACCACAAAATACAACTTAGGTCCACATCTACCATATATTAGGGATCATTTACTAAAGGAGACTTAAGCCATCACCTTGCAGTCTACAGTGGGGAGGGCAGACATTGGTTTCTAGCTGACTTTCTGCCCTGAGCTCATTGCCCTGAGCTCATTGCTGCAGACAAGGAAAGTGCGATCTTGTCTCTGGAGAATGGCTCAGGCTCCCAGCCAGTTTCTGCTCCCTCCAAGGTCAAATGGAGTCAACTCAAGTAACAAAATCCATTCCATTTCAAGCAGCTTCTTTCCAAGCTGAAGAACAAAGTCCAACCACGTACTACCTGAGAGGCAGTTTGCTAATCTTCTATTGAATCAGAAATTCTGGGGGTAGGCGCAGCACTTTTTTCTTATTGTGGTAAATTAATACAACACAGAAGTCACCATCTAATGGTTTTCAGGTGTATGATCCAGTGCCATTTTAGTACATTCACACATTATGCAACCATCACCACGATCTATTTTTGTAACATTTTCATTGCCTCAGAAGGAAACCCCATATCCTCTAAATATTCACGTCTTAATTCTCTCCCCACCCAGACCCTGACAGCCACTCATGTGATTTTGTCTCTCTGGATTGACCTATGCTGGACACTTCAGATAAATAGGATTATCTAACATGCAGCTTCTTTTGTCTGGCTTCTGTCACTTACCATCATTTTTCAAGGCTCACCTAATCTATTCTGTCAGTGGTTTATTCATTTTTATGGATTAATACTATTCCATTGCCTGGATAGGCCTCCTTGGTTTAGTCATTCATCAGGTGTGGATATTTGCTTACCCTGGCTAGTATGAATCATGCAGCTACCAATATTCTGTATCGGTTTCTGTTTGAACACCTGTTTTCTGTTCTCTTGAATAGAACCTTTGAAGTCGAATTGCCATGTCATATGGTAACTCTTTAACTGATGGTAGCTGATGGAAACAGCGCCAAATGTTTTCCACCAAAGAGACGGTATTTTATATTCTCATCAGCAATTCATGACAGTTCCACGTTCTCTGCCCCCTTGCCTTCTGGTGTTTGGATTCTAGCCATCCTAGTGGATGTGAAATGTTGTCTCCATATAGTTGACTTCCTGCTGGTTGTTTTTAGATGTCCCTTCTGGTGATTCTACTGCATCAAAACTTAGAAAAAATTGCCCAGGGACCAGTAGCAATGACTTCGGAACCAGTTATAGAAATGCAGAGTCTTAGGTCTCCTTCAGACCAGCTCAGTCGAAGTCCGCATTCTACCAGGATCCCTCCACACATCAGTGTTTCAGAAGTGCTGGGGCCGGACACAGCCCTAAATCTCTCACTTTTCCTAATCATGATCTAAACAGACAAGAGTCAGAGGTCTGTGTTTGGATGTCCCTGTTTGTCCCATATGTTTTTGCTTGACAGCCTTGAAAAATGAAAGGAGCATAGAACTTGGGGTAAAACAGACCTGATTTCCAGCCCTGATTCCATTGCTTACCTGCTGGGCAAGCCTGGTTAGAGGGGCGCCATCTAGACATGGAATTAACGTCTGCACCCGGCGGATATTAGAATGAGCTGCCTGGATGCGTCTAGCACAGCTCAGCAAGGAACATTTTGCTCTGCCTCGCTGTCCCCACTTGCCCTGCCCTGCCCTGCCCTGCCGTGCTCTAGCCTGGCTGCTGCATGAGAGTTTCAGGAGGCAAATCTCAGGTTAGGGTTCCACTCGCATCACTGGCAGCCGAGGGAATGGTGTGACAACTGGTTCCCTTCAGGCAGCCAGCTCAGCAAGAAAAACGCTCCCTCAGCCAACTTCTCTGGACTGAGCACAACAAGGCTGGAACCGTGAATTCTGCTGGCTTCCTACAATTTCTAGACTTGCAGAATCGTTATGGGTGTAACTTTGGTGTAAAGTTAGGCTAATAGATGTTAAATAGACAGTGTGCTGGACGACTATTGCTGATAGAGGGAGAGTTCAGAATGGGATGCTGCCTGAGTCACACCACACAGTCCCTTTCCTGAGCACTAGCCGCCAAAGAGGTCAAAGCTCATCTCTAACCCTCTGGAAAGATTCCAACTTGATGTTCTCCCCAGGCAACAAGCAGCCAGGACCACCAAAATGCAGAGGCCACTTCACAGACCTGGAGAACTTCCTAGGCAATTCCTTTCCTTCTGCTTCTCAACTTCCTTGTGAGTTCTGTTCTCTTGCTAATTACAGACATAGAAAGGGGGTCTGCCCAGAACCCCCTTCCCAAAAGCATAAATCCAACCAGCCTCCAGTCTGCAGGGCAGCCCTCCCTGCCCAGGAGAGTATCTCCTGCTTTGCTTTCTGTCTCTTCCATTTTCTCTAACAAACTTATAAAGCCGCACTCTCGTGCTCAAGAATTCTTTCTTGATCCTCCAAACTCTGGAGCCCCCACATCGTTGCTATCATTTCAGTAGACAGCACACTTTATGGTTTGCTAGTCACTCTGCGGGCACTCAGACCCGCATGCATTTAAATCTACAGTCAAGGCCAGAGGTTCTCGAATGGGGCCGATTTTGTGACCCCCCCCACCCCCACCCCAGTGGACTTGTGCTGACAGCTGAAGACCTGTCATCCCTGGGGGCCAGGATGGGTGCATCTTACATCTAGAGGGTTGAGAATACAGATGTATACGTAAACAACTTAAGGGGCATCAGACAACCCTCCAGAAAGAATTAGTTTCTCCCCAGAATCAATAATGCTGAAGTGGAGACATGCTACCCGCAGCTGGGGCGCCGGGTCACGCTACCAGGGACAGATGATGAAAGGGACACAGACAGCCGAGGCGAGCAGCCCCTATCACCAGCTCATAAGAGAAGCGCAGGATTCCAACCACAGCCAAGTCAGCCTCCTGGGGGCTGAGCTGTCTTATAAGGTTTCTTTTCTACCCTTCTTGTTCGAGGACAGCTGACAACTAGACGCAGGGGTTTACTTGGCACTTTCTGGAAAGAAATCTGGCTAGAAAGGGCTTTCACCCTCTCAAGTATAAAGATTTTCAACTGCCCTATGTACAATCAATCAAGACGTCACCTAATTCTTCTGATCCTTGGTTAAATATTGATCCAAATGCCTGGCCAGGAGTTGGGTTAAAGAGCTCTTCTGTTTGCGTTCGAGGGATGACAAACATGTAATGGCTGGGGAAGAACCTCTCCCGGAGAAGGTGCTGTTGAAGTGGAAGCACGGCTTGTGGACACATACAGCCAGTCTCCTCAGGTCCACCCCCGACTGCACAGCGGTCAGCTTCCTGTCTCTCGGGCTACCTACCGCCCACCGAGGCGTAGGCCCAATTCATCTCCCCTCGGCACAGCCCTGAGAAGCAGCAGTTCTTCTTATCCACCTCCTTTGTTCAAGGTCACCTGATGGTCAAAGACTGGATCAATACCCGGGGCGCCTTATCTCCGCTCTGCTCGGCGAGCATCCTCTGCTTTGTTAAACCGGATTCTGTGTGTATCATGACGTGATGTCTCTCTAGATCTTTCTGTTTCTACCTCCTTTCTCTAGGGTGTTCCTAATGGGGTTGATTCTTCTGTGTATCTCCTGGAGCATTTAGGAAGCATCGTCCTCACCCGCCCCCATCCTGGAATTCCATCCATGGGGGGGATTCTGACATGGGCTCTGCAGACCCCAGTCCCGCCTGGGGGTGGAGACAAAGCTGGAGTCAGCAGGGTCTGGTAGGAAGGGCCAAGGAGCAGAGTCGACACCTTTGGGAGGCTCTGCTGAAGAAACCTTGGCCTGTGGGTGACTTGGTGGTAACACATGCTCAAAGGCATTAGCAGGGGAGGCCTTGGTTAAGACTACAGCTCCAGTTTCATTTCCAGTTATTAATTCTCCTCGGTCTGGGTTTCACACCTGAGAACCGGCAAAGTAAAACTTAGCACACAGGGTTATTTGGGATCCTATGACGCTTTCTGGGGTTGGCTTCGCTTTGTGGGCGGGGTGCGAACAGGTGCTAAGGTGTGGCGTCAGCGTGGTGGGAGGGTAAGGGACAGATGCTGTCCACTGGCCCGGAGAATAAAGTGAATCCAGGTGGGAGCAGTGGCTGTCAGAGCTCGGAGAAAAAGAAAGCGTTTGGGATAAGAATTCAGTGCACGGGATGCGTCGCTAATAGGGATACTTGAAGTCTGACACATTAAAAGAGACAAAGTGGGACTGTCAGGCACACATCGCTGCAGCCACTGACGCCTTTTTGTTTGAGCTGAGTCTCAAAGGTCAGCAGTTCTTCAGGAATATCTGCCATATTGACCAAATAAAGCGGAAATAAAAAATCAAGGACTTATTCCTTGCTAAGAAGGAAGTCTATCTCTGACTTAAAACTGCCAAAATATATCCTCCAGGTATGCTTGAGAGTTCTGGGGCAGAGCAGGCCTGGAGCAGGTCGGCCAGTGTTGGGTGTGGGAAAAGGTCATCTGCACCACTGTTTTGGGTTTCGTTTTTGTTTTTTATTTGGGGGATGGGGATAAACAGGGAAGCACGGTTGATGCACCATTCACCCACCTTTAAAGTAGCTAAGATGAGTCCAGAGGTGTTGGACTTGATATTCAGGTCAATCAGGTGTATTACTTTCCTAATTGCTGCTGTGACTGATTACCACAAACTTACTGACAGTGCAAATTTATTATCTGCCAGTTTGGAAGTCAAAGTTCTCACTGGGCTAAAATCCAGGCATCGGCAGGGCTGCATTCCTTCTGGAGTCTGTGGGGAGTCGGGGATCGGTTCCTCTGATTTTCCCAGCTTCTGAAACTGCCTGCATTCCTTGGCTTATGGTCCCTTCCTCCACATTCCACTCTCTCTTTGATTCAGGCCCACCTGACTCCCTTTGTAAAGATCCTTAAAATTGCATTCAAACCACCCAGATAATTCAGGAAAATCTCCCCATCCCAAGACCCTTAAGCATATCTGCAAAGCCCTTTTGCCACGTTAAGGTTACACATTCCAGGTTCCAGGGATTAGGACATGAATGTACTGGAGGAGCACTATTCTGTCCACAGCTGCCTACTCACAGCAGCCAGATATGCTTCCTTTGGGGCTGTTTGCTCCGCACTAATGGCTAAGTGCAACAGTTCTCAATTTCAAGTCAGTTCCTCCTGGCTAGTGTGAGGTCCACGATAAATCAACCCCACTGACAATCCCGTCCAGCAGAGGGTTCCAGGCTGAAGATAACCCGACAGATCATACAACCATGAGCTCTTTTTGGAGAATACTTACTATGACTGCTGTCTGCTTCTCTCTTTCTACTTCAAAATGAGACAAATGACAGTGATGAAAAACAGATAAACACATTTTCCAAAGTTGCTATTGCATTAACTTTGCCAAGAGACACATCATCAAGTCGGCATCCATTGGATGTCTGTATCTGTGGATTGGCTGATTATATATTATCTTTTACGTGTGCCCAGACCTTCCTCATCCTTGTACTACTGTCTAGATTCTCATCCCTCTGCTCAAAATATTCTCTGTTGGAGAGAGAGAGAGAGAGAGAGAGAGAGAGAGAGAGAGAGAGAGAGAGAGAGAGAGAGAGAGAGAGAACACTGCTCCAAACAACTATGGACTCTTAGAGATGAGAGACAAAAAGACAAATCAGGACGCACCAAAGTGATGGGGGACGGGTAGGGGAAATGGGATGCAGGGAATTAACTGCAAACAAAGGGAGAATAAAAAAGTGCGTGTGGGGGGAATACTAGTAAATCTACTATGCTATTTGTAAATGTAAAATACCACTATGCAGACCTCAGAATAAGTCACTGTCAAAATGCAATATCCTTTCAATAATAATAAAGAATAAAATGTTTAAAAATTCTCCATTGCTTTGTCAAATTCTTGTCAGCAACATGCTAGGGAGAATCTCATTTTGTTTTCTCCTGAATTTTTCTACTCTTTATCAGTGAGTTGAATGATAAGCATTGTTTAAGAGCTTTGCTCCTGCCTTCTGATCTGATTTCTTGCTACTGCTTTAACAACTTTATAAAATACCTTAGATGGTTTCTGAGTCCTGCAAATTAACTTCTTCATAGAGTGCCTCTGGACATATTGATTCAAAGCTGGATACAGTGAAGGAGATGGCCGGTAGGGTGGGAAAAAGGGAAGAAAGACACAGGAAGAAATAAATCCAAGAGGACTTAGAGCTCTGAAATTCAAAAGACCAGGAGAAAAACAGAAAAATGTCAAGGGAGCAAGCTTTTAGCTGCGGGTAGCTAGTTGTGTTTCAGACATGATGAGTTAGAGATGATGGTGAGAAAAATGAATGGAAACAGTAAGACTGGACTGAAAAATTTGCACAACCAACCAGCACCGAGAAGAGTGAGATGTGTGATCAGCATTCAGAGTTTCCTCCAGTGGAAATACGTGCCAAGAGAGTTTGAAATCCTGGCTTGGAAACACACTACAGAGTCCAAGCTACGGATGTGAGAACGGGCTGCAGTGTGCTCTTCACCGCCCATTCGATCATCCACTTCATCTTCATTTATTAATAGAGCTTCTCCTACAGACTAGTGGGTCTAGGGCGTCACGTGTGCATAACAGTGAGAACGAAATGACACTCTCAGGAATGAATGAGCTGCTCAAAGTTGCACATGAAGCAAGAAAAGAAAAAATTTTCCTTGCCAACACATCAAAGAGAGGGCCATGATCAGTCATTTCAGAAAATGCTTGTTGCACAAGCGAGGCAAAGAGCTTGTGAGACTCGTCCAGAAGTATCAGATTGTCCCAGAGGCAGTTCCCACAGAGGTCAGAAATTCCAAGTTGAGAGTGAAATATCACTAATGCAATTTCTCACCATGTGTTCGCTTCGGCAAGGCAGCAAGAATTGGAAATCCTTCAGTGTTCTCCTCTAAGTTAACAGACTACTATGTACTACTCTTAACCATTCTGGGCATCTTTCCCTTTCCTCGTGTTCCTTCTTCTCCTCCCTCTCTCTTTTCCTTCTTTCTTTTCTTCCTTCTTTCTTTCTCAACCCAGTCAACAACTCGAGGGACACAGACTCACTTAACAGTACATTTCAAGGAAATTGCAAAGTTAAAACCAGACTGCAATTAACAGTTGTCTAGGAAATAAAAAGAACATCTCCTCAGCCCCCCAGTTCTTCTAGAACCAGGGCTTATATTGCAAAACAGCAACAGACAATATGACTAGCTGAACCTTTTATTAAAAAAAAAAAAATTTAACTTGGAATCAACTGATCAAACAGTGAAGTCCAGTATTCCTCTGTGTGAAGGTGAAGGTGGGGGTCCTGGAGCTTGGAGCCCACACGTCGGCTTCCCTCTCATCCTTGCAATGGCCCCAAAGACAAACTCAAGGACATTACCCAAAGCTGAGTAAGGTTCTGAGGACGCCCACTGTGGAAAATGTCTGTTCTACAAGAAAGAACAGCAGTCCCATGTTGGGGAGGGATTGTTGACTGAAAAGAAAATCATTAAGCCCTTGACCGAAGTGGTTGACTATCTGCCTGTCTACTGCTCTTTGAAAAGGAGAGATGGTGTCATGCCTTGATCAGCTGCCTTGAGATTGCAAACCAAAGAGGCCAATCTAATGGAAAATGCTAGCAGGCAGCCAACTAGGAGATAAGGCTCCAACAGAGCCAACAGAGGGAGTACTGTTGTGGACTCATTTTACAGGGAACAAGAGTCCATTCGGGGAGGGTTAAAAACCAGGTTACTTAGAATGCAGGATTCCCTTTCCAAATCAAGGACACAGGCCTTGGTAGTCACCTTGGAAAGGTAGGTAAGAGCCTGCAAGTAGTAATGAATGGATGATTTAGAAGGTAGGTAGATGTTTGTACATGAACGGATTAAGAGAGTGAGGTCTGATGGTATTAAGATCAACAGTAAACAGATTATTATACTAATCTTCACCTAATCCTGCAGGAGCAAGTCCTGATTTCTCCCTTAACCCACAAAGAATGCAGGCAGCCATTCCTCGCATGACAGGCACCACAGGGCCTCCTGGGGAAGGACCGACTCACCTGCCATGCTGCTGACGGTCACCAGCCTCCCCTTGGATTGCCGAAGGAGCGGCAAAAACGCCTTCGTGACTTCCACGGCCCCAAAGAAGTTCACAGCCATGCACCCCTGGTACTGGGTCATGGGAATGAGCTCCCCGTCGGCCGGGAAGCCAAAGACGCCAGCATTGTTGACCACAGCCCACAGTCCTGGGAACAGAAAAAGAGCGACGTGAGGCATGGGAGAGAGCAGGAGAGCAGCAGGCTGTCCAAACACTTAAGAGATCCAGGTGAGAAGAGCCCACTGAGACTCAGGTTCATAGTGGGTCATGGAAGCTCTCAGGTCTCAGCCTCCTTCCACACCCAAACCACCTACCTTGGAGGGTTGTGTGGTGTGTACATTTGTGAAACTGCAAGCCGAAGATTTTTGCAGCTATGTTCTTTTCGCCTCAAAGCCTTTCCCTATACGCACGCAACTATTTACTGCCACTGGGTAGGGGTGACAAAAGGGAAGATGGTAAGTCCACTTCATGTTTCTTCTTTAGAGCACCACAGAGTCAGTAGAATGGCTGTGGGACGAGCATGGTGACACAGAGGCTGTCTTCCCTTTCCCTACACAAGAAAAGACCCCCCACCCCCAGTCCCAGGGGACAAGGCGACTAGAATGGAGGAGCAAGAGCTGGCCCGATGGCAGCGCCCCTGAGCCTGCTTCCTTTCCCAACCAGCCTAATCCCTTGATTTGTGTCAAAACCACCAGGAAGGCTTGTTCGAACAGACCACTGGGCCTCACCTGCAGACACTCTGGTTTGGGGTGTGGGGAGGTTTACTTTTAGCACACTCCCAGGGGACACCGAAGCTGCCAGCCCACAGACAAATGGCACCGTTTTCAACCCTGACTGCACATTAGGATCACCCGGGGGCCTTTTCAAAACCCCAAGGTTCCGGTCCTATCCTGGCCCATGAGATCAGAAGCCCTGGTGCGGGGAAGATAAGCCACCATGGCATTAGTAATATTTGAAAATTCCCAAGGTGGGAGTGCCCTGGTGGAGCAGTGGGTAGGTCAGTCACCTCCGAAGGATGCAAACCACAGACTCTAGGTTCAAGTCCCGGGTCTGGGAGTGGTGTGGAGGGACAACCAATGTGAACAACTGAAATAGAACTGAAATAAAATGCTTCTTCCTCTCTTTTCCTACCTGCCTGCCTGCTCGCCTTCATTCCTACCTGCACCTTTACTTTAAAAAAAAATTTTTAACTCCCAAGGTAGGTCCAATGTACACCCAAGTTTAAGAACCACTGCCCTAAAGGGTAGCACAGAGGGAATATAAAACTCTGGAAGTTTTGAGGGGAAAGGGACTTGGAGCAGAGGTGAGTAACTGGGTCCCCTTTACCTGGGAGAAACAGAGGTGACAGGATCCAGGTATGTTTAGCTAAGCAGACTCGAAGCAGATTTCAGAGCTCCCTGAGCCTCAGCTTGGTTTAGTTCTCAAGGCAGGTCTAGAATCAACAGCATGAGCATCAACTGAGACTTTGTTAAGAAGGATAATTCTGGCACCCACCGCCCCCTGCCGCCCACCACACCTGCTAGATCAGAAGTCCTTGCTGAAGCTCGGTGTCTGTGACAGAACTTGTCCTCCAGGGACCCTGAGGCACACTCAATATGAGCTCCCGTGGTGGGTTCAGGAGCAGAATGAGCCTCCGGGCCCTGAAACGAGGCGGGCAGCAGCCACCCTGCGCGGGGACTGCAGGGGGTGCTGGACATCTCAGCAGGGCCTGCATGAAGCACTGACCCTGGAAGAGCAAGCGTCCCACCCCCAGGAGCTGAGATGCGACTAGGGAGATGAGGTGACGTCAAAATGAATGAAATCGTTCAGGCCACGTGGCAGGAGGATGGCTCAAACCAGAAATTGATTTTGGAAAATAAAGTTACATTTCCTGAACACCTGAGTCAGTGGCCTGACATTTACACACGGTAACAATTGGGAGCAGTGAGATAATGCCTAATGTTTCAGGTGAGCTCATCACAGTTATGAGGCTGGTGTTGGGGGAAGAGGGTGTCTATTTTATAACAAGGGTTATGCTTTGGTTTTTTGCTTTTTTTTTTAATGAAAGGTGCAGACAGGAATGAATGAGTAAGCAGACAGGCAGGAAGAGGGAGGAGGAAGAAGCATTTCTTTATTTTATTTAGCCGTTATCTCGGTTGTTCTCCCAGGCCTGGGCTGCAAACCCAGGTCCTTGGGCTGCACGTGAACTACACCAGCCAGAGGCAGTAGATTTATTCGCTAGCCCACCAAGTTGCACCACAAGTGATGGCTATCATACACTCATTTTGTTGCACACCTTAGTCCCACCAATATGCACACAGCAGCTGGAGACGGCCCTACAGCGGGAGTCGGCACACTTTTCTCTCACAGGTCAGGGAGTTCATCTTTCAGCTCTGCAGACACTGCTGTGTCTGCTCTGCTGCTGCAGGACGAGAGCAGCCACAGACTCTACCATGAGTGAAGAGGCTGTCCTCCAATAAGACTGGACTGTGCAACGGACCTTTGAATTCCATGTAAGTTTCCTATGTCGAAATATTTTCTTCTGATTTCTTTTAACCATCAAAAGCCATCCTGAGCTCACAGACTACAAAATGCAGTGGCGGATCTATAGACTTCTCTAGACAAAGGGTTCGCGAGAGAACAGATTAGTGATTGGCCACAGTTGAGAGATGAGAATGTGACTCAAAAAGGTGACATGAGAGAACCCACAGGGGATGGAACCATCCTGTCTCTTGACTGTGGTGATGGGCGCACAAAGAAAGACATGCTATAAAATTGCAGACACACACACACACACACACACACACACACACTCACACATACACGCACAGGGGATAGACTGCCAAAGTTCCTGGTTCTATATTGTATATTGTACCAGTGTTATGCAAGATTCAGGCATTGAGGGTGACTGGAAAAAAGGGTGCCCTGCATCTTCCTGTATATTTCTTTGCAACACACTGTGAATCTATAATTATTTCAAAATAAAATGCAAAAGAAAACAAAAGAGGCAGTGTCATAGCTGGCCACGCCTGCCATAGTATTCTAAACTGCTCTTGCTAATGGCTCTAAATAATAAGCTTATAGGACTTAGCAATAAGCAGTTAATATTCTGGTCAAGTTGTTCAAAAGTTCTCTATTCATGTTTAGGGAACAGAGATATGCTTCAGTTATACCTTTGTTCTGATTACCTGAGTGATTCAGAACTTCCAACAAAGAAAAAAAAAAAAACCCAACCCAACCCAAAACTCAAATACTGCAGAATAGTTGAGGGAAAAGGTGAAACTTCAGTTGATCAAAACTTGCATTGTTAGTACTTTCATATATTCATGCGGATTTTTTCAGTGCTTATTTTCATTTGGAATGAAACCACCTTCTCTTCACTACTTTGCAAGGTGCAGCCTCCAGCAGTGTCTCAGACACTGTCCCATGTGAGTCCATGGAAATCTAACACAACCGTATACCAGCCATGTAACACTGCATCCAAAGCAATTGCATAGAAGGAACATGGCCTGTTTGCATTTCATTTGGAAAGGTAAACTGTCCACAGCATGTAGGGATTCAAGCAGATTCAGATTGTTGACATATGACTGCATCGATGGTTTTTCTATTGTCTTTGTCCCTAATAACAGGTTCTTTCTGGAGAGTCCAATGCCAGCATAAGACTTTTTTAACTCGAACCCTACCTGGAAACAATCTGAACTAGGATGCTTATTTCCCCATCTACATTGTCTCAAGAACTGGAATCAACTGGGTGAAATACACACACACACACACACACACACACACACACAAACACACACACACACACACCTCTAGCTAGATTTATTATAAACTTTGAAGTATGTATAGAGAGGCACACCCTGGGCTCAGGTTAAGTCTGAGGCCTTGGCTCTGTCCATGTAAAGCCCAAGGACTAGGGGTTTTGAACAGGGGCCAGGCAGGGGGTAGGACTGGAGGAGCAACCAAAGTTAGTAAATAAAGTGTCTTTCCTCTCTCTTCCTACCTGCCTGCCTACTTGCCTTCATTCCTACCAAAAAAAAAAAAAAGTAGTTAATATTAACAATTAGCATTTCAATACTAACTTAATAACAGGCTGTATAAGAACATCACACAGAGGCTGGCCCTATTACAGAAGAGCTTGACGGGCTTACTTACAGGTCCCAGAGGATTGCTTAGTGCTTAGCAAACATTCTTTTGGGTGATTTTAAATTCCCCTAGTTCATTATTCCACTTCCTCTTGGTCTTGAGAGGTGGGTAGAGAGAGACTTTGAGGAAAACAGGCAGAAATCAATGGTAATTCTTTCCAGGGACATCCTCTTCCCTACAGAATGCTGTCTCCATAGGAACACAGTCACATCTCGGCAAGCTCTCACTGGGCTCTGAGCACCGGGTTCTCACTGGGCTCTGAGCACCAGGCTCTCATTGCGTTCTGAGCACTGGTGTAGCATTTCCATAGCTCGAACTACTTGATCATCCGTATGCCCTCCAGGCCCCCTGAAGAGATCCGTATGGGACGTCCCCTTAAGTAAGACACCATGAAGTTAGTTAGCATCATGAGAAGGACCAGCTCAACCCTAACAGGCAGTAAAAGACCGGGTCAGGAACACTGCCTTGCTAAAAAAAAATGACTGCACGTTGTTAAACTTGCCAAAATGAACTAATAACCAGATACTGACGTCCCTCTCCACCTGTCATTCGTGGATGTTTGCTGAGTGCCTCCCTATGCCAGGGCGTGCTTCGTGCTGCACGATGGAAACAGGGACCCTACTGAATGTCTGCATCTTCTCAAGCTCTCTGCATAATAATTTTCCAACTC
Organism: Solenodon paradoxus; assembly: GCA_004363575.1. Classification (NCBI taxonomy): domain Eukaryota; kingdom Metazoa; phylum Chordata; class Mammalia; order Eulipotyphla; family Solenodontidae; genus Solenodon; species Solenodon paradoxus. The sequence continues at coordinate 172,541 of RJWH01001783.1, read as the reverse complement.
CAGGTAAAGCAGAAAACATGCCTCTCTTTTTGCTGGAAAGTCAGGTGGAAAGAAGACAGAAGGGCCTGAGGTCTCCAACGGAAATCTTTCGAACAAAGCCAACCCCAGAGAAAACAGCTAAGAAAGCGAGACTGGATTCCAGTGACATTGCTCGAGTGCCTGGACCCAGACGTGCCTGAAGCCAGACGTGCCTGAAGCCAAAGAGTCTTTTCAGTTATATAAGAAAATGCATTCCTTTTCTGCCTTAGCAATTTTGAATTGAGTTTTGTCACTTGTCGCTGAAAGATTCCTAATGGAAACCAGATTCTTGTTCTCAAGGAACAAGAAAATGGCGGCCCCATGATGGAAGTGTTTGTGCTAAGGTCACTGAGACTCAATATCTAACCTCACCGCACTTTCAGCCTCTCCAAGGAATGTGGTCTTTATGCATCAGCGTGGAATTTTCTGGTCAGCACCGACAAAGTCACTTTTTCCATTCCCCACAGGGAATGAGACAATCTCTACAAGACTTTTTCCCTTACCCAAGACTTTTTCCATCCCCTGTAGGCAGGTGACCCAAGCCTGAAGTATTTGTTTACTTCATCGATGATGTCCTTATGCTGCCTCTGCAGACTAACTTTCCATTGCCCCTCAGAGTTCTCCTCTCCTTGCTTGACGGGATGCTGCCCAATGCATGAATCATTAAATAAAATCCGTCAATCCATACATTACTCTGTTGGATTTTTGCTGTTGGATTTTTGTTGTTGGATGGAACGAGCGGTGAGATGGATAGGTATTTCTAATAACACAGGCGAGTGAATTTGCCACATGGGAGCACTCATGTCGTGCCGGTGTGAATGATGCATCATGGATAACCGGAAGGCCATGAAAGCAATGCTATCCTTCAGCCCAGAGTCCTGTGAGAGCACAGGATAAAGATAAGTGTCTGGGGGAAAGGGAGCAGATGCAAGAGGGAAATTTCATCAGAGAAAGCTGGATATGCAGAGATGTGAGCTTTCATATGTCATTTGGGAAGCCATTCAGAATTTACCTTGGCAAACTTTACCTGGGTGGACCAGCACGTATTGCAGATGAAGGGTTTCCTGAAAGGCTGTCTAGTTTTCGTTAAAGTATATGGATTATATTTGGTGGTAGAAAGAAAACTATTAACTCATTCAAGGGGACCAAATAGAACAGCTTCCAAAACCCGGCTCCTGGGGGGAGTCCAAGAAACACCGTGGGGCAGAGGGTTTCCGGAGAGGGGCAGCTTTGCAGGGTGTGCACACTGTGAAAAAGCTCTCTGTCTGGAAAATGATGGAGAAGAAAACCATGATGGTAACCGTGATGGGAAATGACAGGGGCCACAGCTGTCTGGAGACAGTGGGGACGACTGGGATGACAAATATTCAGGAAGTGGAATTGACAGGAGCCAATAGGAGTCAGGGATCAAAGGCAGGCTGGGGATGTCAAGTGACCGCAGGTTGCTAGTTCAAATGACCAGTCAGATGCCAGCACCAGCCTGGAAGCCCCAGGATGCAGGAAGGTAAGCAGATTCACAGCAAGAGAAGAGATCGGGAGGATTTTGACAAATTGAGATGAGACGCATGGTAGAAATTCTTCTACACGTATAGAACCGGATCTGGAGAAGCGAGCTAGGCAGGAAGCACAGATTTGGGAGTTACTGGCATGAACTGAAGTGCTTCTTAACTCTGGCAGAACATTAGCATCATGTGGGCAGCTTTGAAATATATCACTGGACCCCTCCAAGCTAGTGTCTCCGTGACTCCTGAAAGTCACGAAGGAGGTAGCAGTCCTGACTTCTACACTGAAGAATAAGCTGAGTGACTGTCTGCAGATGCCAAGCGTGACTAGGGGAAGGGTCTCAGGGGTGCACATCCTTGCTTTGTCTTAATTCTCTGTGGTCACCATTTTAAAATCTTAATCACATTTTAAATGCGGGGCCCCACGTAATTTGCCTTTTGCACTGCCCCACCCCCCAAATCATGGAGTTCATGCTGGACCCAAACAGGGGTATTTTCAAAACACTCCCAGGTGACAGCTGCTGGCATCCGAAGAGTACGAGAGACAAGTTTGGGGTAGAACCCCAGGAAACATCCACGTGAGCGGGAAGGAGGGACAGAGAAAAAGGTTCACACAGAACTGTCAGACAGGTGACTGGGAGAGAACATCTGTGGTTTTTTCAGAAGGAAGGACCCAAGGAAGGGATCTGATTCACACCGACTCCACAAAAGCTATAAAAGAGGCTTGTGTTCAGGCCCTCAAGTAGCTGGGCTGATATGTCTGTTCTAGAAGTTTACATAAGAGGTGGTGCCCTGACCCTTGGCTCTGAATATCGTCGAGAAAGCAAGCGAGGCAAGTACAGAAAAAGTAAAGATATTCACATTACAGGAGCCTTAGGGAGAATTCAGAAACACTTATGTCCTGTAGTTTCTTTCTGGCAGACAGGGCAAGACGTGACTGCTGACCCAAATCAGAACATTCTTACACGGGTTCTTCCCAGAAGCAGGCCGGTTTTGTTCTGATTTCATCCTGTGCAAATTTCTTCTGGACCCGGGAGAGGGGGGCCTGGGAAACATTTGGCCCACCACGATGGAGTCATATGTTTGTCTAGCATGTGTTAATATTGGGGGCAGGAAAGTAGTAAGGAAGGGATGGGGCAGGGTGGTACTAGATAGGAGCGTGGCCCCTGTCTGTTTAATTCTAGTCTTTGTGGCAGTGCTCCGTCATCTGGGGGGTGTGGGTGAACCAGAGTGGGGAACTGGCAGGGAGGGAGGAGGAGGAGGGCATCCGGGAGCAGGAAGCAGAAGGCAATACCTTTGTCCTGTGTCTTCTCCACCACTTTGCTGCGGGCATCTTTTATCTGCTCCGGGTTGGTGACATCCATCTGGAGCACAGACAGGCGACTGGAACAGCTTCTTCGCAGCTCCTCAGCGCCTGATCCTCTCTCATCCAGAACTCCAGCAAACACCGTGAAACCCAGCTGGTCCAGATACTTGGACAGAGCATGGCCAAACCCGGAATCACTACCTACAGGGGGTCCGGGCAACACAAAAAGGGGCTTAACCCAAAGTGACTGGGGATATCATCCATCAAGAAAACACCAAAATTCATAGATCGTCCGTGTTCTTGAGAGGGTCTTAGGCACATTTCTTTATTTACTAAGTGGGAAATGGGCAGAGAAGCCTCAGGAGAAGCTTTATGTCAAGTTGTTCATTTGTCATCTCACATCTAGGTATTCTAAAAGATACAAAGTAGAATAAAACAATCATTTTGCTCTCAAACTCTGTATAATTTCATACTTAATATGTATGCATTTATAACCCAAATCTGAGGTCTGACAGTAGCTTTCCAACAAAGACAGTAAACCTTTGGGATCTAAATCACCTGGAAGGAAAAGGTAAAGGTCTCCACACCCCTTTCCTATTTACTGGACTGTTTTTTAGACTAAGTCACCAAAGAACTGTAGAAAATGGGAAGTGTATGGACTTTGAAACCAGAAGACCTGGGTTCATTTTCTGGGGAGGCGAACTTGCCTCAAATTTTGGAAATAATCAATAAAATTTCTGTTAAATAATGCACACCCTTCAATTTGTAGTTCCACTTCTGGTACACTTTTGAGCTAAAGTTCAGTGAGTTCATTGCAATGGACAAAACCCATCAAGGAGAAATATTTCACTGGCATTTCCCCTCAAGAGCTATAGATATTAACATAGGTCATGTTTGTTACAAATGGAAACTGTATCCTTCCTTAAAGTTATTAAATGTTACTTGAAATTTAAGTCATTGAGCATGGTGACTGAAAAATAAATCATTACGTACCATAACAAGGAAAATAAAAGGGAGGTGGTTAGAATTTTGGCTGAAGGCATCCTGCAAAACTGCGGGACAGGTGTTGAAAGAACTTGGAAGGGAAAACCAAGAAAGCTGATGGAAATTTTTCCTACATCTTTGCTGTGTGGTATTTGATGTAACCACCCATCCCACTACAACTTCAGTGTAACTTCAGTACAAACAAATACTTGGAAGTCCTTTTTGTTTTTCTGGAGATGATTATATCCTGGTTCAAAGTGGACGCAGGGCAGTAAGAGAGACGGCTGACAGAGGCCAGTTCCTTCTGGATTGTGAAAGATGAAGGCTCTTAGCCACCTGCATTCCTCACCTCCCCTGGCCTTTCCCTGCACCACTGAATGGACATCAACCTTAGAAAGAAACTTGCAGCAAACGCCAGGTAGAAGAGTCTGAAGAGACAGCTCTGTAAGCACAGAGGGTAAAACAACATCTCAGATAGGTGTCAGGGCTCTCAGAATTCTAGATGGGAGTTCACCCAACTCTGTCCGGAGGGCCTGGCAGACACCAGGGAAAGTGTTTTACACCCACAAGTGCAAAATGCAGCTCTCTGGATTTCAGAAAGCAACGACAGCACGGACACCCAATCACCCTTTGAGCCACAAGGGAATGCGCTACCAGTTAACATGTCTCTATAACTCTGAAGTTGAATCATCTTCACAGCGGTTGTGCTGTTGGCTGTCAACCATACAGGGTCTCATCTTTCTTTCATTAATTATTTTTATTTTTACACTTAATGTATATAAATAAACTCACATGTAAAGTTTCCCCATTCCTCATGTATATGTCAGCACACTCTGCTCTCCACCAAATCACCAAGTGTTTCTCTCCAACGTCCAGTGGGTTCCACCACCATTTCTCCTCCCTCCCAATCCTGTCCCAGTCCCTGTTGGTGACCTCGATTCTGTTGCCAGTGTCCAAGGGTTGGTTCTGTTTCATCCGCTCCCCCATTTTGTCTATTCACATTCCACCTATGAGTTAGGTCATCTGGTATCTTTTGTCTTTCGACTTATCTCACTCAGCATCATTCCCCCCTAGATCCCTCCATGTTGATTCAAATTACAGAATTTCATCCCCTCTAAGGGCTGTGTAGTGTTCCACTGTGTATATGGACCACATTTTCTTGATCCATCATCTGACATCGGGCACTTAGCTAGTTTCCAGTTCTTACTTATTGTGAATAGGGCTGCAGTAAACATGGGGGTGCATACATGTCTACGAATGAGTGTTTTGTATCTTTTGGGTAAATACCCAGAAGTGGGATGACTGGGTCATATGGGATTTCCATCTTCAACTTTCTGAGGAATTTCCAAACTGTTCTCCATAGGGGCTGCATGCAGGGTCTCTCTTAACAGAAGCCAGGAGCCATCAGATAACAAGCCAAGGATCAACTCAAGGGTTAGTGTGTGATTAGAACAGGTTTGACTTCTGAGCTAACAAGAGCTGTCAGGAATCTGACCACAAGTGTTACTATCCCCAAAGAGATGATCACCATCAGAAGGCAAAAGAGCTTTCAGGCATTCACATACACTGTTGATAAAGGACTGAAATCTACAGCCATTTAAAATACACATGTCCTTTGACCTAAGTATCCATGCTCATCCTGGAGAAAGATTCATGTATTCAGAGACACAGGCATGCTGTTTGTTACACCACCGCCTATAATAATAACGAAAGAAAGAATTGACCTAAACATCCGTGAATAGGAGGATGGTAACAGATATTAGAGAATATAAACTGTTAATATAATTATACATAAATTATGAAACATATCTAGGATGAAATACCACACAGGACTTCTGAATGATGGTGTAGCACTCTACTACAGATATGGATATTGTTCCAAGGTGCTTTGTTAAGTGAAATCAAATAAGCTACAGTGTAGCAGTTATCATACAGAATCCAATTTATGCCCCACTCCAAAAGGAAGTGCATGCCAATGTAAAAGAAAGGTTTTGGTAGGAGAGATAACCAAAATAATAGTAGTTACCACTAGGAGGAGGGGCAGGATGGAGGGACCTTTATCTTGTTATGTTTTCCCTTATAATTATTTTTCTTTTGCAATTCCCCTTTTTTAAGTCATGCCGGTTAGAATGGAGGTTGACCAGCCCTGTAAGAGCAGAAAAAGGTACAATACAGAGGCCAACATGACTTGTCTGCAAACACTACCCACCAGGGAGCAGCAGCCTTAGCAAAAGGGGTGGACACTCATGTCCCTCTGCCACACCCAAGCTGAGGAGCTGACCTCTGGGTGCCAGAGCTGATTACTTTTATCTTTTCGCCATCGCTGTCTTCCTTGTGGGTCTTATGTCTCAACACCCAGAAAAGAGTCACCACACGTGTGTGGCTCCCTACCGGGCCTGGCCAGAGGAGAGGACGATACCAACTAAGGCAGACATATGTGACAGATACCTGCTTTGGTATCGTGAACACACTAGAATTCTGGTTCTGATACATAATGATCTATGTGCACAACTGTTCTGTGAGCCTGGCCATGTGGCTTTACCCTGCAGAAATGGACCTGCAGCTGGACAAACCAACTTCTGGGTCTAGAGTGGAGAGGTCAGATCCTGGATGGTGGCGACTTCACCGGACAATGGGTACGAGTTGTGCAGCTTGTCGGTGAAAACCCCCAAATGTCACTGGTGGCCACAGCTATCTTGAAAAATGATTTTCCACATGTCTAGAGCTGAGATTACAGCTCCCGTTTTACAGGTGGCAAAACTGACAATGAAGGAGGCCAGGGTCCCAGAGACGGGAGGAGTGGACCTGCATGCTTGGCCAGATCCTAACTCTAAATTCTTGGCTGTGTCATCTCCTCACCTTCTCCTTCATCTGTGAAAGCAGAGAAGGGAGGCATACGTAGGCCAACCCCAGGAAGATCCCTTGTGGCCGAACAAGGGAGAGCGGAGCCATGCGAGTTACCCTGCAAATAACTCATCCAGAACCAGATTGGCATGAAGTGCGGACCGGGCGCCTGGTTATCTACACTCTGCTGCATCATACACACTCAGAGGCCAGTTGTTCCTGGTGGGTCCTTCCCATTTGCGATGCAGCCCACCCTCATGGTTGGCACAACTGGGCATATGGGGGCCCTGGAATGTAAAGCTCCCAGTTCCCCTGACAGGTTTTGTCACACATGACGTCTCTATGTTTCCTCTGTATGGAGAACGATTCTGCAGCACAGAGATGAAGCCTGTGACCCAGATTCCAGGTGGCACATGAATACACACTCAGCAGGGCATCTTCCCAGGAAGGTGGGAAAGGGCCGTCCACCCACTTGGACTTGCTGACCATGAAGGCACACACACTGTCTCTGCACCCAAACCTGGAGTCTGTCCCCTGCTCTCCAGATGCAGGTGGCGGTCCCACATCTGCCGGTTCTTCTGACTTCAAGGCTGGTGCGCTCAACAGTTCTCTGTGTGTGTGTGTGTGTCCACCTATGATGCTGAGAGCTGCCCTGTCTGCACAGGGGTCCCTGAGATGATAATTGTCAGTGTTACCCCTCTCCTTGACCATGACTGACACGACCAAGGTCAGCCAGCCTTTCCTCTTGGAAACGCAGCTGGAGTGACCAGAGGCAGGCAGTCTTCACTAATGCTCGGTCTGGGGGAAATTAAACTCAGAGCAGAGGGTGCTGGCCCTCCATGACACAGGTGAAGAAACAGGGCAAGTCTTTCTGCAGAGGAAAGAGACAACACTGCAGGAGGGAGGCGGTATTGCAATAGAAGAGGGGTCTGGATCCCACCGGCATTCCAGCTTCAGGGAACCTGAAATGACCTCCTTCACACAGATTCCTTCGACATCCTTCAGCCTCATGATGACACCCCCTTCTTTCTCCTAACCGCATGCCGAACCGCTTCACTTATTATAGACAGTGAAACTATTTACTGCTGCTTTGGAAAACAGTCTGTCAGCTCTTCAGACAATTGAACACAGACTTGCCACGCTCTGCAGCAAGTCTGCTCCCAGGTGAATACCAAGCTGACCTATTTCCTTGAGCCAAAAACGGGGTGGGGCTTCTGGGGGGCCCCTCAACAGCCTGGGCCCAGGGCAATTCAACCGGCCCTGTTACCCTGTGTTACAGATGCCCTAGTTCACTCAAAATGGGAGAAAATTGACGGTCGGGAAATACGAACACAAACAGCACTGTCCCGTTTACAATGGGATATATGGCCAGCCTAGCATATACCCAAGGGAAGTGAAAACGTATGCCCAGGCGCACCCTGGTGGAATAACAGTTTGGTCAGCCGCCTTGGGTTGGCGCAGTCCACATGCATCCGAGGGATTCCAGTTTGCATTCTGGGGCTGGGGAAACAACCAGCATGAACAACTAAATAAAAATAAATGTTTCCTCCTCTCTCTCTGCCTGCCTGACTCTGCTCGCCTTCATTCCTGCCTGCACCTTTCCTAAAAAAAAAAAAAAAAAAAAAGCACAAGAGCCTGTTGACAAATGTTCATAGCAGTACATTCATAAATGCCAAAATGAGGATGCTAACTCAGTGTTCTGCACTGGTGAACGGTCCAGGTGATGAACTATTTTTTGGCCGTAGAAAGGAATGCAGCCCCACTAGATGCGACAACAACGAAGATGAATCTCGAAAACGTGATGCGAAGTAAAAGAGGCCAGTATGACACATAAAAGCCTGACAGCAAGGAGGAGACACCATGGCCTCCACCCCATTTTCTCCAAGTAGAGAACAAGCCTGCAGACTTTTCAATGGTAGCACCAGCATCGTGAGTCCAGGCTTGGACCCTTGCTAGAAAGTTCCTAAGAAAAACCTGGCACAGATGCTAACCACAAACTGAGTGATGATGTGGTGAACTTTACCAAGCCCTGTGATCCTGGAAAACAGCCAAGTTAAGAAATAGCTCCCTCTGTGTTCTGGGAAAGAGATTACTGCAAAGAAGTCCCTTTCTCACGCCATCCAGCTAAGACTCACAGATGCCCTACCCTTGTGGCCTAAACAAGATCAGACCCAGGCCCCCAAATCCTGTCTTGGCTGCATTCATGGTGAGCTGAACTGCTTGTTCCCAAGGAATGGCTGGAAGAAAATGCTTGCTGGCCCGATTTGGTATAGATTCTCTCCTTCCCCCAGGTCCTGGCCGACCCTCAACCGGAGCCAGCAGACAGCGACTTCTGAGAGCAGGCTGGCCTCAGGGAAGATGTTCTCTCCTGTCATCTGATCAGACCCCTCCTGTTCATTCCACTTCCCCTCACCTGGTTCTTTTTGAGCTTCTTTATTCAGCCCTATAAAAGCAAAAGTTTTTGTCGCAAGCTGGAGATACTTACAGAACTTATGACCCGAGCATTCCCCTTAGTGCAAAGTTCCTCCTCCTCTTCTTACTACATCTGGTTTGGTTTTTCACTTGACTGTTAATTAATGAAGTTAAACTTTGCAGGAGGCCATCTGCTTGTCCTGCCTGAGAAGCCTGGCCCCACCTGTCCTCCCTGTGCAGCCGTGGTCAGCAGTCTCATCTCTCTGGTCCTCAGCTTCCTTGCATGCAAATGAGCTTAATAATGGTATTGACATCCCTCAACACAAGTGGCGCCAGTTTTGAGAAATTACTATGTGGCTCTCTTTTTCAAAACAAAACAACTACATCATCCTGCCTGATTTTCACTTTCACATGTACAGTTTGAGAAGATGGCAGCTTATTTCTATTGACAGTCAGCTTCAGGCCCGGTTAAGACTCCAAATGCCTGAGTGTGTCTGGTCCACGTGTGAGCTGTGGGAAATGCCACATTGAGTCGTGTGGGGCCTCCACTTACTCAACTGGGAGATGATATTCTAACAGCACCCCCTCCTACATAATCCTCGGACTTCAAGGAGACAGAGGGTGTTCTGTGCAAGGCCCGGCATGTCTTAAGTGGCTGTTAGCAGTCTCACGACGTCGGCTGCCACACAAACACCATTTCTGATGAAGCATCAGAGGTCAGCCCTAGTATCATAAGGCTGGGAGATGTCAGAGGCCAGAGGTCATAGGAAAACCCACATCTGGGGAAACACTCCCTGTGAGATAAGTACCCCTTGTGACTTCCAAAGTCTAGGGCGGGACAATCAGGAAAAGGCAGATGCATTTCATAATAGTGACCCACAAGTGCCCTCTGAGCGCAATCAGAGGTACTATGAATCGCTTGCTTACCAAGTTCCAGCCAGCCTCAGGTCCCTAGAGTTCCTTCTCTCTCTAATGATCTGGAGATCCATCCATTTGGAGCAAACAAGGAGTATTAGAGACTCATGTGCGCAAGATTGGCGTGACTTTGAAAATGTGATTCACTCTAAAATGACTCACAAAGTCTTAAGGTGCAAAATGGAAAGCGTGTGAATTCATTGTCAAAGCTGGTGGACTGATTGTGAGTGTGTATGCATGCCGTCGCCAGGGTGGTGGGGGTGGGTCGGGGGCTTGTCTCAGCTGGTGGCCAGAACCCGCCTATCATTTGTTGGGTCAAGTTTTAAATTAGGCAAGTCGTGAATAACTGGAGGTCAGATGTTCTTCCTCTGACCAGGCGCCTTGAATGAAATGCACCCATCCTGTAAAGATAAGATGGGTGGTGATGTTGCACAACCACTCTTGGACACAAGAGTGTCCAAGCTACATTTAGAGAAAATAGTGGAGGGGGGAGAATTTGAAAGCTTGTAAATGTTTTCTAGCCATTATTAAAACATCATCTAGGTCATAAAATTTTATAATCAACAATGAGATTAAAAAAAAAAAAAGAAATTATCCCTAACCTCTATAATCTAGCATAACTTTTGTGATTTTCAGGGGTTTTTTCTTCATTTTGGGGGGCATATTATATTTATATAATTGGAGTTAAAGTACACGTCATGTCATTCGACAGCTATTTTTAAATCAATTATTATATAAACCAGTTTGACATATTTCTCTACAGCCTTCAAAGACATAAATCATCATTTTATAGATAGAATTCACCCTACTGAAATGCAACAGAGAGAAATGGTAAGGGTCTGGATTCTGGAGCCAGGATGCCTGGGTTCAAATCCTGTGTCTGCCACTTACTAGCTGTGTGATGTTGGCTAGTCCCTTAACCTCTCTGTGCCTCAGTTTCCTCCTCTATAAAGTGAAGGGATACTAGATGCCTCTTAGTTAGAGGGTTAAATAGTGTGTCTCTTAAAGTAACAAACAGGGTCTGGCACATGAGAGCTATCATCCGGGTGTTTGGGTAAGTAAACAGCAGTCATTTGTTTTGTTTGAATTTATTCTGCTCCTGTCATTAGCTACTTCTGGTTCCTGGAACCACATGAGCTCTAGCTTCATTCCTATTTCAGAGGCCTTCACAGCTATTCTGACCACAATGATGAATCAAGGAATCCAGCTCTGCTTTCTGCATCTCTTCCCAACCCTGTTCCAAAACTCCTCTAAACTCCCTTTTGCCAATTATCTCTCCGACCAACAGCCACAAAAGGCATGGCTGCTTGAAAGGTGGGCATCTTCAAAAAGGCGTTTCTCATAGAGGAAGTTCACATCTAACCACGGAATGGTGGGGTGCAAGCTGAGAACCTACAGTCTCATTGTAGGAGAGCATGAGAACATGAAACACGCGCACCCTTGAAAACAGGCTGGGCGACTGGCCAGCACTGAAGATGGACTGAATGTAGCAGATGGACTCTGGGAGGATAACTATCATGCCCATCACTACCCAGCTTCTCCTGATCCGCCTTTTAAAAGAGCCGCCTCCTTGTTGTCAGTGCAGTAGTTTCCTGGTAACTAACCTGACTGGCCATCAGATCACCCTGTTGTGAGTATAGTAAAGGCTATGTCCTTGCCACCTGTGCCTTCTCGTGATTTCCTGGGATTATCTCCTAGGTGGGGCATTACTCTGCCAGTATTTGGGCACCTGCATAGAACTCATGAAGAGGATACAAGCTGAATATGTGTTTTGCTTGGCTCCCACAGCACATTTTGTAAAATTTTGAACTGACACTGAGCATCCAGCAATTTCACCTGAACATCCAGGTCAATGGCCTCTCTCAGTACACACTAGACGGACAGGGCCCAGGCCGACCTACTTGCCAGGACCCATGAGCTACGGCTGGTCCAGGTGCTGGTCCCGGTGCTGCCCCCTATAGGAAACGCGCTCTCAGAGCAAGCACAGCGCTCCATGATGAGCATGCGCATTGCCACTCCAGCGTTCTTGACTGCTTGTCTGGACCTTGCAGCGTTTTAAGCTGGAGACCCTTGACTTACTTTGTCTCTCTTATAAAGATCATATGGTTCAAGAACTGTTTGGCAGGGAAACCTGTGAAAAACAAGAGGAAAAGACTTAACATTTCCTTGTTTAAGACGTAAGCACTTTATCAGCTCGCCACCCTCGTGTTTAGAGTACTTGTTCCCTATAAAATAGATTAAGGTGTAATAAAACAGTAGATAAATATAATAAAATTACAGTACACTTAAGACTTCGCTGAGGGTAATCCAATTCGCTCAGCTAATCCAAGAAAACAAATATTTGATCATTGTGTCACCAACTGCCCATTTCCCTTGCCCATAAGCACACTTAAAGATTAGTAACTGTTTGGGGGTGAGACCCTGGGAAATACTTTGATCTCTCATAGCAACTATGAAACAGAAATAAATGACTTATTTCCTGCAACATAACCTCCAAAAATAATTGTCCTACACTATTGGCTGTTTCTGGATGGGCAACTGAGAAGAGGAGAGATTAAAGACTTGTTGGCAGCAACGCCACTGGGGTGTGACATAGTTGACCAGATCTGCTCTTTCTGACAAGTGTTTGCTTACTGCTGTGATTCATTGTCTCCTTGAGCGCCTGAAGATGCACAAAGTGGAGAGCAGTGACGGGGACACTCTGTGGGAGAGACTCCCCAACACTGGTGCTAGTCCCCTTCACAGAGGATGGACTCCCATCCCCTGAGCAAAAGCACAAGCAATGCACAGCTGCTCTTCTACAAGGGAAATTGTTGTAGCTTTGTTTTCAACATGTGTGAGGATACATGTCCTCGCCTTATTGCAGACTAAGTAACTGATCCAAGTAGCCCTGCTGGGTTTGAGCAAGCGGCTGGAAGCCCAGACCACATCCAGTCCTGATGCTTCTCCTGAACACCTGCTGCCACTTCACATTCACACAGAATGTATCACCATTCGCCCTCAAATGCTTCAACTCCTAGAACTACTTATTTTCTAAATGTCATCACCCTCCTTCCTATGACCCAGGGTCAAAACCCTCTCTCCCAGTCCTCGCATCCATTCAGTACCACACCTTCCATCTTAAGATCTGGACATCTCTCTCCATATCTCCTTTTCTGCTTTTCATGGCACACGCACAAAATAAAGCAGAGCCAGCTCAACTCAGCTCAGCCTGCCCTAGGATTGCCACTATGTTGGAGATATGCATTCTCAGGTGCAGCAGAAAATGACATGTAATTGTTCAAATTTTCACATTACACCTGTTGATGATATACCAGTTAAGACTGGGTGTGGTCTCAATATTGACATCCCCCAAACTGATGCAGATGGGGGTGTTGTGAAGTCAGCTGAGTGGGCCAGAATTTCAGAAATCCTCAACCAAGACCAGAGACATTAGAAGGAGTTGAGTTAAATATCCAGTCAAGAACAAAAAAATTCCCTCTTGGTAGTATAGAGGAGATGCAGCCAATTTCCTCTGAGGGTGTCTTTTCAGAGATCCAGGGAATACTTTTTTAAAGATTGGTTAAATGCTTACCTCCTGAAAAAGAAAGAAAATGGGATATCTATGCAGCAGCTGGTTCCCATGACAAAACAGAAAGAGGTACTCTGACTTTCCCTAAATGCTCCTTTTAACTTCTGACACGTCTTCATGCCTCTTCTCATTCATTAATTCTTCATTCATTTGTTCAGGGATTACTGTTTAGGTCCCAGCAACATTACGCATAAAAGAAAGCCATCTCCTCCTCATCTTCATGGAGCTTATCTAGGACAAGGCTCCCACTAGTATTCCTGAGATGCTCTAAAAATGTCAATGTGCAGGCCCTGCTCCCAGAGTCTTATTTAGCTGGTCTGAGAGGGGGCCAAGTGCTGGTAACAGTTTCTGCAGTGCTTCAGGTGATTCCACTGTACAACCAAGGTTAACAGCCATTGATCTCACTGGGGGTTCTCAAGCAGGGGTGACCTTGCCTAGCTGGATATGTGACAACATTTGTAGACGCTTTTAGCTGTCACACCTCCCCACCACAAAGAATGACCAATTCCAACCGTCAATCATGCCAAGGTGGCGAAATCCTCATCTAGGGGATGAAAGATTAAAATAGGAAGTGAGGAATGCTATCAGCTGAGAAGCTCTAGGAACACTGGGCAATAGTCTATGTTGACAGAACTTAAAGTTCCCTCCTTTAATAATTACTCATCAGAGACAAACATTGGCAGGAAAGAGAAGGGACTGGGTCATGCTCATCACATCTCTATTGAATTCTCTCTTGGGTCTCCATTGGGTAATCTCTGGGTCTCTGTTGGCTTATCTCTAAGTCTCTGTTGGGTTATCTCTGTATCTGTATTGGGTTATCTCTGGGTCTCTGTTGGGTTATCTCTGGGTCTCCATTGGGGTCTCTCTTGGGTCTTTATTGGGTTATCTCTAGTTCATTGTTCTATTCCCCCATGCCTAAAACAGTACTGAGTATACTGTAATGGTTCTATAAGTATTTGCTGAAGGACAAAATGATCAGCTGATTTGATGAAAGTGTCATCATCTAGACATCATGACCTTCTCATGGTTCAGTGTCATCGCACGATCCTGGATTCCTAGATTGCCTTCCACCTCCCCGAGCCCACCCTGTCATCTGTCTAGATCACAGTACTCCATCCTACATCTCATGGGTGTCTCCAAGTTGATCTCTCCTCTGCTCCACAGTTTCAGTGGTTTCCACTGAATAAAATAGAATTCAAGTTCCCAAATCTCACCCAAAGGCAGCATAGTATGATTCCAATCTCTGTTTCCAGGTTTATCTCTCATCAGCTTCTACTGGCATCCTGAATACCAGACACAACAATAACTGACATTTTCTCTCTGCAACTTTTTGGCTTAAAACAACAGAATTGTATTCTTTGACAGTCCTGGATTCCAGAAGTCTTATATCAAGGGGCGGCGGTAATTTCTTTCCCTTCGGAGTCTCTTGGAGTCAATCTAAAATGCTTTTCCCAGGTTCTGGTGGTGGTGTTTTGTTTTGTTTTGTTTTTAAAGACATTTCCAAGTTTAATTGAGACAGAATTGACAGAGCATTGTGTAAGTTTAAGGTGCATGATGAGATTTGGTCTGTTTCATAACACATATCTTGTGAAATGTTTGCGCAATGAGGTTAGTTAACACATCACAGATTATCATTTTGTTGTTTATATGATGAGAACATTTAACATTTACTTTTATAGCAACTTTCAAATATACACCACCATGCTGTGACTATAGTCAAGACGCTACATATTTTACCCCTGGAACATATTCATCTCACTCCTGGAAATTTGCACTCTTGCACCAACCTCTCCCACTTTCCCCACCCCCACCCCGTCTATGGCAACCACTATTCTACTCTCTTCCATGCTGTCAACCATTTTTCCTGTGCGCTTCTTTATCCGCATCCTGATTTCATTGCATTTTCTATCTGGAACGTTCCCTCATGTCCCTTTCAGCCTTCCAGACCATTTAATTCTCTTAAAGCTATTTGCTACAGAAGAACAGAGATGTATAAAGGAGAGGATGTACCCCTCTTTTGTACCCACCTTCCCTCTCCAAGAACGATCAACATTCCCTTTCATCTCTGTCTCCCCTCCACACCCCTTTTCTTGTTTTCTTGTGCTTTGAAGCACATCCCACACTGTTATCCATAAAACTGTCAATAGCTGTAAATATAACAATAATAAACAAGCTTGTCATTATAAACCTGATAAAATGAATGAGTCTTCTTAAATGTCATCAAATACCCAGTATGTATTCCAATTCCCCTACTTATTTCAAAAATAACTTCTTATAGTTGGTTTGACTCAAGGCACACACAAAGCTCACAGGTTTGGTCTTCATCTCTTAAGCTTCATTTATCCTATAAATTCTACTTTTCCCTTCCCCTGGCCATTTAGGTTACGAAGAAACAGGGACATTTATCTTTTAGAATAATCTAGAATCCCAAGTATGGTGAATCATTTCCCTTTGCTGTGGCGTAACTGACTTCTCTGTCCTTTGTAAAGTAGATGTTGAGGTGGAATTGGATCTAGGTTCCTTTTTTTTTTTTTTTTTTTTTTTTTGCCCAAGACTGCCTCATAAACAGTACTGGGTGCCTCATAAGCAATACCAAGAAATACAAGATGAGCCACATCCCACTTGTAATAGAACCAACTGATCAGTGTATTCATTCGTCAACCCAACTACCATGCAGTTTCCCACCAACCCTTGACACAACGCTGTTCCTACATTCACGGTATCAATCGTGGTTGCCTACAGTGATGATATTGATCACGGGTACCTACATTCATATTAATCATGGGTATTTCCATCCATATTTACTCAGGATTAAATAATGATTTTCTACTTCTATCACTTCTTCATTTATTGTGAAGAACAACAAAAATTTTAAACTATATTCATTAATCTTTTAGTAGCAGTTAATTCATATTAATATTATGATTATTATTTCCATTATTATTGTTTCAGGCTGTCCTCTATAGATTGAGAACAAGGCAAATAAAGTATTGTGTTCATATCATTAGGAATCAAGACTTTAACATGAAAAGTGGTACAAGTCTAATGTCAAAGAAGTTAAGTAAATATCCTCTCATCTCAAAGTAAGTAGAAAATATCAGCATGAATTCGTAATCTATTTTCTTATTTCTAAGCATCACATATTCCCTAGCTCTGGTCCCTGAAAAAGCCTAGAAGCAATGACAATTCAGTAGTGACAGCACATTAAGTGCCCAGGGCATGGTCTTTAATGCCTTTTCCTCAAAGAAAAATGAGGTTCCTTTAAGAAAGGACTAATTTTAAACTGGAGGTTAATATGAGCCTGAGATATTTGGTTATTCAGAAAACAAAGACTCAAGACTGCTGAGGTCAAATCAAAGGACATATGTGTCTGCTTGAAGACTCTGCTGTTGACAACAGATGGAAGAATTAAGCAGTAAAATAATGATAATAAGGCAGCAAGATATCTCTTTATATGCTTCTCACTTCCTAATGGGATTTTTTGTATGAATGGCAAATAAGCACATAAAAAGATGTTCAACCCCACTAACCATTAAGGAAATGCAAATAATGTTATAGTGAGCTATCACTATACATGCATTAGAACAGGTACAATAAAAAATAAGGGACAACACCAAGTACTGATGCTTCAGAGACTGGCTGGCTTGTACATTGTCGGTGGGAATGTATAGTGGCACATATACTCTGTGACAACAGTTTGGGATGTCCTTTAAAAATGAAACATGCAGGCATCAAGTAACCTCACCGCAGCAATGGCACTCCTGGGGATTTATCCCACAGAAATGAAAACTTATGTGACTATTGCCCAATACCAAAACTGGGACATGAACCTTGCAGCAATATGTGTGTTGCATGTAATAAAATGACCTAGAGCTACACATCTGCAATGTCCTTTCCTGGTGTTGAAAGTGTGCTGCAGTTTACATAAGAGGACACTGTCAGAGGACTCTGGCCGAAGGGTACAATAGGTCCCTTCTACATAATCTTCACAACTTCCTACAAATCTGTAATGATTCAAAAGTAAAGGTCTTTAAAAAAATAACGAATTGACATACATCAAGTGTAAAAATCCATGAATTCCCAATGATACATTGTGACTATGGAAATTTACAATGGCACCATTTTCCTCTGAAAACTGGTGAATCTTTTAGGGCAGCCACATTGTTGATGAAATTTCTTTCTTTGCCCACTGTAATCACCCTCTCCCTTCAAGTCCCACTTCTTTCCTGAGATCTTGTCTGCCCACACTCTTTCTCTCCATCTCTTCTCCCTTTTTTCTATCATTCATGCACTCAACAACTATAGAGTGCGTTCTATTTATCAGCACCATTCTGAAAGCTGAAATGTAGCAGCAACCAAAGCAGACAAAAACTCATCCTCCCTGGATCTTATCCTCTAGTCAGAGCACACAATCATCAGAATGAGTAAGTAAATTATGTAGGATGTGCGACAGTGGTTGATTTTATGGAGAAAGATAAGGCAAGGAGGGGGCTTCTTTCTTTTATTTCTTCCTGCCTGCCTGACTTCTTGTCTGCACTGATGTCATACCCCTTATGCCTTGGACATAGTGCCTGATGTTAGAGGGAAAAAGATTCTCAAAAAACCAAGAACTAAACAGTGTCATTGAGAAGCCGTCATAGAAACACACATGTACCAACATGGGCACACAATCGTCAGAACCCTCACAAAAGCAAACATTAGACCAGGGATTAAAGCTCAGCTATCAGGAAAGTGAATTGCCTTTCGCCAGCACCCAGTCATGGAATGCATCTGGATCAATAAGGAAAGCTGATGGACATGTCTGACATGTGAGACGTGTAATACGTGACCAGGACGGACCTGCCACCAAGAAACAAAGGAATGACACAAGTTGAAGAAGACCACCAATAACTTCAAAGGACAATGTCACCTTGCCCAATTAGGAACTGAAACCTGGTCTGCAGACCTCCTCTCTCCATCCCCTTTCCTCATCATGTGGAATTTTTCCTTAAAAACTCAGGCCACAGCAAGGCAAATGGAGTCTTAGCCTCCCTTGGCTGGCTCCATCCTCTCTCTCTGCTCCCCACTAATGGACCCCCAACTTGCTTACTCGCTGCACCTGTCTGATATGTGGAGCGACCCTGAACCCACGGGGTCTGGACCTCCCTTGATCAGCTCCATCCCTTTACGCTCTAATTAAATCTCTGCTTGCTTACTCGCCTAACTTTATCATGGATTCTTTGAGCGACCCGAACCCCACAACAACAAATGTGTGCAGTATAAATGCTGACTTGGAAGCATTTTGGCAGAGTATAGAACTATGCTCCAGGTGTTGTAGAAGGTCTGACTCCGCCTGGTTGAATCCAGGAAGGTTTCAAAGAGGAGCTGACATTTGCCGTGAGGTCTGAAAGGAGGGGTGGGAATTCTCCCAGGGAAACACAGGGATAAATTCCAGGCCAAGTGGACTATGGGTGTAAACTACTGGCGTGCTGGTCAAACGGTGTGTCAGAGGGCACGAAATCCCTAATGTGCAGCTCATGCCAATATTCCCACCAGGACTCCTGATGCAATGGACTGAATGTGTGTGCGATCCCCCCAGTTCCTACCTGCAAGCCCTAATGCCAAGGTGCTGGTATTAGCAGTGTGGGCCTTGGGAGGAAATTAGGTCATGAGGTGGGGCCCTCAGGAGTGGAAGTAACGCTCTTAGAAGGAAGGCCCCGGAGAGCCGGCCTGGCTCTGGCATGTGCAGACACAACGTGAAGCTGGCAGCAGCCACCTGGCAGAGAGCGCTCACCAGGATCAGAGTGTGCGGGCATCAGAAGTATAAGGAACACCTCTGTTATTTATGAACTATCCAGTTTAACAGTGTTTTGTTATAGCAATCTGAGCTCACTAAGACAAATTCTAAGCTGCCAAACACCAGCTCCTAAATTCCTGAAATTTAACAATTTTTCCCGTAAAGCATGTACAGGCCGGCTCCAGCGCATCAATAGAGATTCACAGTGGCTTGAGGAAACATGCTGCTAATTATCAGACACACCTTAGGAAAGGAAAAAAAA
This sequence comes from Solenodon paradoxus, assembly GCA_004363575.1. Taxonomy (NCBI): domain Eukaryota; kingdom Metazoa; phylum Chordata; class Mammalia; order Eulipotyphla; family Solenodontidae; genus Solenodon; species Solenodon paradoxus. The sequence continues at coordinate 152,951 of RJWH01001783.1, read as the reverse complement.
AAGGCTAATTTGATGCTTACAGTGTGCCAAGCGGCTCCTCTCAGAGGTATGAGTGCTGAGTTCTTTCCCGGCTCAGGACCTCAGCACTTCATCTTTTCTTTGCTTCCCTAATTCATGCTCACCCCTCAGACTTTAGCTTCAACACACCGCCTCAGGTGCACCTGGAGAGTAGCAGTTGCGTCCTCCACTCCAACCAAGCACGAACCACACACATCCCAAGGGCCCAGGTTCCCAGTGGGTGGGGGGACGTGCGGGGGGTGGAAGGGGGAGATGTACAACTAAAATTTTTTAAAAATACATTAAAATGTGTCATCCTCCTCCCCCTTCCTTTCTGCTTGCTTGCCTTCATTTCTGCCTACATCTTTCCTTTAAAAAACAACAAGAAAACCACTTGAGAGAGAACTTCCTGTTTCACAAGAAGTTGTGTCCCTTGTGTCCCATGGCCAGCACCCCTGTGATGTAGGGCTTTGAGGGAGGACTGGCCCCAGATGCTGGGAGTCCTATGGGTCTCAGAAGTGGGCCCCTCAGAGGTTGTCTCAGCTATAGAGTGCCACCTCTGCCCAGGCCACGCCTCTTCTGGAGGGTGATCCATATCCAATTATTGATCCATCTGGAGCACTAGGTCTGGCCATTTCAGCCCAGCCTGGGAGAAGTCAGAAAGTCATTCCAGTTCTAGAATCTTCTACGTGATTCATCATCCTGCTTCTTCCCTCCCTTTCATAGGTGGAACTCGGGACCCTCCTTAATAAACACTTTGCATGTTTAGCTCAGCTTCATGTCCATTTCCCAGGGGATCCAGCAGGCACCCTCCCAAGTCCCACACCCATTATTATTTATCTCAGCCTTTGGGCTATTTTCTTCCAATCACAGAATCATTATATTGATTGACTGAATTGCTTTTTTTTTTTTTTTTTTTCTGATTTCCCTGGTAGAATACACAAAGATGATTATGCACAAAGATTGTATTTGCTCTTCTTCACCTGTGTTACCACCGTGTTTGACATGTATCATCAAAATTTCTTTTCAAAGAAAGCACATTCTCAAAGTGTTCCCATTACCCTGGTGAAAACAATCAGGTCCTCCCCCATTCAGATCCTTACTGGTTAATGATTGCATGTGTTGATTTTTTTACAAGCACCTAACTTATTACAGGTTTCTCAAATTATTTATATACATGCTACCTCATGAATTTCATGCCTGAGGTCTCAAGGAGAAGCAGGTCATTGAAAAAAATAGATTCCCATTTTCAAGAACAGTTTGATATTTACAGAAACGCTGAGAAGACTTTCAGAGAGCTCTAACACACCTGGCATGCAGTTTCCTTGCTACTACTCGCTTAATTAACATGCTCCATTCTCCATATAATTCACAGAACAATAGGGATACATTATTCTCTACTAAGTCCCACCCTTTATTCGTATTTCCAGGAGTCCACCTTCCACTTAGTCATTGTACCCTTAGGGTCCTCTTAGTGATGACAGTTTCTCAGACTCTTCCTTGTATTTGACATCCTGGATGGTTTGATAGCCTGGAGGCTTGGCCCCTCTACTGGATTTTATCTGATATTTTTCTCATGACTGGACTGGGGTTCTGGATTTGGGGGAGGAAGACCAGAGAGGTAAAGTGCCATTTTCATCATATCACATTGAGTATACACTATCGATCTCATCTGGGACAGTTGGTCTCCATGATCTTGAGGAAATAATGTCAGGTGTCTCCATGTGAAGTTACTCCCTCCCTCTACCCCACCGTACTCACTGGAAGAAAGTTGCCCTATGGAGCTCACACTTAGGATGCGAGAATTACATCTCCCTCCTTTAGATTGGAGCATCCACATAAATTGTTTTGGATTATTCACCCTAGGAGATGTGTCTCTTCTTTGATTGTCCATTTATCCTATCATTTTTTTATATTGTTGTGAGCTCATTTTATACTTTGGGTTGTAATCTAACCCTACTTAATTTGAATGCTCAAATTGCTCAAGTTTGGGCCATTTGGAGTTCTTTCACTTGGTTCCTGTGAATGCATATTTCATTCCCATTTTACAAAAGGTTGGAAAGCAATCTTCAAAAAATATCAAGTTTCCATCATACCTCAACTAACAAAAAGATGTGATCACAAGGTGTGATTAGAATCATAAGATTCTAAAGTACACATTTTGGGGGAACTTATTTTCCCTTTCTGTTCTATCTGAATATATTCAATCTTTATAAATCAATGACCAGTGTATATTTTGCCTGATGGAGTTACTTAAGACAACAACAGTTTTGAGATTATCAATCTACTATGTGCCTTTATATACACTTCCTTAATGATTTCTTGACTTTCTACTAAAGTAAACAGACAGACAGAAAAGTACCCAAAGCATAAGCACACAACCTGATGAGTTTTCACAGAGAGAATCCACACATGTCGCCAGCACCCAGATCAAAAAACAGTATTTTCAGCTCATCAGAAATCTCCCTCGTTCCTCCTTCCAGTCATCCCCACCCCATCGGTTACCACTATTTCCTGACTCCTAACACCATGGATTAGTCATGCCTGATTTTGACTTCCAATAAATGGATTATACCCTAGTTCTTTTTGAGGTTGGGCTCTTTTACTCTATTCTATGTGATTAGCCTAGAGGAATTCCTTTTTAAAAGGTTCCAGCCATCTATTTCACAGGAAAAGTTACAAGCTAATTAACACTTGTAAAAACATGTTAAACAATTACATTTTTTTTAAAAAAAAAAAAAAAGCACACTGCTACATAAAAAGCAAAATTTTTTTAAGATGAATATAACACAAAGGGGAAACTACCCAGAGATACAGCTAAATTGACGCATCATCCAAAAGTGACCTCTTCCCTCTTTTCTACCACTTGCCAGTTTTATCAACCAAGGACTGCCTTAAGAGTGTCTCTGTGGGTCTTTTTCCCAGGAAAGGTGTTTCCTGGCAGACAGAATGTCATTCTTGCCAGCACAGCCCAAAACTCACTCAGCGACTTCTGACATAAAACACTGCAAGATATCACCTGCCAAATTTGGCAAAAATGCTGCCTGGAAATCCAAGCTATGCCTGAAGAACAGAAGTTCCCTGTTTTCTGTTTCATTTATAATCACCACCATGGACCCAGGCTCTTCCAGCAGAGATGTCAAGTCCTTGGTGTCCCCACCTCCACACCCTTCTGATGCCACCGTAGGTGATGTTCAGTCCAAGTCCTCTCTCCTTTAGAAACTGCTCACCCTGACACACCTCAGCAACCACAGAAGGCACGAGAAAAAACCTATCATCGTTCCTGTTATATTTTTGTTGGAACCAGGCTTTCCTTGCCTTGTTTTCTAGTTGGACCCAGGCTTCTAAATTTGACTCCATCCTTATGTCCTCTCTCCCTCACTCATGAACCTCCTCTGGCTTCCACTTACCTGTCAGGTCATGAATAAAACACCCTGCCTGGATCCCCATAGTCTCTATAATTGGCCCAGACCCCATCATATTGTCTGCATTTCCCAAAGACCTACCTTTTATTCTAGTCAGGCTGGTTTCTTTATCATCTCACCCATCTTGATTTTTCCATCCTCTGTTCCTGCCTGTTCTTCTAAAGTCATTCATTTATTCACAAATTCCATCTTTCAACAGCTATGTGTCATGCACTCTTCTAGATTATGGAGGGGAGGCACAATAATACCTAAAGCCATCAAGTCCCCATCTCATGGAACTTACATTGTAGAGGGAGAAAGGATACATTCAGTCAACCTACAAGCAAACACTGTCAAGTGCTAACCAACACTACAACACAAAAGTGGGAAAAGGATGCCAAATTCTAGTTGCAGGTAAGGGAACAGTTGAATAGCTACCGCAGGGAAGGCTGTACCAGGCACAGAGAAGAGCAGGTGCAAAGGCTCTCAGCAGGGATATAGTTATTAGAGGAAAAACAAGGAAGCCATTTTGGTCAAAGCATCATAAATGGGGAAGAGAATAAAAGGAGGTAAATCAAAGTGGAAGTTCCACATGCATTCATGTGAAGCCTTTAGGCCTGTCATTCTCAAATGGGATAATTTTGTTCTCCCAAGAACATCTAACAATATCCGGAGACACTTGATTGGCACAAGTGGGACGGTCCCTGGTGTTTCATGAATCAAGACTACGGATGCTGTTAGCTTCTGCGATGCACAGGACACTCCCACAATAAGGGACTGAGACACAAGTTCGACAGGGCCACAGCTGAAAAACTGCTTTTTCATGGTGAAGACTATGGGCTTCATTTTAAGTGTGATTAGACATTATTAGAAACATTGTGAACAAAGAAATGACATGAACTTACTGAACATTTGAAAGGATTGCTTTAGATCCTGTGTAGTAGGTCATAATTTGAATAAAATGAGTGATACATGAACAAAGGTTACTGCTGCTGGGAACTTATTTTATATGTACACTGTACAGAATACCTTTCATTCATGGTCACAGTATTTTTTTCCTTTGTTCCTGCCACTACCTGGCATTATGTTGCATACTGACCCATTCGTTTTGAAAGTCTCTCTCCCCCCATGCAATGCAAGCTGAACTTTGCTTGGTGACCCCTGGACTCTGTTCCCCTTAGGACAGTGCCTGGCGACACTGGGCCTCTGTGTTTATTGAATGAATAAAGGTCAGTTTCTCCCCATTTCACAGCAGGAGAATTGAGTTTCAGCATTATTACCTGAACAGCTACGATCAAATCTGTGTTTTGTAACCTATTCTCAGGAGGACAATCTCCAAGTTTGGGAACAATTTCCAGAAAGGAAAGCTCCCAGTGAATAATATTCTCGGAGACTTGTCTAAGCAGTTATTATTGCACTTGGCTAATCTTTGACATCCACATCTATTCATTTATTCACTCATTTACCAAGTGTTTATTGAGCAGCTACTATGTGCCAGGCACTTGGGGTGTACTAATGAAGACAATAGCATGAGCCTGATTTGAATTGGTAAGCTCAGGCTGATATAACAAAACACCAAAGACTGTGTGTCTTCAATAACAGAAACCCACATTCCCGCAGTTCCGGAAGCCAGCAATCAGAGACCAGACTACCAGAAAGATTGTATTCTGGTGAGAACTATTCCTGGTCTCCAGACAGTCATATTCTCCCTGTGCTCTCACATGACAGAGAGAGTGGGGAGGAAGAGAGAGAGCGCACTTTCTGGAGTCTCTTCTTACAAGGACATTTATCCCATCATGAGGGGCCCACCCACTTGACTAATAAGCTCCCAAAGGTCCCACCTCAAGGTACCATCACGCAAGGTATTAGAATGTCAACGCTATGAATGTTGGGGGGAACACAATCGGTGCAGAGTAATGTCCTCACACAGTTTATAGCCCAGTATGGAACACAGGCCCTACATGCATGATATAAACTAAGAAATGAGAGACTGGGGTGTATGCTATAAAAGAACTATAATGAGTGCCGTAATAGGTAATTGAGATGGGAGCAAGAAATCTGCCTTGAGGAAGCAGATCATGGACAACTTCTCTGAGGATGCAGCATATAAGCAATTCATCAAAAATTTGGTACAATGGAAAATACCTCCTTGACCATTCTAAAGATGGCATGCTGATAATATTGATATATTGGAAGTTGAAAAGTCAAGTTGGTAGACATGACTAAAGTGACATTTTTAGAAAAGGGCAGTCTGTGAATTGTTATAGGTTCCTTTTTATGATGATAACAATGTGAAATTAGTGGTGATGGTGAATGTGAAAATACTAAAAACCACTGAATTGCATACTGTAAAAGGTGAATTTCATGGTATGTAAATTATGGCTCAATGAAAAGTAATGTACAAAATAGAATAGGACAGTCTAATATCTACGATGTCTGCTAAGACAGAAGACGCCTAAATTTTCTGGAAAGATGATTACTTTCAGCTGAACCGTGTGTGTGCGTGTGTGTGTGTGCGTGTGTGTGTGTGTGTGTGTTTGAAGGGGGCGTCATTAAGGAAGAGAGACTCTTACATGTTTTCACTGAAAACTGGGTGGAGAAAAGAGTTCACCTTCATTAAAATATCAGCATCAGAGGTGACTTGGAGAAAGATGACCTTGAGAATTTGCAAATGTATTGTGGAAGGCATGGCTGGAAACATCACAGGGACTGAAGCAGATGACAGCTGTGAGGCAGGGTGACCCCCCTGATGTCTGAGTCACTTTGATTATTAGGAACAATGTTTAATTAAATCACAATGTGGCCTTGGATCTGTGGTTGTGTGCGCTAGGTGAGACGCTTCCTTGTGTAATGCAGAGGACAGCTGCCTGTCAGGCTCTCCAGGTGCAGCCTTGTGTCTGTTCAGCGACAGTGACCTGCAAGGAACACGTCTTCCCCGGGGACAACAGCACACGGGACCACATCTCCTCGGTGCACGGTCTCCAGGGATTGATTGACCTTTGTTTACAGTCGATAAAAAGAACTCTGTGCCGTCAGTGTTCAGGACTCAGCTGGGATGCCGTTCTGAAGAGCTATGCCTGCTTTTGGCGCTGGAGTGGGTGTTGATCATCACTTTTAGACAGTCTACAGCAAGTAGGAATAAAAGGTTACGTTAATCATTCCGACACCAATGTCACATGAGGGCATTTTGTTATTTCCCAACATTTAATTAGTGGTAAAACGTAGAGGCGTCGAGCGTTCTTAGCTTCCGCGATGGGGTCTACTTCAGGTATGGAGGTTACTACCTCCCTCTCTAGTCTCAGAGAGCCCTGCTGCTGGGGGCGCCCTGGGGCCATGGCCAGGTGGTCTGCTGCAGTTCTTTCCCCCATTAACTTGTGAGACGATGTGGGAGGTGGATTTATGACATCAAACCCTCAGGCTGCCCGCTGCACCGGTCACCACAGGCGGCTGTGATTCCGGGGAGTTGAGTCCGGAGAGCTGCAGACATGCCCCTTCCTTGGTCAAACCCTAGAGTAAATGGTTGACTCTCCCAGTAAGGCCTTGAAGGAAAGATGAATTCATCGTTTTGGCACAGTTACTGGGGGCCTAGCATATGCTAGATTCCTCCAATACTAAGGACACCACGTGACAACACATAAAAATTCCTATCTTGTAGCACTTCTGCTACAAGGGGAGATGGAAACACAAACATATTAATGAAACTGACTTTATCGAAGAAGCATTACCTCCTAACATTATATACTTAAATATAGCATCGCGGTAAATCTGTGACTGTGTGTGACATTCAGTTCACCATCAACATTCCTATTTATTTACCACATAATTGATACCTAACTTGCCCTCCCCACCCCTTTCCTTCTGTAACCACTAATTTGATTTTAATAGTTTGTTTTTTTGTTTTTTGTTTTTTAAGGAAGTAGGCAGGAATGAAGGTGAGCAGGCAAACAAGCAGTCAGTTGTTCACTTTTAGTTGGCCCCCCAGTCCCGGGTCTGGAACTTGGGTCCTTGGGCTTGACATGCACTACACCATCATAGCCACGAACTTAACACCTGAGCCATCACTAATGTAATTGTATTAACTAAAAGTCTGTTTTTGTTTGATTTAGTCTGTTTGTTTGCTTAGTTTCTCTTGGGCCGACCATATTCGCTAGAGACAAAAATGGGACATTGGGATGGAAAAAATGGGACAGGCTATGTGCTGGTGACTAAGGGGAGGGAGGAGGTGGAGCAATCGGGCAGGAGCAGAGCAGCCAGGCCAGCAGCAAGTAAGTGCTCTGCGATGCTCATCAGCAATCGCATAGTAACTGCATGGGATCTGGTGGAAGTTCATAAAGACAGCCAGGGCTGGTGCTGGGGATTTGGGCACCTTAGACAAGAAATATGAAGGTGAGGAGGCAGCCGGGCCTGTAGAGGGGCTCCCCGCACCTTCCCCAGTGTCCAGGGAAAAGGAACAGCAGGTGTGAAGGCTAGGATGCCTGCAGAAGCTTGATGTTTCAAGCCAGGGAGCAGAGGAGATGGCTGCGGATGAGAAGGACAGATCCCTCGGAGCCTCTGGCCTCAGGCAGAAGTCTGGGGTTCTATTCCAGGCAGTGGAGGGCTTTTGAAGGGTCTGAGGGAGACAGCAGGACTCTAGCTGCTCTGCAGAGAATGGATTGGAGGGGCAGTAGTGGAGTCGAGGCCGGAGAAGGAAAGGGCAGAGCCATGAGGATGAGCGCGATGCATCAAGATGCTTTCTGCAAGTGACTGTCACAGCACTGGCCATCAATGGGGCCTGGGGGAGAGGGAGGAGAAAATAAGCATGAAGGGTGACTCGGGGTTCTGGCCTCTGCAGGGTGCCAGGTAGTGTGGCTTACCAAGATGGGACAGCTGAGAGGGGTCCCCAGTCCAGAGCTCAGGTTCATGAAATCAGAAGCCCCCAGCGAACTAGCTATATGGGGCACGACGAGAACTGTTTATCTGAGGCTCTGAGCTGTCGTTTGTTCTCAGTGTCTGGCCACACATTAGCTTCACCGGAAATGCAGTTGCACTTGGAAAACACCAATGCCCAGGGCACACACCATAGAGCAGGCAAACCTGAGTTCCAGGAGTGGGCACCCCAGTCTGGGTTTTCTTTAACAGCCCCACAAGCGATCCTAATGCTCAGTGGTGGCTAACACCTGCTGCCTGTACCTGGCAACCCCTGGGGGTGGTGGGTGGGAGGGTGGGGATGGGGATGGGGAGCCTCCCCTTTGTGTCTTACTGAAGTGGGGCCCCTGTTTTGCCTCTGTTTAAAATTCCATTTCCCCTGCAGCAGTGGTTGACTGAATTCTGTTAAAACAATGAGCCTTTGAGCTTGGGTGTTCTTGAGTTACCTGCAGTTCCAGACCTTTTGTTCTGTGACTCTGTTGTTTATAGCAATGTCAGCCTCCTGCCTCCCTCCCTTTGGGGAAAAAATATTCACAATCTCCTTGGCAAACTTTCTTTCAGACAACTCCCAGCATCCTCTGCCTCTGTGTACTCCAAGCAAGAGAAATCCCTTCAGGTCCCATCTTCTGATTGTCAAGGTCAATTCCATTCCCCTTTCCTGTGAGCAGTACTGGTCACCTATCATATAACTTGCTTTGCACCTGGCCCTTGGGCATCCCATGGTCACCAAAAGGGACATGGCGCCTGCTCTCAGAGCTCACACTGTGGGATAGGGTGTCCCAACATCTGCACCACTAACATTGAGGTCAAGTGACTCTGCAGAGACAGTCCTGTCCTGCCAGTGTTAGCAGTGTCCTGGGCTTCCATCCACTGACATCCCTCAGCAGCGCCCCCTACTGTAGCAGCAGTATCAATCATCCCAAGGTCCCAGGTCCCCATCCTGGGGCTGGCGGGAACGACCAAGATGTACAGCTAAATAAAATAAAGTGCTTTTTCCTTCTCTCTGCCTGCCTGCTCACCTTCATTCTTGCCTGCACCTTTCAGAGACAGAGAGAGGACAGAGAGGAAAGAAAATACCAGTAGCATGTTTCTGGCCCCTGCCCCAGAGTTGTGACAATGCAAACTAACCTCAGACATTGCTAAAAGGTCCCCTGGAGTGCAACCCCCCACCGCATCAGAGCCACTCTTCTTAGAGGGAGAAGACATTAAACAAAAACTTGAAAAGCGTATGTAAGAAGCATAAGCCAGAGAGACAGGGTTTAAACGGGCAGGAACAGAGAGAAAAAGAATCCAACATGGAAACTGCCTTTCCCAGACCAGACAACATCTGGTACAACTGCCTTCAGGACGCTGTCTCTGGTGGCCTGGCTTTGGTCTTCTCCAGCCCCTTACAGCTCACTCCTGGCTGTGAGCAGGTGAGGCGGTGAGGGAAGGAGGCAGCCGCAGGCCCTGCATAGCTCCCCGCTTGCCCCGTGGAGGGACAGCTCCGTGGGCCGGCCCTTCTCTGCTTCCTCTGGTGGAGCAAAGTATCCGACTGTGCGTTTGACACGAAGAACAGGACAAGAATGTCTCACCTCCTGCAAAGGTCTCTTCTCTAGTAAAGAGCCAAGCAGACCATTTAGAGCAAATGGTGAAGACTGAGAAGCAGAACTCGAGAGGGCAGCATGTCACCAGGAAGCTCTCCTCCCTTCCTCGGATCTCCCCATCCGCCGGACACCTGTGACCTTCGAACTGGGACAAGGGCCTTGCTGTCCAATGAAAGCTCAGCCTCATGGAACTGGTTCGCCCAGTCACCACACACACACACATACACACACACACACACACACACACACACACGTCCCCCAAGCTTCTCTATGCCAACTCGCTCTGAACTCAGTTCAGGGCAGAAGGGGGCGATGCGCTGACCCCACCCAGCAATGCCATCCACTGAAGAGTCTTGCTTTTACTCTGATTTAATTTTACCTCATTAGCTCTGGTCTGGCTTGTTTGATCGTAGCAAGATGCATATGATATTAAATCTGAGTGAACATCTCAAAGGAATGTCAAGAAGCTGGCAATCATCCAGAGGAGATGGAATAGAACGTAGTTAAGTCCTGGAAGCCAGGCCAGGGGAGGAAGACGAAAAGGAATGAGAAGATGGAGGTCCAAGATTTGACTAGGATATGATACAGTTTTCACATTTTCCAAGGGCTGTCACGCAACAGAGCTCTTTAAGTGGCTTATGCAATGCCCAAGGCCAGAATGGAGTGGCCTGATAGATGTTCCAGGATGCATAGTTGGGCTCATTAGAAGGAATATATTTACAGCGATTAGCATGGTATAAAAATGTGTTCTTTCCCTGAAGAGGTAGCTCACTTTCCATCACTGGGTTTTTTCCACAGTTTCCCTGGATGACATGGATGATCCTGGAAAGAGAATTCAGAATGGGGAGATGGTTGGTCTGAAATAAAGTTCATCGAGGACTCCAGAGTGGTAGGAGGAATGCTCTCCCCTCCTCACCACTGCCCTCCCCCAGCGCAGCTGACTATGCAGGCCGGGGGACCCCTCGAATGTGACTAGACCCTGCCTGGGACGTCATATGCGTGCACCCCCAACCCGAAACCCTTGTTCTTACAATGATGTTCCCTGGAGATGCCAAGTTTACTGTGTTGTGTAAACACACACTTATTCTGGAAGTTTCGCTCCAACTTAAAGTGAAAAAAGCTGTGGGTGCTGGGTGAGAGAAGTTCGAGGCGGTGATTCCCTCCCGCTTGCATTCCAGTGCCTGTTTCACCAGGTTCAAGCTCCTTCTTCTCTTTCAGAGTTGAGAGGATCTTTCAGCACCTCATCCTTGAAATGTTTAGTCACCATTCTCATACTGCCCTGTTTAACTAAGAATAAGAGTTGCCCTTTATATGTAATGCTCTACAGAGCAGTTATCTTATAATTACCATAGCCATTATACTATATACAATTATATCTTTATTGTATACAATCACATATTATATGTAATCGTCTGTGGTCATAATTTACAAAATAGTATTACAGAGATTGTCATCTACAAAGACACTTGGTGTGTGTTATCTTATTCCTCCCTGACACCTGGTAAAAGCAGTATTCTGACTGCCTCCATTTTATGGATAAGGAAACTGAGGTTCAGACAGGTTAGATGATTTGCCCCAGGTCAGAGACTCGTAGCTGTGTGGTAGAAGACCTTTTCCCTGACCGCAATGTAAAAGTTAGTCTGCCAGGAATTTCCCACAGTGCTGTGGAGTCTGTAGCTCTGTCCAAGGACACACAAGCATCCATCCCCGCTCTGCAGCTGCACATAACTGATAAGAGTTGCCAGTAGAAGCCACACATAGCCAAGGAGGCGAATCTCTACCTCAGAGTATAAAAGGAGCTCCCCTAAGCCCCCTGTTGCTCAGCTTTGGGTAACAGCAGCCCTGGGCCAGCAGCGGTACAATAAAGTGTTTCTCTCTGCTCTGAGTCTGCGGCTGTCGGTCTTCTCAACGTCTGGAGGCTCTGCCATAACAACTGGATCAGCCATTGCTTGGATGTGTGGCCTTACTGCCCACTCTGAATGACAGTGACTGAAAGCTTACATTTAGATACACACAGGGTGTGGCTTTGTTTCAAGAAAGGAACATTATTTTCGTTTTGTTTCTAATCGCCTTCTTAATGTTGCCTGGGTTTGTTTTGACTCAGGGGCCTGCACAGCCTCAGAAGACATCAGTCTTTAGAAAATAGGGCTCCATCAAACCTGATTTTTCAGTGTTTCAATTGGTCTATTAGTGTTTGATCCACACGAGAGAAATTTGCATTCTATTTCAGCTAAGACCATGCTGGGCTCTGACTTCACCTGGCCCCGATCCTGGATCTTTTGTCCCCTGTATCGGAAGGTATTTACCACAAGGTTCCTAGAGGCTCCTGTTCTTGAAGTTTAGGACGGTTTTTCAACCGCATGTATCTTTTCTATGTCCTCCTTAGGGCACGCAGCCCACGAGAGTTGGCAGCTCAAGCACAGAGGAAGATCTCGTGCTGTGGGCTGGGACAAAGGGAATCAAAGAGCAGGAGAGGGCTGCCGGTAGTGACCCTAAGGTGAAAGATGGGGTGCCACTTGGTGACAGCCATGGATGGGGCAGAAGCCCCTGGGTTACCCAAACCAGACAAGTTTTCCCGCCACCCTCTCTCTGCACTAGACTTTCATTTTTTTAAGCCCTGCTTACCTGGCTCCTGCCTGGATCTCTCTGGCACCTGAATTGACTGATACCTCTCACTGCCGGTCATCTGTTTGTCTCCATTTGGGTCAGCACAAATGGAAATGTCTGAACAGAGTTGGGGCAAAGGCAGGAACCAGAGACCTTAAGAAAAGGAGAAAGACTGGGAGAGAAGGAAAGCTGGTTTTAGCACATGCCAAGCTTACGGTTCTGCCTGAAATCCTAGAGGTACGCGCTAGGAGTTTGAGTGTCAGGCGTACAAAGCCGCAGACTGATCAGTCTGCACACAGAGATGGATGACCCCACAGGAGCAGCAGGAACTTCATGGCAGAGAGTGTCCAGGTAACAAGGCTAAGGAACAGCCAACCTGGGTTGGGGGGGCAGGAAGAAGCTTCTGGAGGGTCCTGGGACAGAGACGTGGGGGAGGAGATCCGGGAGGCAGAGGAGGAAAGCATCAGCAGGGCTGGAGGGGAAGTCAGGCCCCGGCCGCTTGGACAGAGGGCACCAGGGACGCTCAGGGAGCTGGTCAGCAGCCTGGCGGGGCAGAGGAGGGTCACTGTGCCACCTCCTGGGTGAGCATTAGCACACTTAGGGCTGAGTCAGCACCAAGCCCTGTCCCACAACGAAGTCACCACAGAACAATGGGTCCCCTGCCACTGGACTCTGCCACACTGCCCTTTCTAAATCGATGACCCCAGCAGAAAGAAAGGGGCAGATTGGGACAGTCCCATTGTGTGCAAGCAATGACGACCAAAAAGGGAGGCTATTTCACCAGCGGGCTTTGTTCCTTCATGACTCACTCACTCACATGTTGACATTGTACTGGGCTTGTCACGCACAGACACGCAGATGGGAGACATGTGTGCACAGGGCCTGGTCCCTGCCTTCAGGTCGCTTACAATATATCTGGGGAGACTTTCACTCCCATCACCACGCCTCATCCAGAGCACCTTCAGTGTCAGCAAACTGTCATGAAATGGCCCGAGTTAACTCTTCCTTTGCCCGTTCCTCTGTGGAAGGCTGCGGCGACCAGGCGAGAAGAGGCTTTGTACTCACGGGAAAGCCTGAGTGTGGGCAGTTGCTAGCTAACCGTGCGCTCGGAGGACTCTTCCCTCGCGCACGGAGGCCTCTTCCCTCGCCCCGGAAACCGCCACCGCGTGGCATGCACTCTCCTTCGTTAAACCTAACCCGGATCTAGTGGTTTTCCAAGTGCCAATAACCTGCCACCAGAACTGACCCCTTGCTGCGCTCAAGTGCAAACCCAAAGCCAAGCTCACCGTTGGCATCTGTCAAACCCACATCCTTTCTTCTGAACACCCCTATTTTATCTTCTCTCATCTGCATCTCCTGCCTCCCAGCAGCTGCCACGCTCTCAATCCAGCAGCCTTGTGCACATAATACAAGTGCAATATTTACTTGCCGGTTAAACAGACACGTTTTTATTCCTGTGACTGGCTATACTACAGATGGTGATGGTTGTTAGGAGCATGACTTTGGGTGGCTGATGGGTCACATCTGGGTTTAGCTCCATCTCAGCTAGTTAGTGTCCCAGGGACTTTGAACACAGATTTTTTTTTTTTCCATAAAATGTAAGTTACTTGGATTGTCAGATTTAAACGGATGTGCAGCCCCAAGTACAGGAGATATTCTTTCTCTTAGTGAGAGGTCCACTGTCAAGGGTTATCTGTTTCACAAACCTGATGTCTAACCCACAGAAGTGCATCTCCCGAGACCATGCCCATAGTCTTCAACTGTAGAAGTGCAATGGGACTATTTCAGAAGACTTCACTGGATTTCCACCTTGGATCCTTTTTAAGGATCCTAAAATAAAGCCCCCCACCCACATGAAGCAGACCCCTTCTCCTCCTCAGGCCATCTCCCATTATACCCAGTTTTGAAATTTCCAGTTAAAAATGATCTAGCTCCACAAGCTTAAATGCATGCTGGCTGTGTGAGTAATAGGTGCCTAACCCATTAGCCTCCAATACCTTCTTATTCCCCCCGACCAGGAGGCTCCCATTTAATTGTCAAGCTGTCTCCAGTCCCAACAGAAGAGCGGAATCCAGCCAGGCCTCCTGTGCTTTGGGAATGTTCCCGGAGGCCCTCCTCTGCACCCCCCGGGGCGGGAGGGGGTGGTCCTGGGCGCAGCTGTGTCTCCCTCACTGGACTGTGAAGCTCTCCAGGTGTGCCCCCGGCCACAGGTGAGAACTGGAGGCACCTGAGGGCAGAAAATCAAGGTTTCCTGTACTGGCTCTCCCAAGTTCAGAGGCTAGGCTGAGGACAGCACACAGCCTCTGCGAAGAGATGTCATCCAGTGAGTGTAGCCCCAAGTCAAGGAAAACGAGGCACTCTGGTCCCACCCTTTGACAGTATCACGGTTGCATGTGTCCAGTACTCTCCCCACATTGTTTCCACAATACCTGCCACAGGCGTGATACACGGCTGTTGCGTGAATGAATGAACATGTCTTCACAAGACGACAGCCTTTTCTAATTGTTCCTTTTGTTCTCCCTGACTCCACTCAGCCTTGCCCCTCACCAACCCCAATGCACAAAATCACCTCTTTCCCATTCACTAATCCCATTTTTCTCTAAAGAATCCTTTATTTAGAGGAAGGCAGCAGGGGGGAATGAAGGCAGGATGAAGCATTCATCCATCCATTTAGTTGTTCACGCTGGTTGTTCCACCTCCAGCCCCTCCTGACAGGGCTGCAAACTTAGATCCTTAGGTTTCCTGTGGACTATACCACCTGGAGCCAAAGACGGTGACCTGTGCGCCACCAGGGTGTGGCCACTAACTCCATGTGTAAAGAGAGTGTGTGATACGTGTGCTGTCATTTCCTGTTTATAGGGAAAAAGCAGAAGTTCAAAAGCCCAAACCGGAGTGCCTCTGAGAGCCCGCCGGAGGTCTGCAGTGATTTCGGTGCACTCCAGCGGCAGGACACCTCACTCCTAGTAGCCAGCCCCTCTGCCTCTGCCTGAGGGCAGCCCCAGGATGCCCTTTGCCAGTGGCCAAGGATAGCCGCTGGAGCTTAAGCCTCCCCTTCTCCCCTGCTTCCTACGGAACACAGAGCGGAGCAGGGGACAGCCCTTAACCAGTGATTGACAGGTGTGAGGGTGTGGAGACACTCCCAGCCCTCAGGGGGACAGCTCTCTTGCAGGACCCACACTGCCTCCAGCTCTGCCCTGGGCTATTAAAACAAAAGTGACCTTCAGCCAAAGTCCTTAGATCCCCTACACACACACTTCCAAAACGGAGGAGAAGGCCACCTTCCCAGTCCCTCTTCCAGACCCAGGACCAACGCTTCTTGGAAACCTAATGGATCCCTTTCACGGTGTGCCCTCGTAGCTCAGGTGTTAAGCTGCACCTGGGGTGCAGTCCACATGTAACCCACAGAACCGAGGTCGGGGCCCAAGAACGGGGAGGTGGGGGAAAACAACTAAAGTGAACAACTAAATGAGTACAATGCTTCTTCCTCCTCTCTTCTTTCCTGCAGGCTGCCGGCCTGCCTTCCTCTAAAAGGAAAAATCCCTTTTATGCAAATCCTTCTCAAACACTGTCTTTCTTAACGCAAGATAACACAGGCGTCAAAGCTAAATCTGACCACAAAGTTGTTTCCAATGGACTGTGTTTAAGATGCAATTGCAGTCTTGAAGGCGTGTTCTTCATGGACTTTACAGCATTGAAAAGACCAAATGGTTGCCATAACGTCAGGTACCTCGGAGATAAATATGTTCAAACTCTACACTGACTTCTTCTTACTGTAATTATATGTCTCTGGGGTCAAAGACCTCTGAATGTCTTAGCCCAATAAAAGGAAGGACTCCAAGAAAAAGTTATTCTTTTGAATTTGTCCTTATAATTATCCTACACCTGGGTACATAATTAAGTAGCAAGAAAATGGACTTTATCCTTGTAACATTAGCTCTTTTTCCAAATTTTGTATTATATAAGTAATATAACTCCATAGGAGAAATTCTAGGGGAAACATTTAGCGGTGGGAGGGGGGTGGGGGGACATGCAGGTTTGAATTCAATTGTTCACAAACTATTTCCATCCCGTGTTTCCCCTCCTGACCTGACATGGTGTAGTCTTATTCTAACACTTGCATCACTCAAAGATTTTTCCGCCAGCCTCGTTTTTCACATTGTGACACAGTCCTGTGGGAGTCACTTTTAATGGCTGCCCATTGTCACACCCAGAGATAAATGTACCATAACGTATCACCATTTTTTTATTGCTTTTGTATTTCATGATTTCAAATGAGATCGTGGCCGAGTACCTTGTGAAGATACCATTTTCCTTCGAGTTTGCCTTTTTATTTATTTTTCATCTTTCAGGTTATATCCTTAAGAGAAATTTCCAAAGCTTGAACTATCAGATAAAGGAATAATATTCCTTCTGGTGTACCTGCTACCTTTCTCCCTCCCCCATCCACTGGACTAGTACTAATTTATAACAGAAGGCAACCTGAAACAAAGCTTACTCCAAATTACAGCGCCTTCTGTTTTTTTTTAATGAGTTCTGGTCTGGCTAAATTAGTTCATTTATAAATTTCTTCATTTTATACAAAGGTCTGGAAACCTTCTCTCGAATTACATGGAACCTATGGCATTCTTTGTGAAATTGACAAAGAACCTGAAAGTGACATTTCAGTCACCCTTAAATCTATGTGATGCCTTTCTTAACTTCTAGTTTTCTAACCACTAATCATTTCATTTCAGGATTAGTCATTTGGTTTGAGTTGCCTAATTGAATCAATCATTTTAACGTGCCACTGAACACAAGTCAGGACATTTCAAAGGCTGATGTGAGCTAGCTGAGTTTGGTGTGCATTTTGTGAGCTTTTCTGTGTGTTTATGTCTTCAAAAGAACATCAACAAGATAAAGAGCATTGAAAAGGTGAATGAGCAAGAGAGGATTCTTGTTTTCTCAATTACCCCGAGGTGAGCCTGAATGTACCCTAACATTTAGCATTCTTATGTATTAACCTTCCAAGTGCTGCTGTCTGCAACTCATTTCCCAGGAATATTTAAACCTCCGGGAGGTCATGTCCCATTAGTGTCAACCGTGTGTATCATTATTATTTTTTTGACATGCTTAATTGTTCTTCTTTGACGCAAGAAGTAAAATACAAAAAATAAATGTGGAGTCATTCTGAAGTCTGCGCATAGTGCATACTCGCCTCGACACACAGAACAAAAGGATTTAGACTCTTTCACATAGGTTCAATCCGGTCTAGGCTCATCAGAGAATGCAGAAAATGAAAGAGCTGGTATTCAGGTATTCAAGAGGCAGGTATTCGCACAGATAAACAGCCCACATCAGCAGCATTTTCAATCTTTGAACTGTTTGGGTTTTGTTTGGGCTTTGTTGTGTTGTTTCACTGACCGACTTCAAAATTCCAACAAGCACCAACTTGCATTTCATTTTAAGAGAGAAATATAATTATTGGGTGGGTTCGAGTAACAGGTAAAATAGACAAGTCACTTTGAGTCTTTTGCTCAGAGAATTTAGAAAAAATCCTTGATTTGTTTCCATCCACATGCCAAGTTCCCCTTCATCAGGGCGGGTCCCAGCCTGGGGAGGGGTGGGGGATAAAGACCTTCTGGTGAAGAATTTGGTCACCTATGTCCTCACCTGGAGGAGACTCTCTAGGTTCAGATAATGCTGGGTAATCCTAATTAAAGTCTTAATTAAGCTCAAACTTCACAACCAAACTGACCAGTTTTACAACCCACAGAAATCTAATTTGGCCTCACACTTGCAGCAGGGGAAAAAGAAACACAAAAGAAGAAAAGGCTGGCGTGGCTAACAAGCCTGTGGACACACTGTCAGCTTGATCCAATTAAGAAAGCTTCACGGTCTAATGACAGACAAAAGGTTCAAATGAGATACAAGGCACTCACAGCAGCTGGGCAAACCCTAATCTCAGAGCAAAATTCTATGTAAATCACAAGAAATCTATGTGCTTTTTCCTCTTTTGTGGCATCCAGGAAAGTCGACTTTCCTGGACCCAACATAACAGAGGAAATAGCACAGGTTTGTTACTAGTATCGATCTTGAAATTAACAGAAGTATCTGGCCACAGGCAGCCTCCCCAGCCCTCTGACCACCAGCCCCTTCACATGCTCCTCCTAAAACAAGCAATCACTAGGTAATGGGCTTTCACTTACTCCATGCCAGCTATGTTATTTTTAACCCAAATTTGAAAAAGTCCCAGCTAAGGCACAGTGCCTGTGCCTGCCCTGGGAGAAAGGTGCGTGCCGTCCGCTTACCTGTGATCAGGACTGCCTTTTGATCCACAGGTAACAACTCTTGGCCAGAGAGGTAAGTGTAGGTGAGCAAACATGACAGCAAGAGGAGGCTCAAACCCCAGAAGAGAGACAGGCTGAGCAGGCACGTCCCTCCCAAGAAGCCCACCAGGCAGACGGTCTTTCTCCACACCTGCCCCGGACTCTTCCTGAGTTGGCAAAGAATTGTTCCTCCCAGCACTGCGATGAGAGCCAGGCAGAGCCACATGGGCTCCAAGAAAAAAGTGCTCATTCTGACACTGCACCTTTGCGTGTTAAGGCCAGCAAGGCCAGTGGGCAAAGGCTGGCTGGAGGCAGCTGGGGTTATATGGACAGCAAGAGGAGGGAGGGGGAGAGACTAGCCCGGCACACTTTGAATGAGCCTGCATCGAGCCTACCATACGCATGCAAGCATATTTCCTGGTGGGTAATTTAAGCCGGTATGCAGCTTAACATAAATACCGGAGATCTTGCTATTCCATCACTCCCCGTGACGCCCCCTGCATGCACAGCACAGACGCACATTCATGCCCACAGCATACACGTACACACTTTTTTTTCATGACAGTTCCACCTCTGGAGAGATAACTAGTTGGGTAATAATTGACAGATTCAGCCTGAACTGTAAATAATAAATATTCACGCTCACAGGAAAAGAATCTTCTTTAGGAGTCTTTGGTATGTCTGTCTCCAGAGTTCTTTTCCTGCAGGGCATGTTTATGTGTGTAAAACGAGTGCAGTTTGGAAGATTGATTAGGAAAGGGGAAAGCTGACTGTGTCAAGTCCCAGGACTCCACCCTTCCCCAGCCCATATTCAGAGTGAGAGGTTGAATGGACAGAGAACATAGAAATAGAAAAAGAGATTCTTGGCAGATGAAAAGCGTTTTAGTCTTGCAGAGGGGAAATATACCAGAGAGAGATAATAATGGTAATACAACGGATAATGGCTTGTATCTTTGGCTTCTTATCTGTGCCAGGAGCCACGTTCAGCTACTTATTCCTTTGTTCTCTTTATTGAGACCCTATTTTACTCCACAAGCTCTATTGCAGACCCTGAAACTCAGCAACCAAGACGCTCTGTGTCTTTGAATACAATGTCCTTATGAAGTAGGTTCTATTGTTAGGGTAGTAATTTTACAGGGGAGAACACTGAGACCAGAGAGGTTAGTCCACTTCCCAGAGATCACACAGTAGAGTAGAGCTTTATCTTTGAACCACTCTGCTGCCTGCCTTAGGAGGAAAAGAATCAGTCCATTTCCCTTAGCCTCATTTGAAACTCAGGCAAAGCAGATATGATTATGCTCAAGATAATGCCACAGAGATGGGAGAGATAGTTTCCTTAGGTAGGAGTCTTAGACCTTAGATGTATATCGGGCCACATAGGAGTACCTGGCTGGGAGGAAGGCAGGCTTCTCCTGATGGTTGAGTGTGGGCTTATCTGGGGAGATAAGAAGTGACCTCACTCCAGACCTGTGTTCAAATTCATTCTTAGATCTGCCACTTATTAAGTAGACATCCTTAGGTGACCTCCCCAGAGCTCCATCCCCTCAGCCATAAAATAATAAAAATATCAAAATAAAGCTCTTAGCACGTGCTGCCTGACACACCAGAGAGAGCTTCATAAAGGCTAGCAATTGGCAATTTTAAGCAGGGGAGGAAGAAGAGGAACAGAATCAAGTGCCCAGTGGACTGCTGACTTGCCCTCAGAGCTGCTGAAGTTAGCAGGTGCGAGGGCGGAGAGGCAGAGGGGAGAACACTCTGATGGTGACTGATTCGGGGCAGGACTGTGCAGCCACCTATGTGCACAGGTGGATAGGTAGCACTTTGGACAGGAGTCAGGGCAGCAAGCCTCTGGCAAAGCAATTCCTTTGGTGGATTCTGCACCTGCACCCAGCAGGCTCTCAAGTGGACCGTGCTGTGGGGCTGTGTGGGCCGAAGACAGAGCCGACGAGCAGGTCTCTCATGGGGTGATGGTACCCCTTATATGCCCTTTCAGCGCGTGGACACTGAGCTAGGGAGGTGTTGTGTCTCCAGGTCAGGAAGCTGGACTTCTCTGTGACTAGCCTTGAGATCGCCTCCCTCCACACTCCGTCGCCTCCTGTCGCTGGTGGCATGCCTGTCTCTGGTCCCAAGACCTCACCCGCCAGGAGGCGTCCATCAAGCTAGCTGTGGCGTCAGAACAGATGACTGACTAGGTGAGGGTGAGAGAGCCAGACAGTGCCAGCTCTTTGACAAGGCCCCAGCGCCTTGTCAGGGGCTCCCAGGCTGAGACGAAGTGAGTTTTCTCCAGGTGGCTTCTCAGCAGCTCCATCCTGGGCTTCCCTGGAGGAAAAGCTCTCGTGTCGTGTAGTAAGGATCCTCCTTGATGGGAAAGGGGCACCATATTAAGAACTTGAGAGACACATTCTCACAGACTGAGTTCGAATCCCGACTCTGCCATTCACAGGACAGTTGTGCCTGAGGCTGGGTTTCTCCTCTGAAGAAAGGGACTCAGCTCCTTTGTGTTGATTTTACACATGAACGGCTTTTACAAGTCACCCTGCGTCGCACCTGATTCTGACTGGCCCTGGCAGTGGCAGCTGCAGTCTGGCACCAGACTGGCAGGTGGCAGTCTCTCCTCTCAGTGCCCCGTCCCTGTTCTGCGCAGAGGAGAAGTTCTTGCTACCTCCTCTTCACTCATCCATCTCTCCACTCAGTTATCACACGGCTCCCCGCTGTCCATCTTCAGATGACCGCTTCAGTGTCACCCCATCACATACCCAGTCTATCCTCTGTCCCCACAACCCACTTATGTCCTTGACTTAGCTCAATTCATCATTCTGGAATTAAGGGATCATTTTTAAGGTTTTTCTGTCTCCCTTACGAGACTGGGAACTTCATGAGAACAAGAACCATGACTGAGTGTTCTTTACTTTTGATTTTTCTAGTCACCATGCAGCAGATGCCTTACCTGGTGCCCGACACCCCGCTTCCACTCAATGACTATTTGTTCACCCAATACAGGAAGGTGCATTTTCTCCAGTGCCTGCAGGTGAAGGATTCTGCACCGAGCATGGGGGATCAGCAGTGAATAATATGGACCCAGGTTCTTCCCCGAGGCAAGCAGAGGAAAGGAAAGTGCTGCCATATTGAACACAGACATGGAGCTGCAGGTGGGAATTAGCCTGACTCCTCCTGAGAGCTGAGTGTCTTCATTTCTTTGAGGCACTTGGGGTCCTAGGCCATCTGAGAGCTGCTCTGCCTCAGAGCAGCTTCCTGCCAAAGATTTCCTCCATCCAGCTAAGCCAAGCTGAGTTTCCTTTTTGTCCTTAGAGCTGGTCTCAAGACCATCTTTGTTTGGCCAGCATCCCATTTCTGAACTTTCCAAGGGAAAGTGGTCAATTGGATCAGGTCACCCTGGCTAATGATGTGAATGGACCCTTGGGTCCTTCTACCCACAGGGGGGCCTTTTGGAAGTCACCTTCTAAAGGCAAAACAGCTACCCCAACAGAGGATTTCCCAACATGAAGTAGGGGTGTGTTTTGAGTATCCTAGAATAGACGCTTTCTTAGAATCATGACAAGTTTCATGGAGAGTTTGATGGAGTAACTTCCCAATCGAACAGGGATTCTCTCGGAAACATCCCCACCAAGTGGCCATCTTTTCTACTGCCAGGAGCTGTACAACTTAGGGCATTTCTTCAGGTTCTGCCTAGCCTCTGAAGGCTGATTTTCTGTTCAGAACAGTAGGGAATGAGACATTTCTCCTCTAGATTGAGCTTGATCCTAGCAGTTGTTTTTCCTTTCCTATGAGGAGTCATGAAGACAACATCTAGCCCCTGTTTCTTTACAATAATTGAAACCTTCTCTCCTGTCTTACCTCCTCCAGGCTGAGGGTCCTGAAGTTCTCTTCATTGTCCCAGGTATATAGTGGAATCTGATTTATTGAGGGCTATGTGCCTGAAGTGGCCATATATTTTAAAAAATCGTGCTTCTGCAGTCACGGAAGACTATGCTGCTGTGATGAGAGGAGCTGGTGATTCTCCAAGCAGAGAAAACCACGTGTCGATGTTACGGTAAGACCTACTTCAAGATGGGATGGGTGGGGGGGCGACAGGTCTGAGTAGATCATCTCAGAGTGGTCTTGATAGGAATAGAAGTTTTGTTCTGCATTGAAAGCTTTGGGGCAATAACTAATATGAATCCTGAACTGTAATTGTGCAAATATACTATTCTATATCTCACTATTTACTATGTAGAATATGTATCTGCTTAAATAAACTTCATTTTAGAATAGATCTTTGTAAAATTAAAGATAGCACAGTTTCTTTTATAAATACATACGCATACCTAGTACAGTATATATATACACTGATATATAATAATGGTAATATATAGAATAAAATGCATTATATGTTATTCTATATATACTATAATGTATTTTGTAATAGGTAAGTTTATGATGTATTATGGAGTACAATATAGAAATATTATATATAATATATAATTTCAATGAACAAAGCCAAATTATAGCATCCCTTTGGTCAAGCAGGAGAGTGTTGTCACCACCTCCTAGAACGTTCTCTCATGTCCTCTTCCAACCACTATCATTTCAGTCTTCCTCTACGGTAAGCCCTGTGAACATGGGAAGTTAGCTTGGTCTGTTTTCCTTTTGAATTTCATATAAACAGAATCATAGACCAATTAATCTTCAGCTCTGTCATGCAACATTGTGTTTTTATCCACGCTGTGTAGACAATTTTCATTAATGGACTGTAGAGCTCTCCTTGTATAAATATACCACGATTTATCTCTCCATGATAGTGATGGAAAACTGAGCTTTTCACGTTGCTTGCTCCCATGAAGAGTGTTGACGGAAGCATTCCTACGAACTTCTTCTGAGGTACAGGCATATCCACTGCTCTGGGTGTTTTCAGTGGAAGAGTGGATCCAGAGCATATGCATGCATTCAGCGATAGCACCGTTTTCCCCAAAATAGCACCAAAGCAATCTCATCCTCAAAGCCAGAGTGTAAGTTTCAGTTGCTCCACATTCTTCTCCATGGTTGGTATTATCAGGTTTCTTCATTTTAGCCATTCTGACGGGTTTGTCGGAGCATCTGCCACAGGACCCTACGGCAAGATCTAGTTTTAAATGTTGCTGATGATGAATAACTTTGAGCGCCTTTTCGCACGTTTATTGGCCAAATGGTATTCTCTTTGTGAAGTGCCTTAAGTTTATTCTCTATTTTTCTCACTTCTTTCAGTGTATGACTTTTAAGCCTTTTCTCTTTTTAAACCATAGGTATGTTAAGTTATACAGTATTTTCGAAGTATGTTTGAGTTGCTTCTTCCATATTTGATATGTATTTTCTCATTATTGTTCACTGAAAATATTTAATAATTTACACTGGGATTGATTCTTTGTTCCATGGGCTATTTAGAGCTGTATTCCATAAGTTCCAAACATCTGGGAAATGTTAGTGCTATTTTTATTGCACTTTCTGGTTTAATTTTACTTGAATGGAAAAACATATGTGATTTCAGTCCTTTAAAATATCTTGAGACTTTCTCTATGACCCATCACACAGTTGATTTCTATAAATGTTTACAGGTGTTTAAAGAGAAAGTATATTCCAGTGTTGGGCCCACTGTTCCATGTATTTTAATGAGGTCTTTTCCCTCTCTAGTTACAGTTACCTGTATTCTTACAGTTCAGATACGTCTTTGCAAAGCACCACTTATTAGGGTACTCCTTCTTTTTTGACCCACATGACAATCTGCCTTTTAATTAAATAATTTACTTAATTTACACTTAGTGAGATTATTGACATTTAGTTTGAACACATTATTCACTTTCTATTAGTCCCTCTTAGTCTGTATTACTTTTCTTCTATTTTCTTGACTTATTTTGAGTTAATTATTCTTGTATTCTGTTTTGTGCCTTCCGCCTTTATTAGCTTGACAATTAATGACTCTGTTCATAGTTATTTAAGAGACCTTTCAAAATTCAATGACTTGCTATTTCTGCTTTTTTCCTACTTAATACCAGCACCTTTACGCCCTTTAAGACCATTCCCCTCACTTCCTGACTAAAAGCTATTGTCACAAATTTTTATTATCTAGCTCTATCAAATCCTATGAGATATAATTATTATTGTTTTATAAATCAATAGTCATTTGGATTTTCCAATAAAGTTGTTACCCTTTTATGGCTCCTAATTCCTTTCCAGAGCTCTATACTTGCCCCTGAAGTAATTTTCTTTAGTATTTTCTTAGTGTTGGAGCTTGTAATAAAAATCTCTCCATTATTGTTTTCCTGAAAATGTCCTCATTTCACCATTTTGGAAGGATTTTTCACAAGGTATAGAATTTCACAAGGTATATCATCATATAATGCCTTCTAGGATATATTTTTCACATTTTTATTTATCTTGCTCTATTGAATAAGTTTCCAACAAAAGGATTCACTCTAATTATCTTGTGTGTCATTACCAGAAGTAAATTTCTTTTTCTTTTTATACCTCCTGGTAAGGCTTAACTCTCCTTGTCCTTTTAAGACATTTTGTTTGTATAAAAGTGGGAATTTCGTTAAATCTCGTGTAACCCAGATTAGGTCAACTGGTCTACCTCCTTGCACCATGTCATGGGAAAATCCAATAAATACAGCTACATTTCTGAGAAAGACGTTTAATTATACATTAGTTAATTCACCACATATCTATTGATTTCCTACTGTGTGCCAGGCACTGTTCTAGGCCCTAGAATCTAACAGTGACTAAAAGAACTTGACCCTGCCCTCCCAGAGTTTAAATTCCAGTCAGGGAGATAGACTGGTAAGTGGGCACTTACAATCTATCTGTGAGAGAGAGAGCTCTGAAAGCTCTGCTTTCAAGTTAATATGAATCATCTGATATGTCTTTATCTTTCCAACAATATTAAAAGTGCCCTTGTCAAGTCCCTTGCTGAAACACCAAACCCGTGCTTACTCCTTGTACCAATTAGCAGGATAATTATAATCTGACTTTTATCCATTGGTCAGTCATGTTAATACCTAGTAACTGTCAACTCCTTTCTGAAGACTACCCGAAACACTCTTTTTGTAGGACACTCATTGAGAGTCAAATTCCCCTCTTCTCTGTAGGTTTCAGAAAACATTTTCTTTTCCTTTTTGAAAAAGACGAAAACTGGGAGGCTAGAGCTTTCAGAAGTGTTTCTCAGAAAAATCAATCTATGAATATGCTGTGATATCAGGGGTGTGGAGAAAGCCTAAATCTGGATTTCAACATCGTCAAGGAAGTTATCCTATCTTTAAGTTTAGCAATATTTTATACTTAATTTCTAGGCTGCCATACTTTTCCTGTGTAATCTTCTTCAAAATCTTTGATATAATTCTGGCTGATAATTTCCTGGGATTAAATAATTGTACTGCAACTAGTGAAATCACTTAGATCAGTAGTTCCCATTTTTGTGCTTCATAGACCAATAAAATGTTTTTGCTTTGTTTTGTTTTTAAGGAGAGAGATACACATTGAGTCTCCGACATTTTATTTTTCTTAGTAAGAACATATTTTAAAAATCAGCTACTAATAGTCTACGAAAGATAAGATATTTTAACACTAGAAAATGGGCAAAATATCAGAAAACAATGTGTCCTCTTCCATTGAATAAATGTAAGTTTTTGAGAAGTTTTCTATGTTGTTTTCATTTTTCAGGAATGACCCCAGAGTAGTAAAAAGTCTTTGTCACCAATCACAGCAATGATTGCTATTTGGGAACCCAAGCGTGAGGTGTGAGAATGTAAAAGGTCCTGCTCTTAAGACAACAAGAGGATTTCATGCTGGAAACATGGCAGGAAGTGATGGTTTCTGCGGACAGAATGAAGCGTGCCAAAGCTGACATTCGTATCTCTGCTCTTGAGTCTGCTCTTGGGTCCAAGTCCTTCTCTTGTCAGCACCTATCACAGTTATGGACCAAAGCAGAATCAAGAGTAAAAAAGTAAAAGAAAAACAAACAGAATAGAACATTTGCCCTATTGGCTCAGACGTTACATCTGCAGCTGTGGCGTCATCCACATAAATTTCAAGGACCCAAGTTCACGACCTCAGGATATACACATACACCCCCTTTCTTTAAATTCATTACGGATGTTTAAACAGATGAAGCAGTAAATTCTCTTCCTGCCAAGGAAGTTTGTAATCGCCATAAAACAGATTTCAATATTCCTCTATGGTCCTGGTGGTAATTTTAACTTCATATACATGCAGAGAATAACCAATATTCCAAGTCTTTGGATTCCTGGGGCCTCTCTTCTCTGTCACGAGACTGGAGTTACAACACATCATGTAGAACTTGACATTATCCCTGAGGATTTGCGGGGATTTACGTTTCTCATAAGCACTTCCTACCACCAGGAGGCTCCCCACAGCAGTTGGGTTCCCTGGCACCCCAGTGCGTCCCTGCAGACTGGGGGGCATGCGGGGGCAGGCTGCACCCCCCTTACCCGCCTGCTCCCACAACCTCCCCTCACTGGGGAGACCGGTTATTATGAGAGACTTATTGGAAGCGGGAAGGCTTGTCCGGAGCAGGGAGCTAAGGGACACCAGAGCCTTGGCTGTCACCATCCCTGCTCGTGAGACTTGGCCGGGCTCCTCTGACTGACTCTGTCTCTCAGGACCCTACGGTCTGCTTGCTCCAAACTTTTCAGCTGTGAACATTTTTGTGTAAATGAAATAATAAAGTGAATAACAAAGGGAAGGTTAGCTGTCGTGGTTGAAGGAGAGGTGAGGCGGGGTGATGTGAGGGTGAGGTGGGTAAGAAGGGGTGAAGCAGAGGTAGCCATCGCCGGGCATTTCCTTGTCCCCTGAGACAGCCCCAGGAGACTGCGGCAGGACCCTCGGGTTCTTGGACTCATGACCAGGCGGCTATCGATTTAGACTAAACTCCCAGTAAGGAGCCCGAGAACAGCACTTGGTTGGCATCATACCAAGCGATTATCAGAACTTGCCACTTGTGTGTGTACGTATGTGACCCTGCATGTGTGGGGGTGTCTGTGTCTGTGGGTGTATGGGTGGGTATGTGGTCTGTGATTATCGTATGAGCACAGGTGAATAGGTGTGGGGGAGCACATACACATATGTGTGTGAGAGACAGGTGTGCCTGCGTGTCTGGCAGGCATGTGACTGGATGAGTTGTGTACATGCATGTGAGTGTGTAGGCATGTGTAGCCATGAACACGTGTGTTTTGCACACGTATTCACTGCCAGTGAGTCAATCAGTTCCCCTCCAACACAGAGGTCTTCTTGCAGCCACCGACCAGAAAAGGCTGTGCAAGGCCTCTGTGGGTCCGTCCTTGTTCCATGACAGCTCTCAGGCCCAGCCGAGAAGCACCCCGTTGGGCTCTGTAGCCTGTAAACTCGAGAAAATACGAATACCTTCCCCACTGTGGTGTCAGGGGAGACACGTGAGGCTAGTGGCCATCAAATGATTATATCATGTCATTCCAGAGTCCTTGTTCAATAAGCATTGACCACAGCGACCTCCACCACTTCGTGAATCAGAAGACCACTCTGCCCCGTGTTTTCTTCACCTGCCTGACCACCTTTCCACCTGGGGAGACATACTTGAGCTGACTCGCTTTTACAAATCCCATATGACCATATTTCCAAGGATGAAGTCATGAAGGTAGGTCTGGGTAATCTACTGAAATTAAACAGTAGCAAATTGCCTAAGAACTGATGTTTGGCCCATTTCATGGACCATCAGTGATTCACCAAGTGTCCATTCAGTGCCAGTCATTGGAGATCAGGGCCCGTCCTTGCCCAGTGAGACTCAAGTGTCAGCGAGGGAATAAGGTGTGTTCATGAGCCTGCTGCTCTTGCCATATCTTGTGCATCAGACAATATTAGTAAGAGACCAGCTTTATCCATCTGGATAGCGACCATAGTTTCCTTCTATGCAACGCTTCTTCTCATGACGACATTAAGGAATCGACACGTACAAAAATATTTCTGCTCAGGTCCTCTCTTTTTATTCCTCCTCTTAAATGTCTTGAAATCAGTGTCTGTCCTTCATCTTCACTTCCTCTCCTCACTCTTGGGAAAGACCAGAGAGAATCCTGCCCTAACTAGGGGGAGCCAGGTCACAGACACCCCATCCTCACTTAACTGAAAGTTTTGCCAGCTCTTTCCAAGCGCAGGAGAGAGGTTGCCTGTGCCCTTCTCTGTCAGTCAAAGCAGAGCAACCAGTCCATCAAGGCAGAGATGACAAGACCTCTAGAAGCAGTTCTTCACTGTGGGCGAGAGACGTGCCCACTTTTCAGCGGTCCACGGTAAGAGGATGATGATTACTAAGTTTTCATCAGATTGAGGTCCTTTAAAGCATCACCTCGTTGACTATATATAGCCTTCTCTCTCTGGGGGCATTAACATATCTTTCCATGTATGAAATGCTGGTGGTAGATATCACAATTTAGTTGGTGCTATTTCAATGCCATTACTTCGTCAAATGAAAAGTTGGCAAGTGTACACATCTCCCCAGATTTGGGCCTGAAATCTTACCAGTGCTCAAAGTGTAAAAAACATGGGAGCCTCAGCGATATACAGCATGGTGGACTGGAGTTGAAAAATTTGGGTCAGAATTCCAACCTGCTAATGACTTGACTGTGA
This sequence comes from Solenodon paradoxus, assembly GCA_004363575.1. Taxonomy (NCBI): domain Eukaryota; kingdom Metazoa; phylum Chordata; class Mammalia; order Eulipotyphla; family Solenodontidae; genus Solenodon; species Solenodon paradoxus. The sequence goes on along the minus strand of RJWH01001783.1, from coordinate 123,506 downwards.
ACTGCCCTCTCTGCTCAGAGCCATAGCTGACTCGCCAGTTGTGGGGCTAATACATGACTCCTCACACCAATTATAAGAATAATCTATATAATCTACTGCCAACTAGAATCTAAGCGTCTCTTATGTCTCAAGAGAAAGTCACGCAATGCAATTCTTTTCATTTCTTCCCCTTCTTCTTGGGACTTACAAAGTAAGAAATAGGTGCTGAAGGCAACTCCAATACCATTTGGCCCGACTTCTCTCCTGTTGTCATGGCTCCCAGGTCGCAGGTTCACAGAAGGAAACACACTTTGCATCTGTATCTCCAGAAGGGAGATTAAATCTAGGATGAGTCTATCAGAAACAAGACAGATCAAAATTTGGGAGCACAGCTGAATCCAGAAGTAAATGACACCATAAGCCAGATGTTCCAGGAACTTCTTTTCCATTTTATTTTTTGCCCGAAGGAAAAGTTTTTGTTCATAAAGAAAACAATGAGCAGAAATTGCTATCACAAAATTGCTCATGGTTATTTAAAATGAGCACATTTGAAAATAATCAAAGATGTGCACAACGATTCATAGGAAAGTCGTTCATTTCCCTGTCATTTATCATATGTAAACTATAGAAGCATCCTCCTAAATGACTTGCCAGAAAGGATTTGTTACATAAATTTTGGTGCTTTCACTTGATGGACTGCTATACGGTCATTAAAAATCACGTTGTTGAGGAATGTTTGAAGACATGAGAAAATGTTGGCAATATTTTTTGAATAAGGAGCACATGGTTACCAAGTGGAAAGTGTTTTATGTCACTGGATCGGCTGGAATGTCCTAAAGTTTGAGATCCAGTGATCTCGAATTCCAAACCTCGTAACCTGGGGAAGTCAGCGCCTTGCCAAGATTTCTTCTAGACCCTGAGGCCCTGCCGTCTTCTTGTCAGCTGCTGCCTCGGTCTCCCAAACTGAATTCAATGTGAAACTCAACTTCATTTTTCAGTTTGCAGAAAAGTCAACTTTACTGAAATCTCTCCTATCTTCAGTGACCTAAGGGTTGAGGTGAGAGAGATAAGGGAATGTAGGAAGCTTTTCTATCACTATCATGTGAATAGTGGGCCCCCAAAGTTATATCTGTGCCCCAACTCCATGAATTTGTGATTGTAACATTATTTGGAAAAAAAAAAAAGGGTCTCTGCAGATGTAGTTGAGTTAAGGCTCTCTGGGTATGATCGTCTGGGATTAGGATGGACCCTAAATCCAAAGCTAGATATCCTATACAAGACAGAAGAGAAGACAGTGGGAGACAGAGAGAAGCCATGTGAAGATGGACACAGAGGGTGGAGTGACAGGTCACAGGCAAGGGCCACTGGAGCCCCCAGAACCTGGACAAGGGAAGGAAGAACCCATCTCCTAGAACCTGACTGCCACCCAGATTTTGGACTTCTGGCCTCCAGAGAAGGAATACATTTCTGTTGGTTAAGCCACCAGGTTTGTGATCATTTGTTACTGTCGTCCCAGGAAACTATCACAATCACCAAAGCTCACCTAACTGTTAAGGAGACTCAGTAACAAGATCCCTTACTGTCCCATGGACTCTCACTTTCCTCCCTGTATTCTGCAGTTTTCAGTTGACAGTTGACGCTAGCTCCCCAACTGACATGTCCCAGACTCACGTACCGCAGCTCCCCCTCTGGTTGGTACCTTCATCCTCCCACAGCACAGCCTGCCCGCCCTGGTCTTCCCCGCGGGTCTGCGCCTGACTCCACCCACTTCCAATCCATGCAGAAATCTTGCAGCCTCCCTCAGAAGACATGCACTGCCTGAGCCCGGCCACTCCACTGCTGACCTGTCCAAGTGCCATCACCTGCTGCCTGGACAGTAACAGCTGGCTCCTAATCGTTCCCTCAGACTCTGCTCTTATGTTCCCACTGTCCGTTCTTGACCTAGCTCCTTCTATCACCTTAGTGCTAGCTCATCCCTCACCTGATGAAACCCTGGCAAAGTGTCCCCACCTCACCCACAGTAATCCTTCAGCAGCTAGATAATTAATTTGGCTGCTGGAGCCCCTGACCCGCGTCTTTTGAAATCTGTCCCTTTGCTCTCTCTGTTCTACCTGCGAGGGCCTCGAGCACCCAGTGACCTTGGAGCTTTGTTCTGTCTGTTCCTCTGCCCAAATGCTCTTGTCCACTTACCTAATTCCCTGGACTTCTATAATTCTTTGTGCAAAAGCCTCTGATCAGTGCGCCCTGCCCTACTTCCTTCCCCAGCAACACCCTCTAAAGTTTCCTGTGAGAATAATCTAAGAAACAAGATCAAGGCAACAACAGACTGCACGCTCTGTCATTTACTCACCCATCCATCATTCATCCATCCCTCCATCTACCCATCCAGCTGACAGCTAGCAAGGTGATATGAGCAGAGTTCAGGAGATGTGAAATCCAAAGTCAGTAGGCATCAAAGAGCCATAAAACCATAAAATGGCACCAACCCAGTTTAAAATGCCAGTCAGGAAGTCGGTACAATTAAGTTTAAAGTATGGCTAAACCATCAACTCTAAGAATACGTGCTGATGGTCAGGGCTCCAACTGTTGGCGAGGACAAATGAAATAAATCATGAAGTGGTGTCATTTGAAGCCCTCCAATCAGCTTAAAAGAAGTCACTAGAAGGCATATCAAAGACCCTATCCCACCTCAGGACTCACCTGGGCAGAGAGAAGAGCAGAGAGCGAATGGTGGGAATCTTTAAAAACATCAGATCCCGAACTTCTTGCTGCTGCTTCCTGTTCAGAATGGCCCATTTCCACGTCTATCTGGGAATGTTGTTTTTCCTCTTCCATCTTCCTAAATAAATGCTTCTTGTACACTTTTTTGCTTTACCTCTCCTTTCTTCCCAAGCACCATACTCTGGAGCAAATTTACTCTCCAGAGACATAAGTGAGGGCCTGCGGTTACACATCCATCCATCTGTCCATCTGTCCGTCCACCCATCCATCCGTCCATCCATAGCTACCTATCTACCAAAAATGAAATAGTTGCCACGCGGGTGCTGATGGTTATTTGAACTAACGTACTTTTCTCAAACAGCAGATCATTAAGCATAATTTGGGGAAAATAACTCAAAAAGCATTCAAATACTTGGATCTAACAGATTACTTGACAATACGGAATGCTTTTGCAGATTACATGATGCATATTTTCTGTAAATTGAATGAGATAAATCTTCGATTACAAAGTTGTAAAATATATTTATGACATCTGATGAGTTTGGCAGAAATATTGTTGTATTTTTATTTAAAAAACTGCATTTTGAATTACTTAACTCTGAGTTCCCCTAGTTAAACAAGATGACTCTGAGTGAAAGAAAACAGCCACTCCACAGGGCATCCTCTCAGAGACCGGAAACCATTCCCCTGGTATCAGATCTTTCTCCTCCTCCATCCCCAAGACCTGGGTCCATGCTGTGTTCTGGTCCCCAGCCTCTCCCTTCATTGCCCTATTCCGTGCCCTGCTCTCTGGTCTAAAGCTCTCTCTCAGCTTCATCTCCTTTTACAGCACTTCTGCATTGGGGCACAGAGGCAAGACATCTTCAGACCCTGGAAGTGGGACGAGGGAGCAAGCAGACAGCACTGCGGTCTGGCCTGAGGATGGATTGTCTAAGAGGTGATCAAACCTTGCCGACTTCCAAGTTAACTCACAACACCTTGGAGTGTTACGATGATTAGAAGACTATCAAAAACCCAAGTTCAAGCAGAAGGAATTGAAAGACAGAGTGGTTGCAAGAGACTTGCCAGACAAAATTAAACTCATGTGAGAAATGAAAGTCGAGACAGGAGGTGTTAAAACAGCAGGCCAGATATTGGTGGAAATAAGCAATCTATTTCTGGCCATTCACTCAGATGAATAAACCATGTCCATTAATACAATTCCTAGATGTGGCAAGTTCATATATGTTTGGGAAGCCTCAGCCCAGTGAGTTGAAGCAAGAATGGAAGAGTTCTTTTAGGTGAAGGTTGTTGACATGGAAGACAAGACTGAAAACTGAACCCTGGATTTTGCCCAACTAGGAACTGAGAAGAAAATACAAAGGATACAAAGAAAGAAAATTGAGAAGAAGGAGGAAGGAGTAGAAGGTAGAGGAAGAGGAGAGGAAGAAGAGGAAGAGAAAGTGAAAATAAATAGGGAAATATTCATTGAAAGAGGGATTCTCCAGGAAAGGTGCGTAAGAATACTGTCAGTGACAGAGAAATTGAAATAAATACATGATCACAAGAGAGGAAAGGGAAATCAAAACAAATGGTAAATTTTAATTTGTCTGACATAACTGAATCTCTACTAAAGTATCTGTACATGAATCACATTTAATATCATAGAATAAACTCATGGCATCACGATACTGGCTTTGGTTTTGTAGTTTTATCTAAATAGAATGCAAGTTGCCTTTTTTTAATTAAAGGAAAGGTGCAGTCAGGAATGAAGGCTAGTAGGCAAACAGGCAGGAAGAGAGAGGAGGAAGAAGTACTTTATTATTTTTATTTACTTGTTCACACTGTTTGTTCCCCCTGGTCCTGGGTCTTGAACCTGGGACCTTGGGATATATGTGGGACTGCTTCCAGGGTGTGCCCACATGTTGCAGTTGAAGAAACACCACCTGAATGTTCCTGGATGTTCCTTACAAACAAAGACGGGCAAAGAAGCAGCACTGTCTCTAGACTGTGTTTGGCCTGCCCTGGCCTCTGAGCGGGGAAAACATTTGGGTATGCTCTGGGTTAGGTAAACACCTATGAAATATTGATGCACGCTTCCTTCGAATAACAAACAATCCTGGTATAAAATTATCCCAGCAGGTAGAGGAGAGACAAAATGAAGTCATTTGATCACAAAAATTAATACCCACTGACTCTCAATTTTCATTGTCATTCAGGGAAGCCTACTTACTATTCAAACCTCACATCCCTTCTGGGTTTGGACATTTTTTTCTCTCTACACTGAGAAAGAGAAAAGGGAGAGGAAAGTCCCAGGGGGTAAAGTCATCAAACGGAGATAGTAGGAAAAAGAATTGTGTTTACTTCTCTCATGCAATAGCTCCCGAACTTTGACCCGTGCTGATTTTGGCTGACACACTTCCAGAGGCATGTCCAGGATGAGGGGCATCCTGTCCTCTCCCACTCAAATAACACTGGATTCCAGTGAGATGACATTCTGCTTTTAAAAGTCAACCTTTTAAAATAATGGCTTGATTGAGTTAGCATGCAAATATCATTCAATTCACCCAGGCTAAGTGTACAAATCAATGGTGTGGGGCATTTATGAAATTATGCAACCAGCATATGACATCATGTCCAAAGAAACCCTGTGCCCATGAGCAGTCTCTCCTTGCTTTGTTACAAATAGCTCAGGCACAGACAGCCCCCGCTCTGCTTTCTGTCTCAACAGATCAGCTATGTTGGACAGTCCAGGTGACAGAAAAGCAACAACAAAACAAGTCATTCGTGGTCTTGGGTGACTGCCTTCTGAAACTGGCTAGTAAAAGCATGTCTTCAAGATTCACCCATGTAGTGGAATCAGTGTTTCGTTGTTCTCATGATTAAGATTCCATTTCTATGGATGCAGCACATTTAACTTCTCCATTCATTTGTGGATGGACAGTAGGCTGTTCCTGCGCTGGAGCCACGATGCTGCTGTGAAGATCCCTGTAGGTTTTGCATGTCATCTCGGATCTGATCCCCAACATGAGCAGCTAACACTGCCCAGAGGGTGTCTGTGGGAATGCAGATATCATTTCATTGCATCAGTTTCAGACTCCTCTGTGCCAAGCCAGGATGCCAGTCTCCACTGCTCTGACTCCACAGTCCACACCCCCACCTCCTTGCCGTATCCCACGGAGTCTAATGATTAGAAAGGTAAATCCTCCACCACTTCACCTTCACTACTCTGCTGTCGGTAAGACATTAGTCATGACAACTCCTGGCCAGTCACAACACACACTGCCCCTGAATGTCTGGCTTCCTGGAGAAATGATCTGGGGGCAGAAGGAGGCCCCTCAGAAGGTAAGAAGAATGCTCCAAGACCCTGAAGCTCCCTGAACCCACAGTCAAGCTCTAAAGCAGCTGCAGAAGTAGTGGAGAGGTTTTTAAAGTCTACAGGAGAGAGAGGCATGATTCAAATCCCCATGAGAAGGACACATCAGTATATGAAAAAGGGATAGTGCGGGAAAGGTGAGAAGGGGGATCTGGGACGAGCCTTCTCCCTCCTCCGGACTTCTTCCATCCACCTGCGGCCTACTGGATGCCAGCACAGGGACAACGCCTTCCCCTTCAGCTTCAACCATCTGAGGAGCACACAGAGTGGCATCTCCTTTTTCCTCCCAGCACCTTTTCATTCTTCAAACAGGTGGCACTCAGTCCTGACTTCAGGCTCGTGCCATTGTTTCTCCCACCCAAATGCACCTTCTTCTCTTCTCTCTGGGCAAAAGTCTCCTCACTCTTTGGGACTCATATCATAAGACACTTCCTCCACAAATACTTCAGGAGCTGTGCTTAGGAAACCTGGGGGCAGGGAGACATTGGAGGTAGCCTCAATATGCAGCACCCGTACATGGCACAGCATCAGAAGATTCTGGAATGTATCTGATGCTAAAGTTGTCTATGTCTGCCCCCTGACACCTACCACTTCACAGCCTGCCTGCTCAACTTGGAAGCAATGGGAAGTCAACACACTCACACCCCACACCACATGCAACCATGACATGCTCCCAAGAAATAACTGATGTGTATAAATAGTGAGGGTAAGGTAAGAAAGGTATTTGCTCTGAGGATTAAGTTCTATTTACCCTCTGACTTCCTTTCCTTCCCTGGCATTTCCTCACTACGCCCTGGCATTCCTGGATTTGAATTCCTGGCATTAGACTCCTTATCTCAAGATTTACTTCTGGGGAAGGAACCTGGATTGGCATTATCTCTCACACTCCAGTCAAAGATTATTTTGAGATTCATCACCCTCCCCAGCCTTCCAAGAGGCTCAAAAGTGACATGCCTGGGAGAGTGATCTCCTGGAGGGAGCAGGCAAAAGACAGTTGGGTGACAAGTATCGCCACTGCAGTCGTCATCCTCAGGGCTGTCTTGCCTCGCACCGCATTACCCCAAACTTGACATGACGCCTGGTTCACAGCAGGAATTTGTGAATGTTTTATGTTAAAAGGGACTTTGTACATGCAATTGAAGGATCTTACAATAGGGAGAGCATCTTGAATTATCTGAGTGGGTCCTAAGTGTAATTACAAGTTTCCTTATAACAGGAAGACAAAGAGAGATTAAATTATGGAAGAGAAAGTCATGTGACAGCAATGAAACCAAAGAGATTTGAAGCTGCTGTGTTACTGACTTTGAAGACAGAAGAAGAGGCCATGAGTCAACAATGCACAGAATATGGCTCCAGAAGCTGGAGAAGACAAGGAAATGAGTTATCTTCTAGAGCCTCTAGCAGAAACCAGACCTGCCAATACCTTGATTTTAGCCCAGTGAAATTGGGTCTCGTCCATCTGTTTTCTGCAACTTTTCCAGCAAGCAGGTTGCCTGGGGGAGTTATTATCTCAGTAACTGGATTATTTCCTCCTTTCATGATGAAATGGCCACCAAGGGCCTATGGGAGGAGATGCAGGAAAAACAGAGTCGAGTGTCGGCCAGCCTAGGGACTGCCATGCTTGGGTAGATGTGTTTCCCGCCTGGCTACCGATGCTGAGGGGTTGTGCTTGGGTCCTGGTGAAAGGAAGGTCTTGCTGGTGGTGAAACATGCCGGATTTCTCTAGGGCACCCAAGCAATGGGCCACTTTTGCTTGAGTTTGCATCTCTTTGGTGGGAAAATGAGGCTCCTTGGCAAAATGTGCTGGTGGGGCAGCAATTAAAAGTCAAGGATGGTGTAAACCTGTGTACTGTCAACTGGTGGGTGACAGGGATCAGTTCCAACAAGCACCAGGCACACTGCATTTTCTGGACCAGACAGCAATAAGAAAGTACACTCCTCGCATACTGACTACCCAGGTGGATTGAGACAAGTAACAGCTGCTCAATCTCAGCAGGAGGATTCAGTGGTAATTATAAAACTAGCTCTGGGTGGCACGCTGCCAAAAGCCTGATGGAAGAACCTGGTATGGAGGTCCCATCTCCTTCCTGACACGGCTCTGCCTGCGTATCACCTGAGAATTTAGCGTAAGAACTCTCTCGACCATGATGATGTCTAGATGAGCAGGCTTGAGACTAGACAGAGGTTCTCCCAAGAGCATGGTCTCCACCTGAACACTAGCAACTTCAGGAGAATGAAAATGGCAGAAAAGACAATGAGGTGATGGAAACGACCCTCCTAACCTACAGAGGAATGTGAAACAATTGTTGACATTTGATAAGAAACCTGTTATGGGAGCTGAAAGTTCCTGGGGAAAAGTCAGGAAAGGATTTTTTTTTTTTTCTATAAAAGCAATAGAAACAGAATACTTTACATTATAGAATTGCTTTATTATGTGTTCTGATTAGAATGTTATAAATGATAAGAATAAAATTGCTTACTTGGTTAAAAATATGTATATATGTATGCATGTATATATGTTATTATGGTTATATTATATATATGTGTGTGTGTATGATATATATATATCATATATATATATATCATACACACACACATGCACACACACATTGGTGAGAATACGGAGACAGCTCTACTCCACAAGGTCATTCAGGGACGCGGGTTCCTTCTATCTTGTTGCTGAAACATTCCCTAGAGTGCAATTCTCACCTGCAGCACTGAAGCCAAGCTGTTGACCAAGCTGAGTTCCAGTTTCTGGGACGGGGGAAAAGAAGGCAAGCAATTTCTTTTTAAGAATCTGATGCAGAAATTCCACACATCTTTTGCACTCACACTGTCGTGGCAAAACTTTAGCTATGTGGGCACATCTAACTTTTGGAGAGGCTGATCAGTCTAAGTTTTTATTCTGGATGGTCATGTGATAATAAAGCACTATTGTTAGGGGTGCACAGATATGCATATGCTGGGTAACAGCTTGCAGTCTTCCAGAAACCACAAATTGCTTTTGCTGGTTGACGTAGTAAGCGTGTTCTTTGTTTATAGGCCAAGAATCCCTTCTTTATGGGAAATCACATATGAGATGTTCTAGAATAATCTTTCTCTGCCCACTGCTTGCAGGGAACTGAATCCCATATACAGTAGGCTGAATAATGATCCCATGGAGATATCCATGCCCCAATGCCTGGAATTTGTGAATGTTTTATGTTAAAAGGGACTTTGTACATGCAATTGAATGAAGGATCTTACAATAGGGAGAGCATCTTGGATTATCTGAGTGGGTCCTAAGTGTAATTACTAGTTTCCTTATAACAGGAAGACAAAGAGATTAAACTATGGAAGAGAAAGAAAGTCATGTGACAGCAATGAAACCAAAGAGATTCGAAGCTGCCGTGTTACTGACTTTGAAGACAGAAGAAGAGGCCATGAGTCAACAATGCACAGAATATGGCTCCAGAAGCCGGAGAAGACAAGGAAATGAGTTATCTTCTAGAGCCTCTAGCAGAAACCAGACCTGCCAATACCTTGATTTTAGCCCAGTGAAATTGGTTTTGGATTTTAGCCTCCAGAACAGGAAGAGAATTAATGTGTGTGGTTTTAAATGATCAAATTTGTGGTAAATCAGCACTAGGAGACTAATATCTCAGGGTGACTGATAATTCATTCTCAATCAGAATACATCATCTCCCAGCTGAGTGATTGGTTAAGAGATGGTCACTTGACCCATGACTGTCCAGTCAGTCTTCCCTGGGACTTCTGTAAAAAGTAACAGGAAAAAGAGTCTTTCTCAAAGATCCAGGTATAAGGAGGCCGTAGATGCCAACAGATTCTATCTTGTTGCCACTGGGCCAGAGTTGGTCAAACAGAAGCAAGAAGAGCTGGAGATGTGCAGCTCCACATGGTGATGTTGAGGCCCTGAAGGCAGATCCACATTTGGAGCTTCCTGTTATGGGAGCCAATCATTCCTACCTTGGAATTACCTATACTGGGATGAATTTCTATGATCTGCAACCCAGAGAAACCTGACAATTGATATCCACAGTCTTCAGTCTCTGAAAATGGCAAAGAGCAAAAGTGTCAGACCCAGCTTCAATACCCCAGGGGTCTTTTGTACCCTAGAAGGATCCAAATGCTTGTGCCCTTAGTAGAGAGTCATTTGCCGGGACGCTCAAAATAACCATTCGTTTTAATCAGCGCTGTTTAAACAGTGAATTTAATCACCACTGCAGAGGTCTGGATAATAATAATGAGATATTTCAAAGTTTTTAAAAAGAAAAAGAAAAGCCATTGACCCAAATAGGATGCTTGATAGTTCTGAATGAGAGCTTATAAATATTAAGATGCTTAATTGCTGAATAAATGAAATATAAACATTCATTATGTTACTTAGAGAGTTCCTTAATATGTAATGGGGAAAACCATGATATGAAATGCACTATAAGTGATAAGTGCTCAAAAAACAAATCAATTCTTGAAATCATTAGCTGCTATTTAAATGCAATTCCTTTTTTTCTATTTATTTCTGCTTTTTAATTTTTTTCATCAGTGGAAGAAAATAGGTTTATCTAAGTACTAGAGCAGCATAGTGGAATGGGTCAGCATGGAGTGTGGAGAGATTTGGAGTTGACTGTTGACCCAACTCTGCCACTACTATATCTGTGAACCTGCGGGAACTTACTTCATTTCACGAGTCTTTCAGGTATAGTATGACTTTCTCCCATTAGGGTAGTGTTTCTCAGCCTCTAGTGTGCATAAGTGTTCCCTGGGATTTTGCTAAAATGTAGCTCTTGTCAGCTTTAGACCAAGTGACCCCCAAGATCTGACATCTAATAAGCTCTCAGCTGATGTGGAGGTTGTTGGTCCCCACTTTTGGGTAGAAAGTTTTTGGAAGTCTTCCAAGCTCACAATAATTTCCCTTCACTAGAAGCTGCCTTAGTTTATAGCAGTGGGTCATTCATAATTTATAAAACCTTTGCCATCGTTGACTATAGTAGAAGGAATTTCCAACTCAGGTTGAGCCAAGTGATGGTCTCTCCCACAAGTCTGCGGCTTTGAATAGAGACAACTAGAGATGTGAATGTTAGTTCACTTGCACATTTATTCAGCAATTGAAAAACTTGTCACTATGTAAGGCCGAGGAAACACTCATCAATGAAGTAGGCATTTGCCCTCAGAGAGCTTTCATTCTAGTCAAATACAAGATAATTTCAGATGAGCTAAATGCTGTGAAGACGTTGGAGAATTTCAAGGGTTGCAGAAAATTAGTTTAAATGAGGGTGTAGGAAAAAGCTAAGTTCTTACTTTTCTTTCTACAGAGATCTTGGAGACCACCTGTTGAAGGAGATGGCATAACAAATGAAAGAAGGCTGGGTCCCCACACGACTGTGTCCAGCAGAGCAAAATCACCCACTCTGAAGACTGCATTGGGTTGTGAGAAGCGAAGAAAAGAAGTATTTACCACACCAAACCAATGAGATTTCAGAGTTTATTATAGAAGCTTTCACTGTTTACCATAAGTACATAAATTGTTCGACTCTTTGGATTCTGAAATCAGAATTGTTTCACTTAAATTAACTAGAGCTACTCTCTACTAGGTAAAACCCAAGGAAATAATTTCTGGGAGTCCAATGAGCTAAGAGATGTGCTTTATAAAGTATAAAGTCTTGTAACCTGTAAGGAAATATGATTGCAAATTGATTTTTCTGAAACACATGTACTGTCTGGATATATAATTGGAGGGGAAAAAAATGAAACAAGCATTGACATATATACCCACAGTGAGGTCAATTTCTTTCTCTGGTCCTTTCTGTCTTAAATTTCTTGTTCAGATCTTTATAAAATCCATTCATTAAATTGCTGTAGAAGCTAAAGACTACTTTTAATGTTTATATTTTCCTTTAAAATCTAAGTGCTTATATTTTAAAAAGTGCTTGTGGTGGCCCAAAGATATTAAGGATAATAGTTAAATTTGCCGCACTTCTCATTTGCTATCAATGTGCAGTAAATTAGGACATCGTTCAAAGGATGAAAGTGTCCAAAGGAAACTTGTCTGCTATATTCAAAGGGATCTTTTCCTCCTTGGTGACTGGTCTCCCAGCCCCTCACCAGCCTTCCTATTTCCTCTTCTAGTCTTTGTGCACCCTAGAAAGCCAGATCAAAGCTGTTCCTTAATTACCCTTCAGCCAGCAGCCAACTTCCTAAGGCTTGCGGCTGGATTCCAATTGATGATAAAAGAGGGCTGGGGACTTGGCTTTCGTTACCTGGCGTTCAGCGTTGTTTATATCCCAGGGCTCAAGTTTGTCCTTGTGACTTGGTGTTCTTGGTGAAAGTGTAGTGATGTACTTCACGGGAATATCTGAGTCTGAATGTGGCATAACAATAATGAAGTCAAAACCTTTTTCCTTTCAGACACCAAAATGAAATTCTCCTCAGCCCAGGGTCAAGTTTGTGTGTGTGTGTGTGTGTGTCTAGAAATTTCCATAACCACTCTCCTGATGAGGATGTTCTCAGGAAGATCTCTGAATGAGGTTTCCACCTTCATTTTTTTTAACGTGCTTTTTAAGTCTTTTGTTCCTCAAGTAACAAAGGTTAGTCTTGGCATCACTACTAGCTCAGTGACCAAGGAAGTGGAACTGGGGAAATAGGTGAAATCAAGAAGACATATAGACAGAAAATATGGAAACAGAGATTTTAAAAGATACATGGAGAATAATACGAGGCCCCTGGAGCCTTATCCGTCCATCATCCGTCCATCCCTCCATCGTCCGTCCATCCACCCATCCTCCATCCATCCCTCCACCCCGCCCCCGTCCCCCAATGCAAGCCAGCAAGCAGTACTGACTCAAGCCAGCCCTCCCAGTTCACTGGGCACTGTGCTCAGCATTGGGGATGCTCACAGAAGGAGGCAGAAATCTAAAGGCAGAAACTTGAGGTGGAAATAGCAATAGATGTAGCCCTGAAAGGGCTCAAGCAAAGCTAGAACACGCGTGTTGGGCACGGGACCAGGGAAAGGGAGTCAGGGATTCATGGAGCGAACCTGCTACCGCAGCCCAGGTGGGAAACCTGTCCATCATAGAGATGCGGAGACCTCCGGGCTTCCTAGAGAGGCCGAGAATGGCCCAGGAGGCTGACCCGCTGGCCAGAAGCCCGATGTGGGCGGGCGTCTGTGCGCGGTGAATAGACCTGGAAGCTTCTGCGCGGTGGGGTGGCAGGTGCACCTGCGCCACTGAGCCCCCAGGTGGGACCAGCCAGTGGCTTTCTAGAATGGCCCGATGCCTCAGCCTCTGGCTGGCCTTCTTTTTCCTCTCTACCTTCTCCTCCTGTCCCTCCCCTCTAACCCTCTGTCCCTTCCTTTCTTTTCCTTTTTTTCTCTCCCTCTTCTCCACACCCCCCTTTCCTTCCTGTCTTCCCTCCTTCCCTTCATTCTTCTAAGACAGCTGACCCATCGCTTTCAGCAGGCATTTGATCTCTCTGCACTTGATTTATCTGTTTTATTTTCACTGCACACCTTTAAGAGTCCCTTCTCTCTGTGATCCAGTATTTTGGGTCCCTTTTAAAGTGACAGTGTAAGCGTCCTATAAAAAGAATGTCTTTCTTGTTACAGGGTGGGTAAATTTAACTGAAACACAACAGGTAAGTAAGAGGACCAGCAGTATGGGGCGTGATCTGCATAATTTGTAAACAAGTCTGTTTCTTTATTTCATTTTTTTCCTCCAGCTTTATTGAGATATAATCCACATTTGTGTCATTTTTAAGGTATGCTGTAAGATGATTTTTTAGACATCTAAAGTGACTACCACTAAGGCTAGTTACCTTAACCATTACCTCACATAATTGCAACTTTTTGGTGTGTGAGGAGATGTAATAAGCTGTTTTAGAAACGTTCAGGCATATGACGGCATCATAACTGTGATCAGCATGCTATGCATTACAGCCCAGAACTTACTCATCTTATAAATGCAGGTTTCTACCTTTTGACCGACATCTTATTTCCCCTGGTAGCCATTCTACTCTGTCTAGAAGTTTCGCCTTTGTAAGGTTCTGTGTATAAATAATTTCAAAAGTATGTCTTTATCTGATTTATTTCACTTATCACAATGCTCTTAAGGTTCATTCATATTGTTGCAAATGTCAGTATTCCTTTTTCGTGACTAAATAGTATTCCAGTATCTCCATAGAGCATGTTTTCTTCATTCACTGCGAACCTCCACTTAGGTAGTTTCCATGTTTTGATCACTTAATAATGCTGCAGTGAGTATGGGGGAGCAGGTATCTTTTCAGGGTAGTGATTGCATTTACTTTGGTTACAAATGTGGGCAAGTTTCTCAGCCTCTGAGCTTTTGTCCTATCTGAAAATTTGAGGGTGATACTAGTAACTACCTGAGAAGATTGCCCTGAGAGTTCGGTGGTAAGCCTTTAAAAGCCTTCAAAGCACCGAGTCCAATATAACCAAGAAATGTAGCCACTGTTATATATTTTCGCAAGGATGAAATGGAGTCAGAGAGGTTCAGCAATTAATCCAGATTCACACAACAGGCTGGTGAGAGAGCCAAGCGTAGGACCCAGGTTTTCTGATTCCTAACCTAGGAAGCTTAACCCTAAATCCCTACTACCTTTGCCTCCTGGCAGGCACACCTCCTCCCTGCTCCCCTGGGGATTGGAGGGCCCTTATGAGAGTGCAGAATGTGTTAGCTGTGAAAGCCCCCACAGGACTCAGGTCAGGTCTCCACACAGACCTGGGTGCTGCTGGGTTGAGACATGAGCTGGGAGTCAGACGCACTTGTGTCCCCATGGGTACAGATCCCTGCTCCATAATTTCTTAGCTGTAGTTACTTGGAGTGAGTCAATATCTCTGAGTCTGTTTTCTCATCTGAAAAAATAAGATGAACAAATCAGTGTTGTCTCAGATGGTTGTTAGGAATGGCAAGGAAAATAATTCACGGAAAGAGCCTCACAGAGACCTGGCACATAGTACGTGCTTAGTGACAGGTGATGCTACATCAGTGCATTGAATTCTCTCCCTGCTACCCTATGTTGGGGAGGAAGTGTAAGTGTGATATTGCTTGCAGATGCTGCAGAAAGGAGCATTTGAAAAGGGCGTAAAGTATTCATTCCATGTAGATACTGGGTCTGGGATCTGCCAGGTTTTTCTGTCCCTGCAGATATTCCTGGCGAAGGGCGTCTCCTCACACGGACTCTGTATGGTAGTTTGGGAGCAGATGGGAGGTACAAATTCAAAAATTACTTACTTGTCGTAAGGAGCATAAAGAAGTACACAAATTCGTTGTGCAAGTATCTGGGTAAAAGGAGTTCGAGTGGGTAGTTGGACAAGGATTGATAGGCACTCGGTGAGATCCTGAGTGAGAGAGCGGCCTCTACCTTCAGGTACAGTCAGAAAATCTGATCCACTTTTTACTCCTCGGCTTTTGTTCCTTTTCTTCTGAAAAGTGTTTCATTTTTTGTTTCTTCCCTCTTGCACCCCTCTCACCTGTGTCAGGGTTACTCTCCATGACCTGTCTAATGACTTCTTCCTTCTTTATCGCTTTGACTTTCTCACAGATAATTTTTAGATCGTCTATAGAATTTGAACAGGACTATTTCAACAGGTGTCCAGCCTCCAAATATTTTTGCTGAACTCTATATTGTAAGAACATGGTTCCCTTTCGCTTTTAGTAATTTCTGGACAATAATTGGAAGGCTGAAATCAGAGGCTTAAACTACCTGGAGACATTTTGCCTGCCTTAAAGTAAAATATGGTATATTTCAATTTTCTGAAGCCAGTCTTCCTTTTTGTCTCTATTCCACCAAGCTCCAGCAGCACTGAGATGCGTAGAGTGCGTTATAATGCCAGAGGGTTAGCAGCCTAGTCCTCTTGGGCTCACGGGACAAAGGGATTATGTGCCTAATCTAAGGTTCTTATGACGGATCCTTAGCATTTAATTAGGTTTTTGTAAATCTAAAGTACGCCTAGCCATTTTTATGAGTTTCTTGTCACTGCCCTTGAGATGTCAACTTTATTACCCTCACCTTATCTTAGTATTATCAAGAGGTCAGGCAGATTTTTAATTTCTTTTTTCTTTTTCTCTCTGTTTGTAATTAAGATTCCTTTTTCATGATCGTGGAGTTTAACCTGATTCCACTGAAATGACTGCTCAGGTCAGATGTGACCCTTCCCCTGACCCAGAGAAAAGCAATTATTGAACAAAGCTATGTTTTGGAAGAGCCTCAAAGCGATGACGATTATAAACTTGAGTCTGAGTGCCCGGCCCTAGAAAATATCCGATGGAAATTAATAAAGTGGAAGCCATCAAGTATGTAAAATCAGGCAGATGGTGGAAGAAACGATGTATTTACTCTTTTTCTCCTTTTTGGCTTCGTGTTCACGGGAATTACTTGCGGTTTGCTGACATGTTTGCTATGGTTTTTCTGCACTTACTGATGTCAGGAGCAGGGGCGAGGATGACTGCAGATCCAAGAAAGGTTGTAATCCCAAAGGTAATGAGGCCGCTTTTCATTGCCATTTATCTTGCAAAATGACTACATGTTCCTTGTTACCACCTCTGCCCTCTACTGTCCAGAGCGGGTCCTGCAGACAAGCCCTCGCCCCAGTCACACCAGTCACTGCAGTGAGCTGGACAGTCTGCTGGATAGAACAGGCCTGGCAGTATTACCGGCTTGAACTAGCGCGATTAACGTGCACACCAGCCACGGTGGGCCTGGGGTCTTGTGACTGGATGGGAGTGTGCAAATTTAAAAACCAGAATTAGAGATTAGGAATAATTTCTGCTGGAATATTTTGGATGAGATTCTGAGGCCATTTTCTGATTCCCTGACAGGGGATCCTGGTAGAGATATTAGAATCATCTCAAACTTTGTTACCCAACCTCCTATTAATCACTGTGAAGTAGACAGAACACTCTCTTAAGTATGATGTTTCCTGTTGCAGTTCGTGCCCTATCCTTCCCCAGACTTCATGAGGACACTGGCATCTTGTCTCCCTGAGAACCTCTAGCCCAGAGCTAGACTTTTGCCTGATTCTAGTTTCTCTTCCCTCCAGGAAGAGTTAGAGCTTTTGCAGGGAGACAAGAGGGGCTCTAAGCTGTCTCCATGCCCGCCCCAGCCTGCCTTTCTGCCTAAATCACCTGCTAACAGCGATTGTGCCATATCAGTTGCCCACCTCAAGCCTTCCCTGCTTTTCCACTTAGTGCCCTCAACCCTCTGGAACCCTCCACCTCCTCTCACCTGCCTTGGGCTTCCCGCTGTTCCAGTTCAGCTCTAATGTGCCCTCACTGGATTCTGATGTGCCCTTCAGAATCCGTCTCTCCTGCCACCTCAGTGCTCCTACAGCACCTTGTTCATACGGGTGTTATTACAGTAATCCCTTTCTCCTTTGTGCCTTCTGCTTAGAGGTTGGCCAGCACTCTGCTGCATTACAAGCTCCGGAATGCAGGGTTTCTGTCTCATTGGGCTTGGTGTCATTTTCCTTCCAGAACTTTTTTTAGGAGATCAGTGTAATTAAAATGGCAGCACCAGTTGGCATGCCTAACAACTCTTGGACACTGCAGGGCCCTGCATAATTTGTGCCCATCATAATTTTACTCAACTGGATGCATTTCAGTGTTCAAAAGTGTCCATAAATGCCAGAACATTTGCTGAGCACCTACTCTGTTCTAGGTAGGGATATGCCAGTGGAAAAAACCAAAGGTCTCCATTCTCCTGGCTCATGTCCTGTTGGAAGGAGATCAATACTAAACAAATAAGTAACTTGAGATGCTGAAGTGTGCCATGAAGATGACAAAGCAGAGTTTAAGGGAGTTGAAGTAAGGGAACACATCTAGCTGGGGTGAGCAGAGTCGTGCCTCTGAGTTGAGGGAGACCTAGGCACAGGGAGTCCTCGCTTCACACCCCTGATGAATTCTTGGAAACTGACTCTTAAGCAAAATGACATAGAATGAAACCAATATCCCCCTAGACTCATTGCTATAAACAAGAGTTAAGCTCCTGTGGCATATTTCTGGTCACACAACATCACCTATCTTTAAAATAAAGACCCAAAACATTCCTGGTAGTAAATAACCATCTATCTCATTCCTTCATTTATTTTACAACCCAGCGACCCCAGTTCAGGGTAGCAGGGACAGGGGCCTATCCCAGCAGCTGGAGTGTGTGAGGCAGGACCCGACCCTGGACAGGACACCCTTCCATCCCAGGGCACAGTGACTCGCCCATACTCACTCCAACTGGGACAACTGCAGCCTGCCCCTGACCCCCCAAGTGCATGCTGTGGGATGTGGGAGGAAACACATGCAGACACAAGAATGTGTCCACACACATGGTGGCCCCAGGAATGGATTTTCTCCTCATCGGTGTCATAATGAAATGATATTATTGGAGCAGCTGCTGGACTGAGACGCTGCAGCAGAGATGTGGTCCAGCAACGTTCTGCACCGAGAGAAGAGGGCGTGTCAGCCTCCAGCGAGCTTGGCGTCTGTAAGGAAGGGAGGGAAAGTGGTTGGGGTGGAACAGAGTGAGATGAAGTCAGAGGAGGCTGCCGCCAGGTCGTGAAGGTGGCCGTGAGAACTCTGGATTGACTGTCAGGCATGACATCGACGGTGTTTGGAAACTGCCACGTGATTATGGTCCATGGTCGACTTGGTCCTATTTAGATGCAGGGCTGCTCCAAATCTAAATGGCGCCCAGAGTGTCAGAGTCAGAAGGTCACCGTCAGGTAATGTTAAAGGGATGTTGCTGTCTGTCCTCAGGAAGTGTCTCACAAGCGCTGTGGCTGTTGTCTGGACAAATCTTTGGAGCCTCTCAGTCACCCTCCACCCACTGTGCTATTTTCCTAAAATGTCCCACTCGTCTCTTCTGCTTTCCTCCAAGCCATGGCGACGGTCTCTGGCTGAATCTTGTCTTCAGCTCTCACCCCAACTGGCTCCTACAAGACCATCTGATTCGATTCCCTGGCAGTCTGGTCTACTTTGTACAAAGATCCAGAAGAACTTAGCAAATGTCTTGTATCCCTGTGCTGTTGAGAGACCTGATCGTGGCATGTGGGGAGGGAATGGAATAATGGAATCCAAACTCCAGAGTTTGAGGAAAAAGAAATTCAAGAGGCATGTCCCTCGAACACCCGCACCATGTCGGGAGTGTTGCTGCCTCTTTTACACACTGTCCTGGGCGTCTTCATACACCAGCAAGCTGACCCCCAGATGCATGATTCAGAGGCACCGACGGGCTCAGAGGGATTAGCTCGTCCAAGTGGTGGGGCTTTTGGTTGGTCGCTTGAAGCCTCACTGCCCACCCACATCTCTGAGTGTCCCCATTAGCGTGAGCGAGTGAGTGTCTGTGTTCAATGCAGTTGGATCCTGAATGCCAGCTGCTCATTTCTTCATACATGCAAAGAGTTGGGTGGCCTACAGTTTGCTTATTTTGTCTGGTTTCTGAGTGAAAGGGGTCTCTGAACCTTGAGCAAATAATCATTGTGATTACTGTTAGTGGTTTTGGGCAGAGAAAAGGAGGGAGGGAGCCCTTAGAAGGTTTCAGGGGCCCAGGCATGTGGTTTGTTACACCAAGGAAGTTTCTGCCTCCCATTGTGGTTTTGCACGTAGTAGGGCTGATAGAACACCAGCACAAAGAAACGATGATGCTCTTGTAAAGGAAAGAAACTAGACATTCTATTCTTGATTCTTCTGGAGCATGGGCATGCGGGGTGCCTCTCCCTACCAAATCTGAATGTAATTTTTCCTGCAGGACCAAGAATAATAGTCGACATTTGGAGAGCACTTCGTGGGCTCCAAGCATTCCCAGGTACAGTAACTTACTGACGCATCACAGCGACCTCGTCAGGTGGGCAGGGAAGACAGATTACCTGTAGGACACAGGAGGAAGTTCGAAGCCGAGGAAGTAAAGGGGGTGGGGAGGAGAGGATGGTTGCTGACATCACACAGTCGTGACTCGAACCCAGGTCTTAGCTTTTCTTTCTCCTAGAGCATGTTGCCTTTCGTTTGCGTTAACCCTAATCAGGCACAATCACGTTGCATTTGGATCAGTAGAGTGTTGCATGCTTCTTTCTTGCAGGTCCAGTCATCCTCTGACAGACACACATGGACTCCCAAAAACCCAGTAAGGAAACGGTCCTTATTACAGGAGGAGGTGGCTATTTTGGTTTCCGGTCAGTGCGTCTATAAAATATGTCCATGGGCTTTTTGTGTTTTTTTTTAACTGATGGTTTCTAGAAAACGGATGGCTTTCCATGGTGTTGACTTTGTATAGTGTTAAGCCAGGTATGAGCTCAGTTACTAAAATTGAGAACTGGTAAATTCCACTTGAGAAAAACAATTTTACAAAGTTATTAGCTGGGGAGGGGAGAGAGTCACTCAACAGAAACAATTTAGAATCGCAGCTGTTCTTTCATTTAGGTTATTGTGAGGTTGGTTTCCCAAAAAAATGTCTTGGTAGGCATGTTTCAAGACTTCCAGAGCAGGCTGCTTTCAGTAATGTCATCGATCGATCGAGGCCCTCGGGTATCAAGAGAAATGGTGTCCTTTACCATCGCTACTTAGCTAGGAAGTTCTCTCCAGAGCTACTTTGTATCAGAGAAACCTATCTGCAGGCGGGCAGATATCTCGTGACGAGGTCTGTCATATTGATAGGAGTGGTCCTGAGATAGGAGTCAGTGAAGGGAAGAGTTCTGGGAGCCGCCTGATAACCAGCACCGCCTGGCAAGTTTGTTAGAAGCAGCACAGAGAGGGTCTCTTTGTAGGTAAGAAAGCTACAAAATGGGGTAAACCAAGAGTGGGCCTTCCATACCCAGGATTTCTTGGCAGGAGTAACTGAGGGCGTGGTGATGGGTTACTAGGGACAGCAGGCTCCTCCCAGTATCCCTGGTGCTTATGCAGGAGTTGCTAGGGGCGTGGCTCAGGGCTACTAAGGAAATGTCTTTTCTGAAAGTCCATCCCCAGTATGTCTGCCTGGAAGCTACTGGCTTATTTTCGCATGTGTAGGGCTTGGGCAGTTAATTAATTTCCTGCCTGTATACCTGAGATCCTGCTTCCTTGTTTTCCAGGTGCCTCCCCTTTCCTTTCCTAGGTTATCCCTCATCGATATGACATCATCCCCTCATGTGAAGACCCTCTCCTCTCTCCTTGACACCCCAGGCCCTTTTCCCATTCCTCATCACAGCATGAGTCTCTAGTCCATCCCATTTACCTTAGAATTTATAGTCATGTAAATCCTCCATTTGCTGTGATTAAATGTGGTCTTTTACTAAGTCCGATCTTACTTTTTTTGCTTGATCAGCTTAATAAGAACTTCTGAGGATGAGGGCATTTTCCCCATACCCCAACGTTACCATTCATAAATATTCCAAAGAATGGATGGTGGGTCCCAGAACAGAAGAAAAAATCTAAAATAGACTCCAACATCTTTAAAGAGACAGTATCTGCCATTGTAATGTAAGTGGATATGAGGATTCTCATGTTTTAATATTTGCATAGCATCCGCACCAATAAACTTGTGAAGTGAGGGACGCCAGAGAAAGCCAAGAAGCGTTGGTAAATTCCTGCACACACTTTTCCTCGGTGATCCCTGGTGAAAACTGCGGTGATTTTTGCTCTCGCTTTCACTTTCTCTCACTTCAGCCTAGGCTGTGCTCTGAGCCAGAAGGGAGTCAGTGTGATTCTGTTTGACATCCGCAGCCCTGCTGAAATCCTTCCAGCAGGAGTCAAGTTCATACGGGGAGACATTCGCCATCTCGCTGACATAGAGAAAGCTCTCCAGGATGTGGGCGTCACCTGCGTGTTCCACATCGCCTCTTACGGCATGTCAGGGCGGGAGCAGCTGAGCTGGAAGCTCATCGAAGAAGTCAACGTGAGGGGTACAGAAAACACCCTCCAGGCTTGCAGGAGGAGAGGGGTGCCCAGAGTGGTTTACACCAGCACGTGCAATGTCATCTTCGGTGGCCAGGTTATCAGAAATGGGGACGAATCTCTGCCTTATCTCCCCCTTCACCTCTACTCTGATCACTACTCTCGGACCAAGGCCATTGCGGAGAAGAAGGTGCTGGAGGCCAACGGGTCAGCGCTGGAAAGCAGCGATGGCATCCTGAGTACCTGTGCTCTGAGGCCGGCCGGCATCTACGGGCCTGGAGAACAAAGACACCTTCCCAGGATAGTGAGCTACATCGAGAGAGGCCTGTTCAGGTTTGTGTACGGGGACCCCCGCAGCCTGGTCGAGTTCGTTCACGTGGATAACTTGGTGCAGGCTCACATTCTGGCCGCCGAGGCCCTGAAAGCAGACAGGGGCCACGTTGCCTCTGGGCAGCCCTACTTCATCTCGGATGGCAGACCTGTGAACAGCTTTGAGTTCTTGCGGCCGCTGGTTGAGGGCCTGGGTTACACGTTCCCCACCGTCCGCCTCCCGCTGACCCTGCTCTACTGCTTCGCTCTCCTGACAGAGAAGGCCCACTTCATTTTCGGTCGACTCCACAACTTCCAGCCCTTCCTCACCTGCACTGAAGTTTACCAAACTGGCGTCACGCATTACTTTAGCCTGGAGAAAGCCAAGAAGGAGCTGGGGTATGAGGCTCAGCCATTTGACCTCCAGGAGGCAGTGGAGTGGTTTAAAGCCCGTGGTCACGGCAGACGCCCGGGAAGTCGACACTCTGAGTGTCTTCCTTGGAAAGGGTTGTTGGTCTTACTCTTGGTTCTAGCAAGTTTCACAGCACTGCCTTCGGTGATTCGCTCACCCTGAAGAAACAGCTACAAATTAGGAGCCGATCACATTTTCTAAGATGGCTTATCAAGAAACGCAAGTTTAATATATATTTCAGTTGGGTCTCAATTTTTGGCTGTTCAAATTGCTGCTTAAGAATGGATTCTTGGGTTTACCCTGGTGGCCTAGCAGTCTAATACCCCCTGGGAGCAGTCCCACATACATCCTAAGGTCCCAGGTTCATGACCTGGGGCCAAGGGAATAACCAGGGTGAACAACTAAATATAAATAAATTAAATAAATAATAAATAAATAAATGGATGAATGAATAAATAAATAAAGTTCTTTTTCTGCTTCTCACTTCCTGCCTGCCTGCACCTTTCAAGGAAAGAATGGATTCTTGAATTACGTCTTCATTTCTTACCTCCTTGCACTAATACTGATGGGAAGGGGAAAAAGAAGCAAAGCTAAGTTTGAAACTTGGTATCTTGTGTCCTTGGACTGTCTATGAGCACAAGAGAAATCAATTTGGATTCATAGAGCTAAATTTAGATTGAAAATGTCTTCACTGAAGTTCTCAGAAGCCAAAAAATACTTATTTGTTTCACATCGTCAGGCGTGTCTTAACGGCCAATCCGCATATACATCCCGGTTGGCTGTGCCGGACAGCCTAGGTGTGGTGGGGCCGCCTCCAGTGTGTGTCCTATCCTGTGACCTTCACACAACGATGACATCACCTAAACACTTTTCTCAGCACGTGTCCCTGTAAGGCCCAGAGAGACTACGCAATCTGCATCTGTTTAAAATGGATGAAAACACACAGTGATGCAGGAAAGGCAAGATACCAAGAGGCCTGAAAATGTGTGAAAAAAACAAATTGAGCCAGACCAGCCCTCTGAGGAGCCGTGGCTATTGCCGGGGAGGCATTAGCTATTCACAGCATAAGTTTCAGGAATTGAGTTTTGTCCTTTGTGATAGAAAGACATCAAACCCTTAAGTGACCACTTGGTAATGTTTGCTGTTTAAGCAAATAGACCTTTATCTTACCTCTTAGGGGTCTTTGGAGGATTGAATGAGACAGGCATATAAAGTCCTGCTCAAAATACATAAGCCATTATTTTTGTTAATGTTGATTCCATCTGAGGGTTTTCTTCCTTGCGGTGTTCGGTGTAGAGGGTTCTAGTGCCATTAACATTTCTGAAATGCCTGGGTTCTCTTCCCTCAGAGTCTCCACATTGTGACTATAACCCAGTGTTGATAAAGTTTTGATCTCGGAGGAGAGATTGAAGTTCAGAAAACAGTTGATTAAGGATGAGCAAATTAATGATCATTTCACAAAGAAGTATAATTATCAATAGACTGGTTTTCTTACTTGGAAGAATTTTGGTTCTCTGAAGGCAACTTCCAATGAGGAATGCTTTGAACACAACTTTACCCAGTTACCCAGGGGATCCCTAGGAAAGACATTTAAGTTGTACTGTTACATAGAAACCTAAGCAGAAAGAAGACAATCTCTGCCTCTTCCATGATTTCAGCTGCAGAAGGGACAGTAGGAAACATTGGAAGGAGGACAGGTGGTGGTGGAAAATTATGTTAGAGTTTTCTGAGAATATCTGTAGAAGGAGGCGGGTAGACGGGTGGTCCTGGTGAATGCTGGATGTGTTGGGAAAAGGGCTTAACCTGATTCTAGAAGACCTGCAAACGGGAATGTTTTGTGTGCCCTTTGTCAAGTAACTGAACCATCATTAGGCCTCAGATTCCTGATCTGGGAAATGGGAATGACCATTTGCCCTTTCTGTAAACCCACTCCACAGGGTTCCTTGTGAGCATAAAATGAGATGTGGTGAAAGTACATTTAATGCATACATTGCAACATAAATATGAGGTGGGGATTGTGATTGTGTTTGGTAAGATACTTTTGAAGTCCTTTTATCGCAAGTGTTTGCTTTCATCCAGGGGTAATTTGCGTTAGCACTTGCAGTACAGCTAACATGCCAGTGCAAGGAGGCAGTTTTCTGTGCTCTCTGGAGACTGGTGTCCAGTCATGACAGGATGTTTCCATACAGGACGGTAACCAGCCAACCTGAGAAACATAGTCAGACATTTACCCACTGTTGAGTGGTGGCAGAGACTTTCAAAGCAGGTTTTGGATGAAGTTCTTTAAAAGAATGATACTTAATACTTTTCTTAAACCAAATATACTAAGCATAGTGGGGTGTTGGCCTCTTTTGTTTTCCACAATCAAGATACTTCAATGAAACTCAGGGTCGATATATGTATGTGCTTTACTGTCATCCAGGATGAGACACTCAGCCACCCCACAACACTTGACACCACTGTCCACGCGCTCTTTGAAACACAGTCCATGCAGTTGTCACAAACTCACACTCCTCTGGCCTGTCTCCTTGTACCCTTACCTGTTGCAACACATGCCCTGGGGACTGACCCACTCAGAACAACAAACATCATCTCCTACTTTCTGTAGGTCAAGTGTGTGGCTGCTGCTTAACTGGGCCGCTCTTGCTTCAGGTCTCATTAGTCATCTCACAATGTCAGCCAGCCCTGGTCTTCTGAAAGCTTGGCTGAAGCTGGGGGATCACCCCATGACCGCAGGAAGGAGGCCTCTCTCCCCATGCATCCCTCCATGGGACTGCTTGAACGTCCTTGTGAGTCGGCCGGGGACTGCTTGTCCCTAGAGCAGGTGTTCCCAGCGAGCAGGGTGGAAGCGAGTAGGGTGTCTTCATGACTTATCCTCCCAGATTACTCACTGGCGCACCACAGTATACTGCGTGGGAGAAAAGTATTAAAGGCGTGACTCCCAGAAGGTGGGAAACACCGGGGGCCCATTTGGAGGCCAGGCTCTTGGCTCCATCCTCTGAGTCATCCTTCCTTTTCCATAAACTGAAATCCACCTTTTTCTCAGCTTCCACTGAGTAGGACTGCGGCGGGTGGGGGGGACTCATCTGCATTTTGCACTGTGTCTCTTTCAGTTCAAACTAGTACAATGACCACGGATACTATGTGTCTCCTATGAGTTGGTGGCAGTGCACACCATTAGGTAAAAGCCACACCCACACGTTTCTTTGAGAGAAGTTCCTCTCTGACATGGGCTTCTGCTCAGACTGCTGAGGGAAAAGAACCTTAAGGTTCTTAAAAGCCTTACTGTTTGAATAACTCTGAGGTGCCACCTTAGGTCTCCCTGGAGTCACACTAGCTCTGTCATGCACCGCCATTTCCACAACTGGCTACACAGGTCAGCCCCCGTCCGTGGGGGAGGAGATTACACAAGAAAATGATCCTGGAAGCGGGGGACCATTGGAGGTCATGCTGAAGCCTGGCTATCACTTTCCTGAACATCATCAATTCCTTATCTCCTCCACTCCAGTTTTAATGGTAGATTTCTTCAGTTCTCAGTCCAAGGTCTTCTTCTAATTCACACTTTCTCCCTAAGTGACTGTGTCAAGTCCTTGAATTCAATTTTTATCTGTATTCTAAATATACATTACCAAATTTATAGTTCCAGTCCAAACCCATCTATCCAATTCCCTCTGCATTTCCACTTGAATATACACAGTCACCTTTCAGTCAACATATCAGAAATGGAATTGGAAATCCCCTCCATGTTCCTTCAGGGTTCCATTCCTTAGTAAATGTCACCAGGATCCATTGAATTTGTTACAGCTAGGAGAGAGAGGTAACTCATAATTTACTGTTTCTGATCTGTTGAAGGCTAGGGAAAGTAGCCACCTACCCGAATTGTGTGTTAATGAAGTCAAATTAGATGAGGTCAGACAAATAAATGAGGTCATTCTGCACGTATGGTGGAAATATTAAATGCTATAAGATGTTCAGGCAAGCGGGGAGGGATGTGGGAAGAGTAGAAAGTTATTTGTGTTTCCTCCAGGTCTCAGCTGATGTGGGAAGAGTAGAAAGTTATTTGTGTTTCCTCCAGGTCTCAGCTGAAAAGTGACCATTTTAAAGGGCTCGGTGTATTATCTGAAAGGCAACTCCCTTTTCCTTCTAAGGTCAGGAGATACTTGCAGTTGAAGAATTCCATTAGTTCTAGGGCTTTCAGCTGCCATTGCTGCCCTCGCTGCCCCATCTTCTCTCAACCACAGAATAAATCTGTGTAAAATTATAATATGATGCTCGCATATGTCGGCACAAACCACCCAGCTCTTCCTCCCCAACCACTGCTTCCAAGGAGGTGGGCGGTTGCCCATAGGCCTGGTGGAGGATCCCAGGGCTCTGACAGACAGCCCTTTAGTGGAGCTGAAAAGCATGCCCAAGCTGCCTCATCTGCAGAAAAGAAGAGGGGTCTGTGGGCTGCTGAAATGCTTGATGTCCTTAGTGATTTTCTGGCCCTGGGCAGCAGGGGGTCCCACACTACGCACAGCAGTAGTTTCTGGAGGGCCAAACTGCATAGGCTATGGTAGTTCTCAAGTCCACCGTGTAGGTCTAGGGATTCTTTCCAAGAAAAGTTTCTATTTTCTTCTTCCTAAATCACCTAACAGTGATTATAGGAAAGCCAGGAATGCTTTGTTGTAGGTCTGATCGGCTTACTAACAATTGCTGGGGCACCTCCTACCTGTGAGCCTTTCCAAATCCCCAAGCGGTTCACCTCACCTTGCAGACAGAGTAGAATTAGCCTGCAGAATTCTACCTCCGGCCCCGCCCCGTTGTGCTGGAGGGGTGGCCTTGCGGGTGGGGAGCTCGCTGCTAACCGGCCCCAGCAGCCAACACCAGCGGTTCAGTGTCTCCTGAAAATGATCACAGTTTGCTAGCATCCTGCGCTTGGATTTATTGCGGGAAACCACGCCCAGTCATTCTTTGGGGCCCGAGCTCCGCGTGGTAGACCTGGCCAATCAGATGATGGCGATCCTTCTGATAGCCGTCATTGGGCCAACGTGGGCCAATCAGCGACCTCCTCTGTTCCTTTTTCTCCCCTCGTGCTGTTTGGAGAAGCTGAGATCCGGCTCAGACTCCAGCTCTTGGTTAATCCCAGCAAAGTTGAGAAATGGAGACAGAGCGCTGCTCCAAGGACGCGCCCTGGGAGTCTGCCTCCCAGCCATCCCCAAGGCTGCCTCCATCCGCATTCATCCTGTCACGTGAGTCTCACTACTTATTCTTTTCAAGTCCCTTCACTTTGATTTCTCGCCATAAATGGGCCAGCCCGCCTCTGGGCACAGGTGCACACTCTCGGTTCACCGCGCCCCCTTCCTTACAAGGGGCCCTCCCTTCACCGTGGGGAGCTGAACGTTTGCTGCAGTGCATCTTCTGAAGTCAGATTAATTTTCTTTTCTGGAATCGTGTATACCTGAGCCAGCCCCGTCTTTAAGCAGCTAAGCAGCAAACTCTTGTTCTGTGATGACAAAGTTGACACACGATGGACCATTAGCTGATAATCATTTAGCTTATGCGGTAGGACTCTAAGGGTTCACTATGCTATTCAGTCACCAACATACATGTCAGCAATTTTCAATAATTCTGACTTTTCCCCTTGTTTTAACTTTAACGTTCTTTTCACATGAAATTTTCGTATCTGGCTACAATTTAGAATTTTAAGACCTGAACATCTTTAAACTCTACATGTACAGAATAAAAACATGAGATTTTTATCATCACTGGTAGATTTCAATTTTCAAAAGTCTATCGGCTGTGAAGTTACAGAGGATGGTACAACTAATAAAACTAATCAAATGCTGTTCAACTATCTTTTACTGTCGTAAGTTTTCTTTAAGATTAAATTAACAAATACGATTTCCCCTGACTTTAAAAGAAGGAAAAGAAAATGATTTGACAGCGTGTTTTGTTCTGCAGAATGTCGTCAACCCGGGAGGGCCAGGGACATGCCTCTTATGTCAGCCTCTATGCAGAGAGCCCGTAACAGCCCGGTGGTCTGCCCAGTAAATGCGTGCTGGTGGCTGCACGTGGTTCTCGAGAGGTTTCCTCTGAGATGACAGCCCTGGTGTCCCTGCTATCTCGTCTTCAAATCTGTGGCTCCCAGCCCCACGGGAAAATGAACACTGGGGGTCTGAGTTAGAAACACGATGCTAGTATTCAGTAGTCTCTAGATGTATTTCAGGTGCTCCATCACAAAAGCAAAGGAGCCGTGAGGAGACAGGTGAATTAGCCTGATACAGTCCTTTTCAGTATGTGTCTGTCTGTTGTGTGCCTCAAGTTTATGCCAGTGTTATGAGACAAAATACAGGTTCCAGAGGTGCGATATGTGGAATGGCCCCATGGAAAGTTCCAGGGCTCAGTCTTTTAGCCAGAACAACCAGTAAACTGGGAGGGGAAATGATGAGAACCAGTGATTTTTATGTTGGGAAACGAACATATGCAGACTCGAAACGCTCCTCGTGTTGGCCGTGATTCAGAAGATCTGTGGGCTCAGAGGTCCTGGATTTCCCTTACCCCTGTGGGGTAGCAGCAGGTGGTCGGCACACCTGTCCAAGGGAATGAAAATGAACTCACGAAGGAATTAGGCTCAGGTGGCTTCCACTACTACTTTCCTGCAACTAAAGGGCTCTTTCTGTGAGCCATCTCAGTCAACCGATTGCCTGCTTTTAGCACAAAGTAGCCAAAATTGCTATTGAAAATCTACCCAAAGATGGAGCCAACCAGCCCCTGGCTTCTCTATACTTGGCAAATTCATCCAAGGTAACCCTCTGCATTTTAGAACTTCTGCGCACCAGGAAAGATACCTTTGACATAGCACACAGGTGTTTATAACTCAGGCCAAATCTAGCTCACTACCAAGAAATGACAGAAAGCAAAGTGACCTGGTCAAGTCTTTCAGTCAACAAGGGGTTAATTGCAGTAATTTTGGGGTTTCTTTTTAGCAGAAATGGCTGAAGGGTGCAATTAAAGAATCTTTCATTACTAATATGTAGGTTTTGAAAAATATTTATTGAGGTAGCTTTGATTTACAAAATAATATCAACCCACATATACAGGGTCCCTACTTTTCAATATATACCAACATTCCCTCTCCACCACCAAATTACTGAAAGTTCTTCACCGTTATCCATTGGGCCCTGTCCCCACTTGTCCCCACCCCAACCCCATTTCCTACTGGCCACCTCGTTTCTGTTGTTAATGTCCCAGGTTTGGTTTTTGTTTGTTTTCCTTTGTTTCTTTATATTCCACATTTGAGTGAGATCATCCAGTATTTGTCTTTTCCCTCTGACTAAATTCACTTAGGAAAATCCCCTCTAGTTCCATCCTCTGGTTTGCAAATGACAGGATTTCATCTTTTATAAAGGCTGTGTAGCATTCTGTTCTGTTTATATACCACATCTTATTTATTCATCTGATGAAGGGCACTTAGTTTCTGATTCTTGGCTAGTGTAAATAATGCTGCAGTAAACATGGGGGCACACATCTCCACAAATTAGTGTTTTGCGTCTTTTGGGTGAAAACTCAGAAGTGGCATGATGGGCTCATGTGGGATTTCCTTTCTTAATTTTTTTGAGGAATCTCCATACTACTTTCCGTAAGGGCTACTACATTTCACACTTTTACCAACGGGGTAAAGTGTTCCCTTTTCTCCACATCCTTGCCAACATCTCTCGCTTCCAGAACTTGGACTGTTAGTCTCACAGGTGTAGACTGATACCTTGTTTAGATTTGCAGTTCCCTAATAACAAAGGAGGAGGAACATTTTTCATGTGCCTGTTGGCCATCTGTGTGTCATTTTTGGAGAAATGTCTATTCAGTTCTTCTGCCTTTTTTTTTTTTTTTTTTTTTTTGATAGGGTTGATTGTTTTTCTGTTGTCGAGTTTTGTAAGTTCTTTGCATATTTTGGATATCAAGCTCTTGTCAGATATATGAAAAACAAACATCTCCCAGTACGTAGGTTGTCTTTTTGTCTCGGTGATTATTTCTTTTGTTGTGCAGAAGTTTTAGGCAGTTCCAATGTTTATTTTGGGGTTTGTTTCCATTGCTGGAGCTGAGAGGTCATCCGTAGGGCTGGTGTCATGTAATGACTTGCCTATGTTGTCTTCTAAGTATTTTATGGTTTCTGACCTTACGTCCAAATCTCTAATCCATTTTGAATGAATTTTTGTGTGTGATGTTAGAGCGGTCTACGTTCAGTCTTTCACACATGGCTGTGCTGTTTTCCCAGCACCACTGTATGGTCTTAGTTCCTTTGTCATAAATTAACTGACCATTTATAAATGGGTCTATTTCTGGTGATTCATTTCTATTCCACTGATCTGCAGCTCTGTTTTTATTCCAGTACCACACGTTTTGATCACTCTCACTGTAGCATAATACAAGATCGGGGGTGTGATGTCTCCAGTTTTGTTCTTTTTACTCATGATTACTTTGGCTCTTTGGGGTCTTTGTTAATCAGTACAAATTTAAAATTTTTATGTTCAATTTACTTGAATTTATGTTCAGTTTACTTGAAAGATGCCTGTGAAGTTTTGATGGCAATGACATTAAACCTGCATATTGCTTTTAAGTAAGATGACTTTTATTTTTGTTTTAGTAATTTCTTTTTAAAATTATTTTTATTGTAGTAACTTACTCTACATATTAAAATAAACTCATATGTATAGTTGCCCCATTCCTCAGATATAGGTCAACACATCCTGCCCTCCACCATATCACCAAGTCTTCATCATCATTGTCCAGGGGTGGGTTTTATTTAATCTGTTCCTTTTAATCTGTTTGGTCTGTTCACATTCCACCTATGAGTGAGGTCATCTGGTGTCTGTCTGCTTTTTTGTTTCACTCAGCATCATCCCCTCTAGTTCCATCTGTGTTGATTCAAACGACAGGATTTCATCTCTTCTAAGGGCTGTGTAGTGTTCCATTTTGTGTGTGTGTGTGTGTGTGTGTAAAATCTTCTTTATCCATTCACCTGACTTGGGCACTTAGTTTCTGGTTCTTAGCTATTGTGAATAGGGCCACAATAAACATGGGGGTTCATAAATCTCTGCGGATTAGTGGTTTTATATCTTTTGGGTAGGTGCCCAGAAGTGGAAAGGCCAGATCATATGGGATTTCCATCTTCAGTGTTTTGGGAAATCTCCACACTGTTCTCCATCGGGGTTGCACCAATTTGCATTCCCACCCACAGTGTAAAATTTCCCTTTTCTCCACATTCTCGCCAGCATTTGTTGTTTCCAGACTTCTGGATCATAGCCGGTCTTTCAGGTGAAGGTGATGTCTCACTGTTATTTTAATTCGCATTTCCCTGATGGCCAGCGAGTAGGAGTGTCTTTTCAGGTGCATGTTGAAGATGGCCATTTTTAGCAATGTTAACTCCTCCTAGCCGCGAGCATAGTTTATCTTTCCGTCTCTTTGTATCTTCCTCTATTTCCATTAAGAAAGTCTCAAAATTTTTGCTATACAGGTCTTTCCCCTCCTTTGTTAAGTATATGCCAAGGTATTTACTTATTTTTGGCTCTATTGTAAATAAACTATGTAGAATTTTAATCCTGGCAAACATTCCAAATGTCTCTCTCTCCAGTCCTCCAAGGAAGCCTTGTTACAGATCTAAAAGTAAAATACTTTCTTGCCAGTATATATTTTTACATTTTGTTATGATAAATGAGTCGTCTGTGGCCCTAAGTATCACCAAGAGCTAGTACCCTGAATAACTCGTGTGGGTCTGAAATGCTGCCCAGTTTTCCAGAGGAATCACTTTCATACCTCCCACTGAGTTATGATTAAGCCAGATAAACAGGGGACTTTGTTTCTGGCTCTGCTCAACATTGGCGTACAGGTGGGTATGAACTGCGTTAAATTACTCAAAGCTGATCATTATCAATAGTTAATTGCAATTTGTTTATCACGCATAAGTCTCTTAAGTCCATTTAGTTCTCTCAATGACTTTAAGATGTACAGTTAAAAGTGTATAAGAAGCAATATTTGTTATCTCCAGTTTACACGAGATGTTTAAGGAAGTGAAGCATCTTACCGAAGGTTACCCAAAGTCACTCATCTTGGAAGTGTTAAAGCTTGGATTGGAACCAGTTCCTCTCAAATTCAAATGCCAAACTCTCTTTTTGAAATTCTTTTCACTGACATTTATTTTTAACATTCTAGAGGTTTTAGGCGTTCAGCCTGATAGATCACCACAGTATTACCTATGTGTTGCTCGCCACCAGCTGTCTAGTTTCCATCCTTAGACATCGGGCTCTGACTGCCACATCTGAGGTGGCTTTATCATTTCAGCATGTCACTATTCAAGACAAAATATCATCCAGAATTCATTTGCAATTAAAATGAACTAGTTTATTTGTTGCAAAAAAAGTCACCGTACATAGGACACTGTACATAATAAGTTATATCAATAAGCAAAGCATTATTTGTGAAAGTGTGTGTACAGAGCTGGTGTGTTTGCAGGTAGGTAGGTAGGCTAATCTTTTGGAATCTCATTTGAAGTACCGAGGATAGTATGTTAGAGCCCTCCTAACCAATAGGATATCCTCTAAGAATATTGATTGGCTTCTGTACCTGATCAGATTGGGCATGCTCTATCCTCAAGGAGTATTCTAACTCTTGGGAGGTGGCTGCTTTTTGCCCCCCACCCCCACAGCCTCTTAGTCCATCCCAGGTACAGAGCACCAGCCAAAGTGATGAAAGTACCTTGTCTAACTTGTAGAGATAGCCCCTAGGTGTTTAAATTCTCCCACAGAAAGGCGAACCTTTTTCAGCTTCAGAGCAGATGTCTTTCTGAGCACTGAGGAGACCTTAGCCCTTTGGCACCAATGGAAAATGAGTTTGGTCATGGGAGCTCAGGGCTCTTCAGTGTTCAGTGGACTCGGCTTGTCTGTTAGGTGGGGTCCTTATTTGCAATGTCATTCCAAGCAAGTTCACTCTTCCTCTGTAAAGTGGAGAGAATGCATTTCCTATTCATCATATGTGGGGGGAGCTTGTGTGGATGAAATGACATGGAGTCTGCCTGTGTCTGCAAAGCACTATGCACACAGATCCGTAATAGACTTCTAGTGTTTCCTGGTGGCCTAGTGGTTTAGTCCATCAGGCGCAGTCCAGATATCTAAAGTACCCTAGTTCAAAACCCGGGGGTCGGGGGAGGAGCAACCAAGATGAACTAAATTAAGTGTTTCAGTGCGCCCTGGGTTCGAGTCCTGGGTCTGGGGGAGACAACCAATGTGAGCGACTAAATAAAAATGAAGATGCTTCTTCCTCCTTTCTCCCCCTGCTTGCCTACCTACTTGCCTTCATTGCTGCCTGTGCCTTTCCTTTAAAAACAAATCTGGTTCCACTGGGAGAAGCGGGAGGGCTTGGAGGAGAGCTGGCAGTCGAAGGCGTGGTATCTGGGGCTGAGGCATTCGAGGCGCGTGCTCAGTAGGTAATTAGTGTACAACTGGCGTGTGAGGAGGCCGGACAGAGCTGGCAGCCATGAGCACGTCACGTCGCTTCGCTGCTGCACAGCAGGTGCTTCGGTTTGCTGTGGCTTTAAATACTTCAATTCATGATGCTCTGAGCTCTCCACTGAAAGTGGCAGGGTTTTGGGGTTTTTTTTGAAGCTGGAGTAGACTATACCATTCTAAAGAAAAAAATAGTCATCTGTGCCTCCCTGCTTCCATTTTGATCTTTTTAAACACAGTGGTATCTTGGCTTTAATCCATGCTGGGCTGAAAAGCTAACTCAAGATGATGTCTTGGTCAAGGTCTTAATTCTATACACACAAAACACTTCTTTTTTAGTTTTGGAAGTAACTAAACAACATGAGTACATTTTTCCTTGTAGAGTTAAAAATCCCACAAGTAAAGCCAAAAAAGCCTTTTACCCATGTACCCCAAATTCTGATGTGTGTATTGTCCAGCTGGTAGGCCTGTCATGCTCTTGTCATGCTCATGTCTTTCTCCACACTGTTGGTCCTACCCTGCTTGCATTTCTCACTGCATAGCAAGCACATCATGATGACCTAGCGATGTCATTGTGTGAAATTTATATACGCAGATGTAGAGAGAGTGCAGGAATATAAAAATACTGGTTATGGTGCACCTGCAGAGCAGTGGTCAGGTCTGCCTCCTCCAGCCTAGTGCAGTCCGTGTCCTGGACCAGGGTTTAGGGGTGAAACACAACCAAGATGAACAGCTACATAAAAATAGTGCCTACACGTCCCAGCTCGTCCAGAGCAGTTCATGCTTGTAGTCCCACCCTAACTGTTAATAGCAATCCCTTTCACTCTCCAATGTACCTCAACTATGTATGACAAATTGCACAGCCCCCTTGTACATAGGAGACTACTATCCTATAGAGAATTCAGTCTTCCATAATATATGAATGAGAGTTATCATTAAGTGGTTTTGAGTGGCGAAATAGCCTTCTGTATCTGTATGTTGGCATTCAGGAGGAAATCCCAATCCTGAGCCTGCAGCAATTTTCTGGCCACACTGGAATGGCAGTATGAAATTACTTAGCAGAGGAAATATGGATATGTATATGCACTTGATTATCTACGTTCGCCAGCGCTCCTGTTATAGATCTAGCAGCAAAGCACATTCGCTAGTGAGAAAAGGTACTGTGACGTTCACTGGCGCTGTATTTTATTCAATGCTAATAACTACAAAAGAAAGCCACTATAAAAAATATATTTGCAGGGACCCCTCTACAGTGCATGCAGACGAAAGCAGCTATCAGTGAAAGCTGGTAAAGCCACAAGGCAAACTGTAATACATTTGCATAACTTCCTCTGCCAGGAGTCATTGTGCATGTAGGAAAATTCATATTTCAGTAGAGGCACATATTATGCAGCACAGTGATGCACTTGAAAGAATTCCAATATCAACCTTGTGAATGCCGCAGAATAAACTATTTTGCAGAATACTCCAGTATTCAAGCAACCAGGAAAACATGTCAGTGAATTCTAATGGAACTTGATATTTGAGTAAATATAGCAACATGAGTCCAAAAGTATTGGTAAAGTGCACATAAATGCTTTACTCTTCATTTTCTCAAATGTATAAAGTCATCAGCACTGCCTGAGCACAGGTAATTCTCCTCCTAATCGGCCATCAAACAATGGATTGTCTTTCTCTCTATTATGCTTATTATCCTCATAGTGTCGCTACTTTCAATTGGGGAACAATAAGACACATCCCCCTGGGCCAGCCCTGGAAGAATAGAGGTTTGCAGACCAGGTAGCACTGCCACGCCCCCAGATGCCCCACTCCTACCCCCGCGACCTGTGCTCCCCAGGTGCTGGAGGAGCGTCCCTGTGCCACATCAGAACTTCCCTCCACTTGCAGATGCGCATCTGCTTCTGACAATGCTCAGCTACCTCCCTCCCCTCCCTGCCTCTCTCTCAAGTCCTTGATATGATCCAGCTCCCTCCAAGGGTACAGGCTCTGAGCTCGAAATTCTGAACTGCATTTCTGCGTCCCACTCTGGGCACTTACCTGGCTACAGCCTGGTGCAGGGGAAGCCTCCATGTGTGAGCTTGTGGCCCCCAGTCTAGATCTTGCCTTTGTCGTATAGGACCACTGGATGGGAGTTGAGATGGTTTTTTTCATTTGTTAGTATTTATTTTTAATTGATTTGATGGAAAGACTATTGCATTTTTGACAATAACTAGGTATAAAGTACACATCATAGCAAATTTACATCTGCTTATAATACAGTAAGTTTACCACTATTTTCCTTTTTTTCTTCACCCTACAATTAATCCCCTTTACACTCACCACCATTCCCCCATCTCTTCATGCACCCACTGATTTGCTTTCTTTCCTACTAAAAATTAATTGTTGCTTGATTTAGTTCATTTTTTAAAAATCTGTTATTTAGTCATTTGTTTGCTTTCTGTCTCTATACACCACATATAAGTGATACCATACAATGTTTGTCTTTCTCTTTCTGACTTTACCTTGCTAAGCATAATTCCCTCCAGGTCCATCCATGTCGTCACAAATGACAGGATTTCTCCTTTTGATAGTTGCATATTATTCCATTGCATATATATATGTACACACACACATACACCATATCTTCTTTATTCACCCATCTGCCAGTGGGCTTTTAGGTTGTTTTCAGCTCTCAGCTATTGTAACCAGCACTGCATCGAACACGGGGGTGCATATGTCTCTGCGAATATGTGTTGTTGACTTTTAAACCTAGTAGAGGAATAACTAGACCATATGGAATTTCCATTCTCAGTTCTTCGCGGAATCCCCATACTGCTTTCCAGAATGGTTGCACCGTTTTAGACTCACACCAACAGTGCCTAAGAGTTCCCTTTTCTCCACATCCTCTCCAGCACTTGTTGTTTCCATGAATGACAGCCGTTCTCACAGGTGTGAGGTACTAGGTGTCTGTTGTTGCTGCTTTGTGAGTTCTTTATATATTTTGGATATTAACCTCTTGTCAAGAGAGGTGTGATGTGCCAATATCTTCCATTCAGCAGGATGTCTTTTGTTTTGATGCCAGTTTCTTTTGCTGTGCAGACGCTTTTTAGTTTGATGTAATTCCATTTGTTTAAGTTGGAATTTACTTCTCTAGCTGTTGGAGTTGAATTCCCAAAGACATATGAATTTTCGGTCAGTGTCCTGTAGCGTTTGCCTGTTTTCTTCTCTGCATTTTCTGGTTTCCTGCCTTCCATCTAAGTCTTTCATCCATCGTGTATTAATTTTTGTGTGCAGTGTGAGGTAGTGATCTAGTTTTAACCTTCTGCATGTGGCTGTCCAGTTCTCACAACACCATTTATTGAAAAAACTATCCTTGCCTCATTGTCAGTTTTTGTCTCCTTTATTGAAAATATCCATATTCATGCTGGTTTATTTCCAGGTTCTCAATTCTGTTCACAAATCTGTTTTTCTGTCATTACAATACCATGTTGTCTTGATCACTATTTTATGTCCTAGAGCTGGAAGTCGAGAAGCATGACTCCTGGTTTTGGAATTGAAGTAATGTCGGCATGATAGAAAAGTGTTTGGAAACTCGCCATCTTCAGTTTGTCTGAGTACTTTAAGAAGGATTGGTGTTAATTATTCTTTGAATGTTTGGTAGACTTCACCAATGAAATCATTTAGTCCAGGGCTTTTACTTTTGGGGAGATTTTTAATTAGTTTCAGTTTCCTGAAATGGGGACTTGTCCCTGCTGGCCTGCCCTCCTGTCTGAGCACCACACACAGTGCCGCTAGGATGCCCCGCGCTGGAGCCCGGGCCCGCAGGCGTGGGGCGAGACCTGCCTGTGCTGCCCCAAAGCCTCTCTTTTTAGCTTCTTTCAAGCCAAGTGTCTCTAGAGGCAGAGATCCTTGTCCCTCTCGCCCCACTCAACATACGGTAGTGATGAGGCTGATTCCTGAATGCTCTTCGGAAAAGGATGGGAACTTCTGGAGACAGCAGCAGGGGCAGGATCCCTGGCACTTCAGCAGCTGGGGTGGCTGTGGCACTGGGAGAACTTCCAGGGACCACCAGCTTTGAAGATTGGAAGGTGGCGTGTGGGTGTGTGGATATTTAGTGGGGGCAGCAGTGGTGGCTCAAGTTATTCTGATTTCATGCCCCAAAGGCGGGAGCTCTAGCTGGTCTGATGGGGTTTCAGCCCAAAGTCAAGATGAGTTTTGGTATGATTATGGCCATCAAATAAGTATTTCTTTTTTTTTTTTTAATTTATTGAGGTAAATTTTCAAAATATCATGAACCCGTATGTGCAGGTTCCCCATTCCTCAAATATATGCCAGTAAACCACTACCAGATTACAAAAAATTCTTCTCCACGGTCCACTGGACTCTGCTCCCACTCGCCCTCGCCCCCTGCCTTGTGCCCTGCTCTTAACCTCAGTTCTGTCATCAGTGTCCAAGGGTTGGTTTTGTTTAGCCTGTTCCATTGCTTTGTTTATTCACATTCCACCTATGAGTGAGATCAGTATCTTCTTTTGACTTATTTCACTTAGAATAATTCTCTCGTTCCATCCATGTTTTCACAAATGGCAGGATTTCGTCTCTTGTGAGGCTGTGTAGTATCCCATTTTGTGTATGTACCACATCTTCCTTATCCACTCACCTGATGATGGGAATTTAGTTAATTTCCAAATCTGGGCTGTTGTAAATAATGCTGCAGTAAACATGGGGGTACTATGAATTAGTGTTTTTTTTCTTTTGGGTAAATACTCAGAAGTGCGATGACAGTATTATATCAGATTTACATAGCCAATGTTTTGAGGAATCTCCTTATTGCTTTCCATCAGATTGCACTAAATTGCACTTCTACTGAAGCTGTAAAAGTGTTCCTTTTTATCTCCATCCTTGCCAACATTTGTTGTTTCTAGACTTTTGGATAATAGCCAGTCTCTCAGGGGTAAGGTGATATCTCATTGTTACTTTGATTTGCATTTCCTTAACAATAAGCAAAGTGGGACATCTTTTCATGTGCCTCTTGGCCATCTTTCTTCTTTGGAGAAATGTCTATCCAATTCATCTGCCCATTTTTAATTGGTTTGCCTGTTGTTGAGTTGTATGAGTTCTATGCATATTTTGTATATTAAGCCCTTATATGATCTATGAATACAGATATCTTCTCCAGTAAGTAGGGGTTTTTGTTTGTTTTGGTGATTTTTGCTGTGCAGAAGTTTTTCAGTTTGATATCATTCGTTTATTTTTTGTTTTTGCTTCCCTTGCTGCTGAAGTTGAGTCCCCAAAGGCCTCGCTAAGGCTGATATAATGACTTGCCTATATTATCTTCCAAGAATTTTGTGATTTCCTGTCTTACATCCAAGTCTCTAATTCATTCTGAATTAATTTTAGTATATGGTATTAGAGAGCGGTCTTATATTCATTCTTTGACGTGTGGTTGACCAGTTTTCCCAGCACCGTTTATTGAAAAGATTTTCCTTTCTTTGTTGTATGTTCTTGGCTCCTTTGTCATAAATTCTATGAGTGAGTTTCTGGTGATTCAGTTCTATTCCACTGAAGTATGTCTCTGTTATTAATCCAGTACCATACAATTTTAATCACTATTGCTTTGTGGCATGTAATATGCTGGAGTGTGATGCCTCTTTTTTTACTCTTTTTTTCCCTCATGATTGCTTTGGCTATTTGGGGGTCTTTTATTGTTCCATACAACTTTTAAAAAAATCTTTTGTTCTATTTCCCAGAAAGATGCTTGTGGAATTTTGATGGCAGTTGCATTAAACCTGTATATTTGCTTTAGGTAAGATGGCCATTTTAACAATATGAATTCTTCCCAGCCATGAGCAATGGGTATTTTTCCATCTCTTTGTATATTTCTTTACTTCTTTTAAGACAGTTTTCATCATACAGGTTTTTCATGTGCTTTGTTAGACTATTTCAAGGTATTTGATTATTTTTGCTTTATTATAAACAGGTTAAAGTTCTTGATTTCATTCTCTTCTATCATATTTACATGCAATGGATTGATATTGTAGACTGCCACTTTACTCATTGGTTAAGAACACCATCGAAAAATGACTAGAATTAGGATTTTCTACCTATGTAATCATGTCATCTAAAATTAGTGATAGTTTTACTTGTTCCTTTCCAGTTTGGATTCCTTATTTCTTTTCCTTGCCAGCTGCTCTGGTTAAGACTTCCAGTACAATTTTAAATAGCAGTGGTAAGAGTGGATAGCTTTGACTTGTTCCTGATCATAGAGGAAATTTAAAAAATGGATGTTTTCTCTTTCTATGGTAGCTTCTCTCCTTTTATTTCTGATTCTAGTTATGAGAGTTTCCTCTTTTTTTTCTTTGCTTGGTGAGTCTAACCGATGGTTTGTCACTTATTTTTTCAAAGAACCAGCTTTTGGTTTCATTAGTCTTCCAGATTGTCTTTTTTATTTCTATTTGTTTATTTCTGCTAGAATTTTTATTATTTCCTTCTACTGACTTTTGATTTCACTTGTTCTTTTTCAGTTATTTCAGATGTAGGGTTAAATCATCTATGTGAGATTTTTCTTGTTTCTTGAGATCAGCCTGTATTTCAATAAACTTCCCTCTAAGTACTGCTTTTGCTGCATCCCATAATTCTGTTACTGT
Organism: Solenodon paradoxus; assembly: GCA_004363575.1. Taxonomy (NCBI): domain Eukaryota; kingdom Metazoa; phylum Chordata; class Mammalia; order Eulipotyphla; family Solenodontidae; genus Solenodon; species Solenodon paradoxus. The sequence continues at coordinate 82,764 of RJWH01001783.1, read as the reverse complement.
GTCTTCATTCTTATTTGTCTCCATGTACTTTTTCATCATCTTTTTATTTTCTCTTTTACCCAATAGTCACTCAGAAGCATGTAGTTTAGTCTGCAAATATTTTGGAGTTGCCCAGATTTCTTTTTGTGTTTGATTTCTAGTTTTAAGCCATTGTAGTTGGAGAAGATGTTTGGTATGATTTCAATCTTTTTAATTGGTTGAGACATGTCTTGTGTCCCAACATATGGTTTATCCTTGAGGATGTTCCATGTGCACTTGCAGAATGTGAATTCTTCAGTCGTTGAATGAAGTGTTAGGTATATGTCTATTCGACTCTGTACAAATTTGTCATTTAAAACTGTTTCTCTCTAAATTTTCTGCCTGGTTCACCCATCGATGTTGTAATTAGGGTGCTGAAGCCTCTAGTATTATTGTATTGCTGTCAGTGTCTCTCTTTAGTTCTGTTATTACTTTATGTATTGATGCTCTTTCGTTTGGTGCATTTATATTAATAATCATTATCTCCTTGCTGCATTGGCCTTTTAATCATCATATAATGTCCATCTGTCTTCATCTGTAGGAAGTCTATTTTATCTAAGTATAGCTGTCCCTGCTTTTTTTTTTTTTTGGTTCCCATTTGACTTCCAACAGTCTTTGAGTCTGTTTATCTTTTGAAAGGTGAGTCTCCTGAATGTTGTAGCAGAAAGTTGAGTTAGGTTGTTAGATTCATTCGGCCACTCTACTTTAATTGGTGAGCTCAATACCTTAATATTTAGGGTAATTGTTGATAACGTGGCTGTTCGTTACCATTTCATTCATTGATTTCTGGGTGTTATAGATAGTACCTTTGCTCTTCTCTTTCTCTTCTTAGAGGAACTGAATGCAGTTCTGTTGTGATTAATTTCCCTTTTCACTTTCTTCCTGGAGATAGGTTTTCTCCATGGAGAGATGTTTTGAGGTTTCTCTGAGGTTTGCATTCATGTCTTTGTTTATTTCCTGTTTAAAAGCAAATTAGTCTGGAGCTCATTCTGGCCTTTCACATTTTTACTCTCCTCTCTCCTCCACACTTTTGCATTTTGCTGCCTTGCCACTCTTAAGTGGGGTTTCTTTTCACTGCATAGGTCTTCCTTTAGTATTTATTGTAAAGCTGATTTTGTGGTGACAAATTTCTTTAACTTTTGCTTATCTGGGAAGTTTTTTAAAATCATTTATTCAGTTCTAAGTGGTAATCTAGCAAGGTAGGATATGCTCAGTTGGAAATTCTTTCCTTTCAGCACTTTGAATGTATCAGGCCATTCCCTTCGGGCCTGTGAAGTTTCAGCTGAGAAATTCACTGACAATCTTATGGGGGTTCCTTTGTGTATAACTCATTTTTCTCTAGCTGCTATTAAGACTGTCTCATATTTTTGACATTTTGATGACAATGCATTTTTGTGTAGGTCTGAGTTTTTCACTTGAAACTCTGAGCATCCTAGGTCTGGAGGCCTGTTTCATTCCTCAGGTTAAGGAAATTCTCAGTTATTTCTTCAAATACAGTTTCTGCCTCCTTCTCTCTCTTTCATCTCAGATCCCTATGATGCCAATATTGTTCCTTTCAATGTTATCCCCTAGGTGTCATATGAGCTGCTTTCATTTCTCTTCATTCTTTTTCCTCTTCGCGTCTGCTCGAGTGCATTCCACAGCCCTATCTTCTAGCTCCCTGATTCTACTGGAGGTTTCTTCAAGCCTGCTCTTGAGACGCTCTGCCAAGTTCTTAGTTCAGCTATCATGTTATTAGCGACTAAATTCTGTTCTGAGCTGCCTCACATTTTCTCTTTGTTGTGCTTCTACTTTCGTTCCTCTGTTTTCCTGATTTCAGTGAGGATGGCCATCCCTGTGGCTTTCAAGTCTTTCTCAGGTAGTTTGCTCAAGTCTGTGGCATTCAGATTTTCCCCTGGAATTTTGTTTTGATCTACCATTTCAAGTCTATTTCTCTGTGTCTTCAAGCTGTTTGGCATTCTGTATTTATTTCTGTGAGTTAGGCCTCACTGCAGTAAAGACCTTGTGTTTAGGGTATTGAAGTGTACAGAATAAACCTGATCTTGGTTGAAACAATGGGTTTTCTTTAGTTGTGTGATATCAGCACTGACAGGATTTCTTGAAGCTCTAAGGTGGGCCCTCTACTGGGGCCTGAGAGTCCACCTACAAGGTTGGAGTTGGCATATGGGGGATGCAGAAATTTCCCCCAACATCACAGGTCTTAATGGCAGAGTTCACAGGGAGGGTAAGGGTTGTGGGCCCATAACCAGAAAGCAGGGCAAGTCCTAACTCAGCCCAAGGAGCGGAGCTCGCTGGTAGCAGTAGCAAGTGCCTCCCTTCTGGGAGACTCGGTCTTCTCGAGAAGCTGTAGCCCCAGCAGGAGGTGGGAACTTCGCCCTTGGACCTGAGGGCTGGATTTCAGGAGGGCCGGTCCTGTAAAACAGGTGCGCTGATGGAGAGGAGAGGGTGGGCACCTACCCCCAGGGGTCGTCCCACAGAGGCGTCCTTCCATGCTGACTCCTTCAGGGAGCCATGTCTCCATTTACGAGGACACTCGTCCTTTTTCCACCCCACAACAAGGTTCCTGGCTCAGTGCCTACCAGTCAGCTCAGGAGTGCTCACTGCTGCCAGAGCAAGTCATTGAACTCCGGGGTGTGTTGTCTCTGCCCAGGTGTTGTCACAGCTCAGAGTCTCAGATCAGCATGTTGCACAATGTGGCTTCACCTGTCTTTCACGGAGGGGTCTACTGCTGTGGTCTGTGAAGATATTCATTTTTGCAGATTTTTTTGGTTTCTGGTTGTTCTGTGGCGAGGAGTTTGAGATTTTAATAGTTTGCCATCTTGGAACCGCCTCGCCACCTAATTGTTTTTTAACAGATCCATAGTAGTCTACATACCATGCTTGACACAGCCATCTCCTTACTGCTGTCTCTGCAGTCTGTTTCCAGTTGGCCACTTGATCAAATAATGTAGCCATAGATGTACTTCTAATCATCTCCTTGGATACATAGGCAAATAGGGCACAAAGGTAGACACCTAGAAGTAGAGTTCGAGTTTTAGTAGGTACTACCGTGTCCAACATGCATTCAGCTCGTCATTTCTTAGAAACCAGCCAGAGCAGCTTAAAGAAACATGGGTTTGTGTCCATGTCACAGGGAGCCCAGAAGTTAGTGGTCTGGGATGGTGCAGCTTGCTGGTGACCTCAGGGACATGGGTCCGTCTTTCCACACTCTCGACCTTCATTTCAATGAGACTCATCTCATGGTCCTGAGGTTACAGTCAAGAAGAAAAGAGAAGATAAATAAGATCTAAGAAATGCCAGCTGCCTCTATCCCTTTGAAAAAGCTATCCCCAAAGCCTCCCAGTGATGTCTTCTTAGACCATTGGCCAGAATTGAGACCCAAAGCCACTTGTCGACCAAGACGGGAAGGTGTGAGGTAGACGGGATTATGGGTGGGGACTGCACTGACCACATTCACTCCCAGGGAGTGTCTCGTCCCTCACACCGTTGTCAAAAGGTTCTCATATTTAAAATGTCTGCCAAAGCTGATGAGTTTTGAAGTGATATGCTTTTTTTTTTTTTAATTGACACTTTTGTGATTTCTTCAAAGATGGCATCTTGTCAGATGCTCGTTAGTCTTTGAGTCTTCCATCCACTGTGAATTTCATGGTCTTACTTTTTTCCACTTCTGTTGGTTTGCCCATCTTAGTACAGATTGTAGGATATATTGAGTGATATCTTTTATCACAGGAGGCATGGATAGTTCCTCTCTTGAACACTTGCCATTTAACTTTGTTCCAGTTGTCTTTTTGAATTACATAGTAATTTCAATTTTAAGTCAATTAATCAGCCTTTTTCATTGTTTTTTTCTTCTGATATTTGTTTATGAAATTTCCATTTGGAAGAGAAAAAATATTATTAAAGTTGTTTTTGTTACCCTGTTACCTTTACTGGGGTTTAGTTTCGTGAATGATGTGAGCTAAGTTTCTAACTTGGTGTTTTCTAAATGAATAGTCCATTGTCTCCACATCATTGGATTAATCACCTTTGTATAAATTCAGATGTGTGCATTCTTTTCTCCTTTCTTCTCCCTCCTCCCTTCGCTCTGTTTCTCTCACCCTTTCCTCTCTTCTCATCCCCCATCCTGTCTTACTAGCTCACTCACCCCTCTATCAAGTTGACTTATTTACATCCTTCACTGTGAAGATGAGTTTTAACTATTAAGAAATTGTAAGGTCTTTTATATTTGCTATAACTTATGTCCCTCTTCTAATTTCAGAATTTCCAGACTATATACATTATCCATGTAACTTTTAAAATGAGCTTATAAATTCCTATGAAAATCTTGAAATTATTTTACTAGATTTGCTCTAATATTAATTTAGAGATAATGGACATGTAAAGTTTTGAGTATCCTTCACAAACATGGTATAACTCTCCATTTATGTTTTGTGTCCTTTTTCAGCATTTCATAGTTTCTATATTAAAGTGTTGAACATTTGCAGGGAGTGGGCAGATTTATTCTAAACAGCTGAGAGTTCTTATTTCTGATATTATAAAATAGAAAATGCCTATGGAACCAAGATGGACTCAGAGAGCCGAAACAACCTTGAAAAAGAATAATAAAGCTGGAGATTCATGCCTGGTTTCAAAACCTGTTAAAGACGGTGCTAATCAAAGCAGGGTAGTATCAGCACAGAGATGGACCAATACAGCACTGAAGAGAGCCCAGAACTAAACATCCATATGAAGTCGGCTGGTATGTGACAAAGGTGGCCAGAATACATACTGGGGACAACACAGTTTCTAACAGATGGTTTTGAGAAAACTGAATGGCCACGTGCAAAAGAATACAACTGGACCCCACTCTTCCACAGCGCACAAAAATCAACTCAAAATAGATTAAAGACGTAACCATGAGACCTGACACTGAGTCCTACAAGAAGAATACGAGGGGAAAAACCATTGGTCTGGGCAGTGATTTCTTGGATACTATGCCCAAAGCGTAGACAGTAAAAGCAAAAATAAACAAAAGGGACTAGATCAAAATTTTAAACTTCTCTACACCAAAGGAAGTGAAAAGGCAGCATATGGAATGGGGAATATATTTGCAAACTACGTATAACAGATTGATATACAAAACATCTCCTGCAACTCAACAGCAAATATAAATTAAAATAGAAAAGAAATTATAAAATGGGAAAAGGACTTGAATAGACATTTTTTCCAAAGATGACATACAAATGGCCAACAGGTACATGAAAAGACATTCACCATCACTAATCATCAGGGAAATGCACATCAAAACCACAATAAGACATCTCACACCTGCCAGCATGGTCACTGAAAACACACACACACACACACACACACAGTAACAAGTGTGCCCAGGGTGCGGAGAAACTAGAACCCTTGTGCTCTGAGACTGGGAAGAGATGCAGCCACTATGGAGAATAGTATGGAGGATCTTCCAAAAAATAATAATAAAAACAGAACTATAGCAACCCCACTTCTGAATGTTTATCCAAAAGAATCAGAACCTAGAAGAGGTATCTGAATGTCTGTGCTTATGGTAGCCTTATTCACAACCGCCAAGATGTGGAAACAGCCTAAATATCCACAGACTAACTAGATAAAGAGAATACGATCTATACAATCAATGGACTCTGCAGTCACAAAAAGGAAACACCTGTCATGTGTGACAGCAGACATGAAGTGAGGACATGATGCGAAATAAGCCAGGAACAGAGGACGAGCCCTGCAGACTCCCGACTGACAGGCGGTATCTCAAGGGTCAAACTTACTGAAGCGGAAAGGAGAGCAGTGGCTGCAGGGGCTTCGGGGGGAGATGGGGCGCTGGGGTTTCAGGTGTGCAGGCTGACAGAGTTCCAGTGATGTGCTGTACCACATCGCGCTTGTGGCAAACACCGTGCTGTACACGAAATATGCTGATGTGTTTAACATGTTAAAAAACAGTTCTCGTGTCCATGAATGTTTGGTAGAAATTGCCCATAAAATCACCTGAAGTCGATGTCACCTGGGGGACAGCTCTTTGGCCACTACTTCTAATCTTTGTAATGGGATCATCCGATTTCCAGTAATTGTTGGGCAGTTAGTCATGCTTATTTTTAATATAATCTTCCCTCTTTTGCTTAAGTTCCTAAATGTCTTCGTATAATGTTGAGTGGATTTTTTCCTTTTTAATGTCCTTTGTAGTTGACTGTTTTTTCACCTGCTAGTGTTCATTTGTACTTTCCTTTTTTTATTTGTATTTCAAAAGACCATTTGCTCTCTTTTACTTTCGTTCTCTAAATGCATGCATTTCTTTTTTGAGGTCTGAGGGTGTTCTTAGCTTCTATTGCTTTAAAATGAATACAAAGTTGTATTTTTTTCTTTCTGAACAAAAGTATGGTCCCTTCCTTTTAATCTAAGAAAACATTTTAGAAATAGGTTTTTAAGTTTTCAAGTGTAAGACTTTGCAGCCTAGCTTATCATTTGGGGCAGTGAATCTGGACATTAAAATAGTTTTTCCTTCCTCCCAACCCCTGCCCCCTGGCCCGGTGTCCAATCAATATTTGTCAATGTACCCTGTTTGGACAGAGCATGTGATCTCCATACAAAGTTCGCGTGTGTTTGCAGGTGCACACTTGATCAAGCTCGTGACTTGTTCGAATCAGATTCTCTGAATTCCTCATTTTGTGTGTCATTCAATTCTAGTCCTTAAGTAGATATGAACTGTCCCTAACTATAATTATGTCCCTAACTGCAAGGGCCCCTTACAGTGAGGGAACCGCTGGCTTTCTTCCCGGCAATAACACCTTCCAGAACTGCTGTGCGCAACGCTGAAGGTTTGCAAACACTGCCCCTAGTGGTGCCCATCAGGCATTACACCGGGTTAGATTCTGAAAATGCTCCACCAGCTGTTAGGATTTGCCTGATACAACTTTTTAATACAATTTTTCTTTTCTTTCCTTTTTTTGAAAATACAATAAAATAGGAAAATTAAAATAATATAATAGAATTTTCTCACTACCCAGAATTTGCAGCTGCTTGCATTTTCTTTGGTTCTCCGTTCCTCTGATTCCTATCCATCCTCTGCCCCCTCCCTCTCCTTCACCTCCTTTCTGTTCATTACTATTTATTCTGCCCAGCTGCTCACCGATGGACCAGAGAGATTGAATGTGCCTGTACCTGTTTTTCGTAGAGCAAGCCTGCTTTTACCTGTGTGCCAAGCAGAGCGACACTTCCCACATTTAAAAAGAAATAAAACATGACAGAGCTAAAACTACCTTTCCCTATCTGTCACGTTGCTTCTGCCTTCCCCACTGATTCTGTCGTGATCTCAGACGCTCCTGAGTCCATGTGTATGTGTTCACCTGCTCACCTACCTGTGTGTCCGCGACAAGCAGTGTGCCGCATTGTTTGTGGGTTTTTAAAGGTAAATGCACACTGGGTGTGCATTGTTCTGCATTATGCTTTTCTCAGACACTGCTTATGTGTGGGTGCTGCCCCCATTCCATCTCCCTTCCTGATACTCTTGCATCTTACCCTCCATTTTCCTGAGTTCTTCTACTCATTTTTATTGTCCATTTTTCCTTTGCTACATCTGTGTGTGTGTGTGTGTGTGTCTCTGTCTCCTTTCACTCTCTAGTTGTGAGATCTGCCCGTGTTGTGACATATCGTTAACAGCTCTGTCGCTGGTCAGCACTGTCTATGTGCTCTGACATCAACACGGTTTGCTAATTCCGCAGGACAGGATTTTTCTGGGTTTGTCCACCGTGTTTAGCAGTCCCAGGCACACTCCAGGACAGGTCTCCCACAGGCCTCTCTGTGCATTTCTACTAGGTCTCTACTTAGCGGGGTGTTTGGGTCCTAGGCTGTGCATATGGTTAACTCCAGTGGAAAGGCCATCAAACATCTTTGCAATGTACTTGGTGCCCCATAACCCTGTACCAGCTGTTGTGTGCCCTTCCTTGCCAGTAGCTGGGAGTGCTGTTTGGCTTAATTTTTGCCACTCTAATCACTGTGCTGTGGTATCTCATTGGGGTTTTAGTTCTGAATGAGTGGGCACCTTTTTATGTAGAAACCTGTCATCTGGATATGCTTTTATTTGGGGGGATGTGGGGGTTGGTCACGAAATAAGCCTTGTCTTTCCCTCCTTTAATGGATTGTCCTTTTCTTAGTGACTTGCAGCAATGGAGACAGGTTTGGACTCAGGTTCCGTGTCTAACATAAGTTGTAAATGTCTTCCAAAGCCTTCTCACAAGGAATGGGACCCTTTGAGAAACACCTGTGGCGAACTTTGATTCTGTCTTCCCTCAAGGCTAGTGCTTTGCCTTTTGGTTGAAGGAATTTTTCCTATTCCAAGGTTGTGGATACCTTCTCGGAAGCTAGCTGGTGCGCGCGTGCGCGCGTGATATGTGGTGCGTGTGCGTGGTGTGTGGTGCGTGTGTGGTGTGTGTGCGCGGTGTGTGGTGTGTGTGCGCATGGTGTGTGCATGTGTGTGTGCGCGTGGTGTATGGTGTGTGTGCGTGTGCGTGCGGTGCATGCGCATGGTGTGCGTGTGTGCGCGCGTGGTGTATGGTGTGTGTGCGTGTGCGTGTTGTGTGGTGTGCGTGTGTGTGTGTGTGCGCGTGATGTGTGGTGCGTGTGTGTGGTGCGTGTGTGTGTGTGGTGTATGGTGCATGTGTGTGCGTGCGCGTGGTGTATGGTGTGTGCGTGTGCGTGTTGTGTGTGTGGTGCATGTGCGTGGTGCGCGTGCGCGTGGTGTGTGTGCACGTATGCGTGTGGTGTGCGTGCGCGTGCATCCGGTGCGTGTGTGTGTGCGTGTGGTGTGCGTGTGTGTGGTGTGTGGGTGATGTGTGTGGTGCGTGTGCGTGTGTGTAGTTTAATAAGGTGTGGCTCCCATTTCAGGTCCATTTGTGATGCTGATATAAATTTGCTTAATAATAGAGACAAAAAAAAGGTCAGGCACTTGTGGGTATGGTGACCACCTGTCTCTTGTCCCCACTGGAGACAATTTGCATTTCTATGGCCAAGAAGCATCTCAATCAACTTAACCCAGGAAGGGAACAGAACCAGATATTCTGGACAGCTGGTCACCTGTATGTTTTCTTTGGGTTCTCCTCTGAGCCAGTTGTAACATTTTATGGGTTCTCTTGTTAATTAATGAGTTAAATACGTTTTGATGGGTTTGTTTTATATCTTTATGAAAGTTATGGCTTCATCCATTTTTTTTTTAAAGGGCCTATTCGGAGTTCTAATTTCTTCTTTGCTTTTTACTACTCCTTGTTCATCTTCGCATGCAGGCTCGTCACAGGTCACTAAGTGCTTGGACCAGGGAGACTGAACCATGAGTGATGTGGGCTGTCAGTCTGGTCCACGCCATGGCTTTCTCTGCACCTTGGATTGTTGGCAGGAGAACACGTCACTCCTCTAGCACCAAAAATTCTTCCAAGGGCTGACAGACTGAAGTGCTGTCATGTATTATAACTTGGCTTTCATACAGAGTGCAATTTTGCTGAAAATAAGACTAATAACTAAAGAAAAGTGTCACGGAATAGAAAAAAAAACTTTTTTTTAAAAAAGAATTCTAACTGTATCCATCTCACGGCTGAAGTACTTGTTTTATGTGGGAGCAAAAAAGCATTTAAAAAATGAAAAGGTTTAGGCAGATGACTGTATTCAATCAGACCGAATTTTCATTTTTCTTTTTCAAAGGAAGGGTGCAGACAGGAATGAAGGTGAGTAGGCAGGTAGGAAGAGGAGGAAGAAGCATTTATTTCATTTTTATTTAGTTGTTCACACTGGTTGGTTCTCCCTGGACCCTGGGACTTGAACCCAGGAGTATGTGGCCTGTGCTCCTTCGGAAGCGACTGACCCAACCGCTGCTCCACCAGGGTGCACCCAAATTTTAATTTTTCAGTGTGCTATAGTCACTTAATTTTCACATACATGACAACCCACATTCATATGCTTCTCTAGGTACATACAAGTACATACAATTTATATAACCAACAAATAAAGCTTTAATAACGAAACACAAGTTTACAAATGCAACTTTTTAGTCTACTGAGAAATAAGAACTGTGGAAAATTCTCAGATAGGATCACTGTGGAATCTGGCTCTTTGAGAAGAAAATATTTTGAGAATGAAAAAGCCTGAGACAAATCCTTGAATATTTTTCAAATATCAGTTGTGTAACTGATGCTGTGAGGGCTTCAGAAATGTGCCTTTGAGTCCTTGTGGGTTTGGGAGAAGATTTTGTGGGGACCCACCTGCTCTGAGAACAAAGACAGCAGCACAGCCAGTGGGAAAAAACTGGTGAGGTCCAGTGAAGGGAAAGATGACCCTGAGGGACAGAGTAAGAAAAAGAGACAAGGGGGGTTTCTGGGAACCTGAGTTTTAAAGAGTCCACAGCTCTGCCCTTCTGCCCTTCCAGGGGAGTGGAAATGCATCAAGACATTCTGTTGTCTGTTAGTGGCTTTTTAGAAATGGATCTGAGAACTTTCATGACATACTTACTGCCTTTTGCTCTGTCCCCCAGCACCCGCTTTAGTCCTTCCCCGCCCTAACATCATTCTGTGTGTCTCATAACCAGTTGTTGGCTTTCTGTTGGTGGGATTATGGCTCTCACGGTTGCCTCCAAAAAGCTAGACATTACCTGGATTGAAAGTTAAGCTACATTCCTTGCATAAGCTTAAAAGAACTAAGGCCTCATCCTTCTTATTTTCAAATACAGCTAAGTCATCACTTCTGTGGCCCACGTTCAATAACTTGAACATGTTTTTGCTCAGAGATCTCTGAAGAGGATATTGAAAATCTGCACACCCTCCTGAGCATTTCTCAGTTGGCATCTAAAATGTTTTGTCATAAATAGTTGCCAAGGGTAGACGTGTCTGCATTGTATAAATGCCGCACCTTTAAATAAAATGGCACAGTCCTGTTTAAATTTAGCCAAGAGGTTCTAAATACAGAGTAGCTATTTGAGAGACACTATCATCCTTTCAAAAAGGTTCATGAATAAGGCAATTTTAATGGCAGAAAATGCTACCATTTCCCCTTTAACTCCTTGATTTTTGTATTTTCACTCAACTTTCCCTTCAAAACTTTAACCTATTTTTGACTTTTATGTTGTCTTCCTCTATACCTGAAACAAAATGATATCATATCCTAGAATCATATATAGCTCTACGTATTTAATTTTTTTCTTCTGGGTTGATTACAATCAATAAACAGGATGCATTTTAATAAATTATCAAACACAGTGAACTTTCATTGGCAATAAGTCCCTGAATTGATGCGAAGAGGCCTTCCTGCATGAGTTTTCCATCTCTGTGAACTAACACCGCCTTTGTTAGACTGGCCACGGTGCAGGCGTGGTTCTGTTTGGCTTCCCTTTCAAACGCAAGCGTGAACGTGTGGCTGGTCTAGAGATAAGCGGGCGGATGGGAACCCAGGGAGCGCTGTGATCAGAGTAACTAAATTCTTTCAGCTCCTTCAGAATTCCACGCTGAAAGACTCAAATCTCAGGCGTTCCTTCAATGTTATGGAAAACACCAGAATTGCAGGCACGAACCTTGCTGTGAAGAGGCTATTATCAATTTTACATCTTAAGTCAAACTCAGACAGAATTTGGGCGAAGACGAGTTTTCTTCCGTAAGGGGAGAAAAGGGTGCTTTCGTAGGCAAGTGAGTCTTAAGTTAGAGAACGGAAAGGCGAGGCTCTGAAGAGTGGTCCCCTTAACGCTACAGATTCCCTGGGCAGCTCTCCAGGGGGTGACCGGCCCCGTTTAAAGACCACCGGCCTTGGTGGCCACAGTGGAGGTTTTATTTAGCGAGGTCACAAAGCACACACAAGACTAGACCGTATTGCCTGGTTGCCGTCTCGATAAAGCAGCAGGCCTGCACATGTGTCCCGCTCCACCCCAGCGACACGAGTGATTCCTGGCCAAAAAGGTTCTCCAATCAAATGTGGGGCACGTGGATTCTATGCCCTCTTAACTATCCACCTGGGCACACCCGGCTTCCACAGACCAGTTAACTTCACGTGATCTGAACTCCCCACCGCCAGTGACCTAACTGCCTCCCCCTGACTTCTCCATGGAGTAACTGATACTCTCAGTCACTTCTTGGGGACACACGTACGCAGTCATGGTTGGGATCTGTCTTCCAGAACGTTCCTTTTGTCATTCCTTTGACTGTGAATGGACTGGGCCTCGCGGGGCTATGAAACTTCAACCTCACTGGGAACTTCACTGTCCGGTTCTGTGGCACCTGGGCAGACTCCGGGGAGAGCGCCGACGTCACTGTTCTCCTGAAAGACCCCCACTACCTGGAGTCGGACTAAGTCGCTACCCTAGTAAGGGGAGAAGGGACTCACCAAAGCAAATACTCCCGAATGGTGCATTCAAATCACCATAGCAGCAACCAGGAGGCAGTTTAGGGGGAGGGCTCTTACCAGCACCCTTTTTATTTATGCCGCCACCCTCCCCGCACCCGCTCCTTCGCTGCCTGGTGAGCCTGGGTATAGATTTTACACGGTAGCAGCTGAAAAGCTGGTTCGTGTCCGCCTTCCTACGCTGCTGCATCTCAATTTCTTTGACGCAGTAACAGAAAAATCTATTTTAAGCAGAATGGGATTCCAGGTCGTAGCATTTTTGGCTCTACAGTGGAATGAAGTGGAAGGTTTATGTCTTTTTCTCACCCCGAGCTGAACACAGAGGTAATGACAGGAACACCTGAGCGCTACTGCGCAGAGGTTATCATGGGACCCAAGGGGCCTGGAGGGGTGCAGTCACGGATCCAGCGCTTCCTGGCCCACAGCTCAGGGGGCACGGCCTGAACATTCCCTCCCTGCAGCGTGTAGCTCAGTGCCGTGCTCATCTGGACTCGCAACCGCTTGGCGCGATGTGCTTCCACCGGGACTGCTGGTCCCTCACGGGCTGACTAGCGAGTAACTCAGCAACTCCAACTGGACGAATAACCAGCTAAGGTCACAGGCAGCAGCCCCACCTAGGCCAGACTGCTTGTCCCACAGTTCTGGCTTCAGGGAAGGTACACACGTGTCTTCCTGAAGCTGGGTGGGTATGTCATTGCGCCCCGAGATCGCCGCACAGTGCATGGCACATGGAGGTGCCTGATTAACTTTTGTGGATTGAGGGGAAGTGTCTTAACCTGAGCGGCCTGGTCGGTTCGAAGGTGCTCTTCAAGTCCTGCATGCTAAGCCCTCCGGTGTCTAGGCAGGAGGGCTGTGTGGGTTTCTAGGACCCGGTTCCATCCATGGAAAAGCACCAGGCTCATGGCTAGTTTGTTCCTCCTATCGCCACCATGATTTTCCTTCTTGGTGACGCCTTGTCTGTCCCACAAGTCAGCTCCTGATTTACTCAGCAGATTGTGACGGTACTGCCCAACTCCCCCGACACCGTCTTCACCTTACAAAGCATGTAGTCGTCCCACTGTACAAATCACTGACCTAGTCTCCAGGCAAGGAGAAGCTTCCCTGGCCCAGGTGGCTTGCCCCTTTCGGGGAGGGCCGCCCCTGAGACTTCCTCCAGCTTCCTCCAGCTTCCGGCTTTGCTGCTGCCCCAGAAGTGGGTGACCTGAGAAAGTGCCCCAGGGAGCCTGACTTGGATCAGTGAACGGCCTCTTGCCTGGAGAGCTGCGGGCCAGGAGCCTCCGCAGGGGTTGGCTCAAGAGGAGGTAGAGCAGGGATGAAGGAGAAACTGGTCTCGGGTGGGTTTTTAAAATCAAAGGTCCCACGATTCCGCCCCCAATAACTCCATGCACCACGCCAGTCTCTACTACAAACTGGAAGTGGTCTTCAGGAACAAAGCCCACCCCAAACAGCTCCCCTTGCACATTTGGCAGAGGTCTATCTAGCCAGCTAGCCAGCCGGTGGCAGTTAAAGTGCACTGAGCTGGGTCCACTGACCTGGGGTAGGGGAGCTGGGCAGACATGGCCATCGGGGCAGGGCTCCTCTTTGGGCTCTGGTGAAACTTGATGGCTTTAATTGTGGAATCGCATGCCTTTTAGTTCAAATCCTTTCCAGAATCTAGCGAATGACGTCCTGGGCTCACCTTCTGTGGAAGTCAATTACCAGGGGCTTTAGAGGCTTGACAGGGCCCCCGGCACCCTGTACAGGTGCACACAGGCGGCTGAACTGATGGGAGGTTTGTACTGCTTTTATTCAATGAGGTTTGGAACACGGGAGGCCAAAAACGAGCAGTACTTTTGGGGTGCGGGTGGGGAATTTTCTAGAAAGAATATAAGTTAAGAAATTGTCCAAGATGAAAAAGTTAGCATGAAATCACCCCAACACATGCTGATGGGGCCTTCTTCAGAAATGTCTTGACGGCAGGCTTGAAGAGAAAACGCCATCACAGGTTCGAAGGCAGGTAGGGTCTGACCAGAGCACACGCTCCTACCCGCCAACACACACACAGACACACAGGTACCCCGGCTTCTATGAGTAAAACTTGCTGTTGCTGACTCTCTTCTCTCTCAGCCTGAAACACAAGAAATGTTACTGTCATCCCGGAGGCTAGGACACAGGCCATATGCAGCCCTTTGTGACATTTCTCTGCCATTGCCAGTCGTTGATGGCTGGCTGCTCCAGGGCTGAGAGCCAGAGACTTGGGCTGCTGGCAGGACATGCAACCTCTCTGCATCTCGATTTCCTCATTGGTCACTGCACTGGGGCTGCTGGTCCTCTGGGCTCAGGACCACATGAGTGTGATGTGGACAGGAGCTCAGTGTGTGCTTCCGCTGGAGGCATTTTCTTTGGGACAGCTCTCGGTTGAGCAGGACCGGACAGTGGGCACCCCTGCCTTCCCCTCCCCAACCCGTTCCTGTCTGCAGCATCACCCGAAGCTTCTCTCGTGGGTGGGATTCTGCCTGCCTTCAGAACCGCTGGACCAGCCGTCCTTGGGACGACGCCTTAGAAGGTGGTGGTCTGGCGCCCTCCTGTGGCGCAGTGGCTCAGGTGCAGGCCATGTGAAGCCCAAAGACTTGGGTTTGAGACTCGGGCAAGGGAAAGAAACAGTTAAGAGGGGGGAAAGAAAAAGAAGGGAAAAATCAGAAAGGATAAAAAGCAGGGCATGGTCATTGCAAGTAAAGAATAAAGAAAACAGGTGTGGTCATCAGAAAAGAAAAGAAAATGGTAGTGGTCATCGTTTCTTTTCCCTATTACGCTGAAGTGTCCTTCTAGCAGGGACCATTCTACCCAGGGAGGTCAGGTGCTGTGGACAGGACTCTGAGGGGACTTAGAGGGGGCGAGCTGGAGTCCCGGGGCCTGTGACGGTTTCCGAGGACGAGCCCCTGGCCTGCGGCCCGCAGCCCACACCTCATCACCGAGCAGAAGCCTGACCCACCTCCGGTTGCACGTCTCCTGGTACAGCTGGAGCTGATTCTCGTTGACGTTGAACTCTCTCACCAGGGCGTCGCGGCTGGCGTCACGCAGGTTCTGGCGTGTGTCGTACAGGAAGAGCTGGCGGTTCAGCTCCTCCTGCCTTCTCCGCAGCTGGCGACAGGAGGAGTAGAGCTCCTCTTCACTCTCCTGCGGAGCAGAGGACAATGCCAGCTGCCTCCCACCCCGAGGGGGGCCCCGGCAACCCGAGTGTGCGCGAAGGGGAGCGAGGCAGTGTCACAGCCAGGTGATCCCAGAATCACCAGGATCCCAGATCCCAGACAATTTGAACCAAAGCTGAAACTCACGATGAAGTGTTCCATCGCCAGCAAGGTGATGTAAGAACAGCAAAAACCCTTGCTCATAATCAAGGATGACATTACTGTGAAACAGAAATGAGATGCCTTGCGTGGCGAGTCCGGTCTTTCACTGGTCACCGCCACCTTCTGGTTAGCCAAAGGCAAAGGGTCTCAGAAGCTCAGTGCTCAAAGCACAACAGAGAGACGAGCCGCGGATGCTGTAAGAGCCCAGCAGCGCCCCAAAAGGCAGCCCGACAGGATAAGGGGACCTGGAGGCACCCAGCCAGCAGAAGCAGCCAGTTCCAAAGGACCACATAGGCTGCGGTTCCCTGGTGACATGTCCAGACCCAGCAACGCTGCAGGCAGGAGGAGGCTAGTGGCTGCCTGGGGGGTGGGAGGTGGGCAGTGCTGCTTCTGTTATTTTCTTTTAGGAAAAAATGGACTTGGGTCCTACCTTGCTCTGCAATTTCCTACCTTAATGACCTAACACCCTGTGTGTCCCCCAGCAGGGTAGGTGGGACTCCACGCTGGAGGTGGCAGAGGGTTAAAAGGGTGGCTTGTCTCTGCAGAAGGAGGGGAGGAGGTGGACAGTCCCTGGTGGCTAACTGCACGTCCTAAGTGAGGCAGCGGGAAGAGGCACGACTTTGCTTATGTCAAAGCCCTTCCTGAGGGACGCCTTCCCTTTCCGTTAAGAATAAAGCAAGACAAAAGCCGGGCTGAGTCTCCATACTCTGCTGAAATCATTTCCTTTCACCGTCTCTTCACCTAGATAAGAACTGTCGTTTTCATAGATGAAGTGACTTACTCAGGTGGAGCCCAGACGTCACCTTTTCAGGCAGCACTTGGGTCATTGCTGCCCTTTGTCTGCTCTTCTGAATCCCACAGCGTTCAGAGCTATGATACACACAGTTCAGTCCTTCGTGTTCTGCACGCACGCACGCACGCATGCACGCAGGCTTGTCTGCCACTGCTTCTGGCTTCAGTACCAGGGTGGTTCTTTGAGCAAAGGTCGCTCAACACTAAGCTGTCAGTCTGCGTGTCTGACATCTTTCACTCAGCCTCGCCCTTGAACGCAGTTGAGGATGTAAACTGTGTGGACTCGAGCTGCGTGGCTGCGTCATTCGGAGCCTTTAGGCCGCTATTTCTATAGAAGAGCTCGTGCCGCTCGCTCCTCAACCCTCTGGAAGTATTTTGTCTTGACTACTTCTCCTTTATAATTTTCTCTGTGTCCTGATATTCTTAACGCTTCAGTAGAATCTGTCCCTATTTGGATCTGTACTGATTTAATGGACTATTGATATAGTCAGGAGACTCCTGTTATCTTCAAGGCTGGAATATTCTCAGTCATTAACATTTCAAATGCTTTTAACCCCACTTTATATGCTTATCTTGTCTCACTGTGTTCACAGCAAATTCCCCAACACAATCTACAAATTCCTGCCCTGACTGTATCCATTCCAGAATTCCCCACTTCCTAAACTTTGTACACGCCTTTCCCAAGCTTTCGCATTGTTTTCCAGGATTTCTGATTGGTCCTCTCATTCCTGCCTGTCTGTGATTAATAGTAAGAAGGGTGGTTCTCTTTAAAATTCATGGACTCACTGGGTTTTGTTTTTTCCCTTAATTTACAAGTTATTTTCAGATTCACTGGAATAGATTACTTGTTTTTACAATTTTAGATTAGCATTATTTTCCTGGAGCAAAATTGTTGATGTAGAAGCACCTCAAGAAAGGGAGCTGTTTCCTCCCTGAATTAATATGTGAATGTTCTAAATGCAGAGGCCTCCAGGGGCAGAGTCTGGCCCAGGGGTAAGGTGCAAACTGTGGAGCACGGCCTGAGTCCGGTCTGGCCCAGTGTCTTTGCAGAAGAGTCACGGCCTTTAGCCTCGGGTCATCTCCTCCTGACCCACCACCTTCACACACAAAATCGAATGCAGTAAATGGGTTCTGTATCCAAACACAAGGAGCTTAAAAAAAAAAAAAAAAAAAGCTGGAAGCTGAGGCAAACATACTGAATAGGTGAAGATAAAGGAATGATTGAATTTGGAAACCCGCACATAAAATAAGTGCAGGAGCTGGAGGGAAAACAGAAGCAGGCCGCTGTCCGTGAAGTCGCTGATCAATCAACAATCTGCGAAAACCCAGAGCCAGAGAAGACGGAAGAAGAGGGGCACGGGCACCACTACAGGTGAAAAGCAGCCAAGCAGCCAAGATGACCATGAAGGATGGCTACAGTCTGTTTTATTTATGATAAGGCTCTTACATCGCCAGCAGACATTACTGCCTCATCAAATAATTTCCCATAAGAGAAAACAAATGGAAGAATGATTTTATCCTACCTAGAAGAAAATGAGAAAGTGTTCACACCAGGCCCGGAAAGTTTCCCCAGTGCCGTCTCTGACACCCGCTATGTGTAGGTAACAGCAGATTCCAGTGCTGTCCTCTGTGTGTCAGGGCCCTGATGACGCAGGCACACACCAGTGGCTTTTGTGAAGCAGTGTCACCAGACCAGACCCAGTCCCGCAGACGGAACTCCAGGTGAAATCCGTGCAGAAATGCTAGGTCAAGTTCATGCATCGTCACAGAAGCACATTTAAGATCATCCTACTGTCTCCTGCTGCTCAGAAATGTGTCCCCCTCAGGAGCTGACTGTCCCATCTCCTGTCCTGCCAATTCTCCAGTATCAGGCCATGGCCTCCTTTGTTTCACAGACAGAAGAATTACAGAAGGAAATGTGTCCCTCCTGGTCCCTTGGGCCACACGCCCCACCAGCTGTGCCCTCTGTCCTGTTGGCCCCAGGCTACCATCCATCCCTCCCAGGTCACACCTTTAACTTGCTCCCATCAGCCGTAGGCAAGTGCTTTTTCACCCCAGTCCCGTCCAGCAGCCGCTCTCAGCACCTTATCAGCAAATATCCTTGAGGAGGTCACACACTCCCCATCAGTGCATCATCTGCTCCCATGTCCATTCAAGTTTGATTTTCGGTTTTTGTTATAGATGCGCGGAGTTGAGTCAAGAAGTACTTTAAGGATTATTATCCCCCAGCCCATCTGTCCCCTTGCTCACCACCCGCTGTCCCCATGTCTGCTCTCCAACGTCGACACTTGTTTCTTTTCATTATTTACTTCATCATTCTTTGAAAAAAAAAAAAGCTTTTACTGCAAGTTCTTGAGTTTTCTGGTTTTAGGAATTATCTTCAGAGAGAAAGATTAGGCTATTTTCCCCATATATGCTCTTATCTTCCCCCATGGAGATAAGACCATTTTCACATCAATTTATGTTTACATTGTGATTTTATTATTAGTCCCACTTTGAACACTTGTCTTCTGTAGTACCTTGTTTTATATATGAATATATACACACATACATACATATATACGTTCGTATAATTATTTTAAGATCCTTGAAATCTTGGAGACCATCTCTAGTCATAAGTTTTACCTGCCCTGTGACAAAATCTGTGTGGAGTTCACCACTTTTAGTCCTTTCTGTCCCCTTCGCCCCATCTTCACTATTGCTTTTTCTTTCCATTTCTTATAGTAGGCATTTTAAACTTCGAGCAAGGCTGTAGGAATCGCACGAGTTCTCGTACACCCGGGGGGCTCCGCACCAGTGCAGACCTATCAACCAGATACAGGTTTTCATCAGTCTTCCCTGGCCTTTGCACCCGTGTCCTTTTTCTGGTCCTGATCCAGTCCAGGACCCTTTGTCTCCTCAATCTGTAACATTTCCTCTGTCACTTTTGAAGAGTAGCGGTCAGTCACGTTGATAGTATCTCACAATCTTGGTGTTTCCTCGTGATGTGAGGTTATGCGGCTTTGGGAAGAATATCACAGAAGCAGTGTGCCTTCCAAAGGCGTCTGTGATGTAAGCATGTCTCAGTGCCGGTGGAAGCTGGACCACTGGCCCGGATGCTGTCTGCCAGGTCATTGCTACACCGCTGCTATTTTCCTCCTGGCAGTTAACACATTTCTTGAAAGAAGATACAGAGGCATGCAAATACCCTGTTTCTCGCCAGACTTTCATTTTAGCATCTTCAGTCTTTCCTGAGACATTGTCACCGTGATGTGTCAAAGGTGATTTCCTATTCCCTTCCCTCCTCTTCCCTCTGTTCCTAGGTTAACTGGGATTCTGGGAGGAACAGCGGTCTCTTCTCTCCTTTCTGATTCCTGTGTCCATGAAAGGACAGTTTCATTCTTCTGTGGGTCACCATCCACTGCTGTTTTGTTTTCACATTGTCCTAGCTTTGGCCATTGGGAGCTCTCTGGAGTTGGCGCCTATGACCATCTCACGTGTCTCCATCCCTTTTTTTTCCAGCACTTTCTTTTCCTATTAGGATCCCATGATATTTCAGGTTCATTTTCTATTATCTCTTAATTCTAAATTCAACCACTTGTCTAAAAACCTCTGTGGGGTTTTTTTTGGTTTTATTAGAGAACAATATTTAGGCATTAACTGGTTGCTTAGATGGGCTCATTGTCACTGGGTGTCACTGGGTCTAGACTTTCAGCACACAGTGCTAGGGCACAGGTGTGTGTATGTATGTAATCGATACAGATACATATTCATTTTTGTATCAGTATGTCTGTTCTTTTCAAAGTGAGTTTGTACCGATACCTCTGATTCCAACCTAACATTAGTTTTGGAAGAGTTGGTTTATATTTCCATTTTCTCCACTGTTGCTTTACATCTTTCAGTATGGTTTTATGTATATTTTTTCCTTATATAAGCCCTATACTTAATTAAATTTCCCCTAATGGGTTGTTCTAGCTTTTGTCAATACCGTGAGTGAGATGTCCCATCTGTCTCCCACTCCACATTTCCAACTGTCGTTTCTAGAATAGAGCAAAAGAAATCGTTCGCCTTAAAACTGGAGTCTTTCATTTTTAAGAGATGTAACCACAATTGGTAAATAATTTTACTTCATTTGGGTGGTTACTTTTGTGACATCTAGTGGTTTATGCTTTTTCTTACTAAATATGATGCTAACTTTGCTGCTATTGAACCATCCTTGCATTATGTAATAAGCTAGATACTTCTAATATGTTGTTCTTCTTGTCTTCCTGTTGTATTGGTCCGTCTACATAATGTCTATCTTGTCTCTTGCTTCCCTTTTTGGCTGGAAGTCTGTTATCTAATAAAAGTAATGTGGTTCCCACCTTTATGCATTTCTATGGCTTGGAATACTATTTTCCATATATATTTTAAATTTATATTTGTCTCTATAGTTTGTGAGTCTCTTATAAGCAGCATAGTTAGGTGTGTTGCTTTATATTCCAGCCACTCTATGCCTTTTGAATGGTGAGTACAAACCATTTACCTCCAGGGTGATTTGATATAAGGGTTTGCTTTGACTTCTGTTTTCTGGTTTTGTCTATTTATTGCCTTCATTTCATGTGAACTTCTTTTTTTTTTTTTTTTCCTTCAATTTAGCCAGAAGAGTTTCTTTCAACATTTCTTTTAAGGGAGATTTAATGGTGGCAAAATCCTTTATATTATGTCTAGGAAAGTCTTTATTTCTCATATCTGAGAGTTTTAAGCATAGTTGGTTTTTTTGTTTGTTTGCTTTGGCTGGCAGTTTTTATCTCCTGGCCTGTGGAATTTCTGAGAAGTCTGATGATCACCTGATAGGAGTACTTTTACCAAGTTAACGCGTGTCCCCGCCCCGACTAGCTGCCTTTAATATTCTGTCTGGACTCTTGACAGTTTCACTAAAACAGGCCTTGGTGCAGGTCTCTGCGTTTAGTAGCCAGTGCTCTTCCAGCTGCACGAACTTACATACTCAGTTCCTTTCCGAGGTTTGGGGGTTTCCAGCTACTATTTCTTTGGATAAACTCTGTTCCCTTCTCTTTCTCTTCACCTTCTGGGATACTCGTTATCTTTGCATTGCATTTCCTAGTGGAGTCAGACAACTCCTGTAGACTTTTTTCATTTTTCATCTCTAGATTTCTATCTGCCAGCAGACTAATTTGGGTGTGTCCTGGTGGCAGAGGGAACAAGGCCCAGGGCTGGATGGAACCACCAAGATGAAACACTAAACAAAACAGAGTGTGTCTTCCTCCTCTGCTGCCTAACTGCTTGTCTTCACTCCTGCCTGCACCTTTCCTTTAAAAAAAGAATCACTAATTTGATTCTCCACTTCATCTTTTTTGCTTCCATAGCTTTCTAGAACACTCTTGATTTCATTTAAGGAGTTCTTCATACCCTGAACCTGTTAATTTTTAATTTATAGCTTCCATTTCTGCATTCTACTCATTAATTTTATTTTTGAGCTCACTGGCTTACTTTGCTGAGTTCTCCTGTATCTAAGTTTATGATTAATATTTTGAATTCTTTATCTGTTAAAAGATATAACCGCCCATGACACAGAATTTGGTTTCTGGACAGCGTCATGATCTCCTTGTGATCTCGTAGTACACCTTGAGGTACCGAGGTAGGGGGGTGTGTGTGTGTGTGTGTGTGTGTGTGTGTGTGTGTGTGTGCGCGCGCGCGCGCGCATGTGCTTTCGTATTGCATCAGAATCCGCTATTTAGAACTGGACTACTGCTTACTTTTCCAGCAAGTGGTGCAATGGCTTTCTTTGATCTATTTGGACTTTGCTGGCTTCCATAGGTGCTTATGCAGGTAAGCAGCACTTTCAGGGTGGGGCGGGGAGAGCTGGTGGCTGGCGGTGGGGTTAATCCTCCTCTCTGGGGGTCCAGATCTAAGGCTCGGCAGTCTGCCTGCTGCCAGAGCGCATCACAGGGTGAGTGCAGAGCCAGAGTGGTGTGGGCGGGGGGAATGTAGCCTAGTTATTATTTCTCTTTAGTCCTCACCACGGTTCTGACCCAGGTGGACCATGACAGTTCCTCTCCTTTGGGGTTCACGTGAGCCAGGACGTTTCAACACACTGTCTCTGCTCTCGACACCCCAGGATCCCTGCCTCAGCTGGCAGCCCTGCTGTCTCCCGTGCCCCTAGACCACCATTTCTCTCTGCCCCCTTCCACCACACTGACGGGTTGGTTTCTGGGGTTTGGGGGTGCTTTGGCCTCCCCACCGTGCTGGGGATCCCCTGGCTTGATGTTAGTTGCTCCTGGGAACAAAATAGAAATGTCTTCTGTTGCTATCTTGGTTCAAATACTTCAGCGATGACTAGAAATTTTTCTGTCCATTGTGTTTACAAAGTTAAACTCTTTTTAAGACACTGAAATTAATTCTGAGTCTGCGCAGTACACACCATACCCGCACGAGCGCTCCAGAGCCCTTTACACCGCCTGGTTCCCGCTCTCCTTCCCTCCCCCAAATTTTTCTTGTGATCAAAGTTCTCATTGATTCAGGTGCTTTACTGAGGTTTCTCTGGAGACAGCATTTATCTAAAATCTTACATATACACAAACACGTTTCCCTGTCTCCACAGGTGGGTAGCTGGACACTGAACTGTTCTGTCTTCCAGCTCCTGGTGCTAAAGCGGACAAGGGTGATATGGGGTTTATTTGATTTTCTTTGTAGAGAACGTAGTGTGTTGGGAGCTTAGAGTTTTCATCCTCAGAACTGAAAACTTGCTAAAATAATGACTAGGAGTGTGAGTATGTTTTCTTTTGATCCCTTCAGGAACAAGTGATCCCTTTCAGGCAACAAATCAGAGAAAAATTCCACTATTAACGGTGTCATGTGTAGATTCCATTTTGTCCTGAGGCACACCTGCACATTAGGCTCAGAAGACACATGAAAATGACCCGTCTTTTATCATACCTAGCTCATGGTAGTGGCTCTGATGGAGACACTCCTCCCACACTGTCCATTCGGGCACTAAACAGATCTCCTTGAAATTTTTATTCAAGAAAGCAGCTCTTTGTCCCACATTCCGGAAAGTCTTCCTCGGTGCTCTACTTGGATATGCATGAAAGCTCTTATGACATAAGGTTCTCATCAGACGTCTCCAGCTGCTCTATTCCAATAGCCAGACACCTGAACCAGGGACCCCGGGGCGTCTTGTTCCGCATGCCATTTTCTCCCACTACATGCTCGTGGTGTCGTCGGTTCCATCTTGATGGCAGACAGAGCCATTTCTCCTCTGTGGGGCCAGAATTGAGGAAAACTGCCAACTTTCCTGGTTGAGGTGCAGGAAGGCTTTTCTGGGTGTCTCTGAGGCTCCCTGCCTTGTAAAGAGATCTTATTCCCTGACCTCAAAAAAAAAAAAAAAACAAAAAACAGAAAAACAGGACAAGCAGGGCTCTAGAGTATGATATTGCTTTTCTCCAGAGCCATCCATACTCCTCTTCCAGATGAGCTCATGGAAACCACCGTACCTGGCCGGCAGTGACCCACCTCTACACCCTAGCGATGCTCAGCCCAGCCCAGGACTCAGATCCCAGGCAGCTTGTTTTCTCAAATGCCCCTGCTTGGCCCCACGGCTTGCCCACTGATGATGGCTGGAAGATATCCAGGCTTCCATACTTTCTGCCATTCCATTCTTCTGACTCTAAGTTTCGAACACTGGCCTAGAGGACTTTTCAGTGACTGGCAGGACTGGAAAGAATACATCAACTCAAATGGTGGACTTTCAGAGACCAATTCTTCTATTTTTTGATATATTCAGCTATATTATCCCCTTCTTGGATCTTTTATTCTATTGCTAAATATCTAGCGCCTTGGGAAATAATTTTTAATCTAAAACTATTATAAGAAAACCTTCATTACTTATGAAGTCCTGAAAACAACCTGTCCATCATCATGAGAATGACTAAATAAATTAGGGACCCACACCTGATGAGACAGGAATGAATGCCTTTGAGAATCATATAATAACATGGGTAAATGCTTACAGTCATCTGTGAAGTGGATAAAGGACACTCATTCACAGGACTGTGTGAATCCAGCTGTGGAAATACCACAGGCAAGAAAGTACCAGGCTAGGAAATAAACCAAAATGCTAAACTGTGATTATGTACAGACTGTTTACGGGGAATTTTTTCAAGCCCTCCCCCCTCCTTTCTTCTCTACTTCTCAAATACAGTAAGTAATAAAAAGGAGTTTATATCCAGCTAATAGTAAAGGAGTGAGAACTGATAAAGCAATTTTGACATGTAAATGACTCTTCAGAAGGGCCTTAAAGTGCTTATTGACAGTTTTCTGGGGCTTTAAACTCTCTCTCCACAAATGTTTTCTGAGTAAATTCCTCCTCAGCCCTCGCCAGATCAATCACTGGCTCAGACAAGTCTTTGGAGAAGCTATTTGCCCAAGTCTGTGAAATGAGGGCGGACACAGCAGTAAATACGAGGTTTGACCTTGGGCCCGGAGAAGGCCCCATCCACCACCCACAGCCCTGCCCGGCTCCCCAGACCTGGTGGCTGCGGGGCAGAAATGCCAGATGGCACCTGTGAGGGACTTAGAAGCAGGTGACAGTTGTGGGCGCAAATGAAAGCTCAAGATGACACAGCTAAAATGTGCACACCCCCGGCCAACTTTCTGCCAAAACGCCCTCAGAGGCAGCTCTGTGGGCATCAAGGCTCCTCATGGCACCCCGTACGCTGCCCGGAGCGTGAAGCAACCCCTGGCACAGAAGCCAAATCTGGGGAAACACTGTCTTTAAACACTGAGCTTCTCTGCTGCCATGCACGGAGATGATTCATTATGCCTCAGGTCGTCACGGCAGCTCTGGAGAGCAGCGTCTAGGTGAATACTATCCCACCAGTGTCTGAAAGCGTTTTCCTCCCTTCCCTGTTCTGTGAAATCTCTGCAGAGGGGCTTTCTGTAGGCGAGAGGAGAGTGGGTCCCCGGCCTGGGCAGCAGAACCCCACCCTTCGGTGGGTGGGGAGAGGCAGACCGGATGGAGCAAGGCTCTCCGAGCGGACGTCCATCCAGCAGGCTCTGCTGAAGGCCCAGGTTGACAGTCTCATCATCCTGCTAAATTGTAAATGAATCCACATCTGGGGAGTGAGTCTAAGGACACAATGCGGTTAAAGGAGGAAGACGCTCACGAGAGCCATGTTTGTGTGTGAATGCCACTAAACATCCAACTTCGGGGACACTGGGGTCCATTCGCTGGACGGAAAAAATAACCGGCATTTAAATGCCAATGAAGAGTAGGTAATACTATGAAAATGCTTCTACTCTTGCTTTAAAGCAGCGGTTCTTCGCCAAAGATGGTTTTGCCAACCAGAGAACATTTGAGTGTCTCCATCAGTGCGGTGGAGGGAACCTGCCAAACGGCCTACAATGCAGAGGACACCCTCCCCCGAGGAGGAGCTGTTTCTGAGGGTCAGAGCACCAACATTGAAAAAGAAACTTAGGAAAAAGACACTTTGGAAAAAGTACATATCCATGAATTATTCTATTCACTCATATAGAGAATGCACTGGACTCGGAGATGAGCAGGCCAGAGGCTAACTTCATGTGTTTCTTTCCCCAGAGTATAAAACTATATGTTCCACACATTCTGGGGTACAGTTTTCTATCTTAACCACTTATACAAAACAGTACATTCTAGCTTAAGTGTTTTAACAAACTTAAAGCCCTCAGAGAGCCTTATTCATGATAAACTGATAAACACACAGTTTGCTCTAAAAGAGGAGAAACTGAAGACTCGTGTGTTGTCAACAAGGATGTGATGATTGACTTGGTCTCCATGGTAAAAGGAGCAATTTATATGAACCTTCCTGACCAAGCATTTCTGCCACAGCAAGGTGATGGTTTAATCCATAACTTAAGGTTCAAAATGAAAACTATGATTTTCATATAAACATATACTTATTTTTGACAGAGCCTAATGTATTAACCTTTAAAATTTGTTGCAAAACTGAACACTTCCCATTATCTGTCCCCTCATCCTCTTAAGACAGAATTTTGTCATCAGGAGCTTACTTTATACCAACAAAAGCGGTGCTTTTGGCAGTGCCTTTGAAGACTGCTTCTGTTTTGACCGCCTTCTGTCTTTCCCTAGCTTTGCATTCTCTTCCATCTCGATGCTTCTAAAATGCTTTGGAGCAGAAAATGATTGAGGTTGCAAAAACTGAATGTAAGGCAAACAGCTATGCGGAAAAGTCTAACGTCGTCTCTTCTGTTCTGAGTCAGGTTCATGCATTTTTACAGCGTAGACTAGGACTGCGGCCGGGGAGGAGGGGCAGGGATGCCTCTCAGCAGCCCTTCCCCATCGGCTGGTTCTCAGATATATTCTGGAAATTGTCAGACAATGTCCAAATCCCTGTTTCGTTCTTACTGCCAAAAGAAACCAGCACGGACTGATCTCTCTACCCAGAGACTCATCCGGATGAGGAAACAAGATGCGTATCACGCCCACTGGGGTACACGCCCTAGGTTTTTCTAGGTTATCACAGGAGAACGGGCTTGACCACAGGCTCACCGGCCCATCCTGAGCTTTGTGCTTGGGGGGAATGGAAAGGTCTTGGACGACTGTGTCAGCCACATACCCCCTCAAAGACGCATGCTGTGGGCTTCTGTGTAGAGACACCACCACCACGACTGAGCTCCAGAATCACAGTAAACATTCACCATCAACACCAAGATTCAAAGCACTCAAGGTGTGGGGCTGCGGTCTTAACCCTTTCATCCTGAGCAAACTGGAAACCAATCCCTTTTCCCCAAACTAGCGAAGCCAGGGAGAGGCAAAGTCTCCTCAAGGCCTTGTCGAGTCACAGGACCAAGAAGGCAGGCTCCTCCGGAGCAGGGGACGAAAGAACGAGTGCCGCTCACTTGGGGAAGGTGGGGTGCATCAGTTCCCTCCACCACGACAGGACACAGCCAGGCCTGCTGGATGTCCTCCGACCTTCTGAAGGGATTTCCAAAGACCAACAAGCGGAGAAAGCACCCAGAAGGATGGGCTTACCTCGTCTCATCGGACCTTCCAAAGAGCTTTCGCCTTCACAGGACATGGCCTACCCATGGGACGGCACAGCATTCTCCACGAGGGAGGTATGCTGGGGCCGGACCGAGGCTCTCTGGGGAAGTCCGCGGTTGGAAGGAGTTCTTTCATGTGCCGTGTTTCACGGGACAGCCCCTCAGCCACCCTGACGCACCTCCCCGCACCAGACCAGGCGTCTTTGTTTCTCACTCACCAGGACGGGCCGCATCTCACAGAAGACCAGCAGGGAAGCCAGCTCAATGTCCTCGCTGTATCCATTCTTCAGAGGAACCGCTCTAAAGCCTGCAGCCAACGCACAACGCCGAGACAGGCAGTCAGTGTCAGCCTTCGGCGTCTGTGTGCCCGGGGCTCACAGGCCCAGCCCAAGGAGTGGAGAAGTCAGGGCCCTAGCCAGGGCCCCACTTTCTGGAAATCGGAAGCACCCTCCTGACGGCTGGGAGGGGGCTTCAGCCACAGCCCTGACTGACAGGCTCACAAGACAGGGGAAGTCAACAATATCTGTCCCCTAGAAATGCAAATGACTGACACAGAAGGAACTGAGACCCTCAGAACGTTACACACTGAATTTAGAACAACTGCAGCTGTGGCTGGATTACTTGAATATTCCTGCGGCCAGAAGCTCAAAGGAGTGATGACTACAGCCTCCCGTCTCTCCACTAAGGCTTTTACAAAGTGTGGGTGGGGGGCATCTTTAAAGATTTCCAACGGCAGGAAATCTCCTGTCCCTCGGCAGTCTGCAGCAGTATCGATCATCCTCTGAAAGCCATACTCTACTTACAATTAGGACCTGTGTCTGACAGTCATTTAAATGAGGCGTTTTTTTTTTCAGGGGAGGGCTGAGTTGAGTCACGTTAAGGCAATGCATGGCAAAGCTTGGCTTGTTTGCTGCTTTCAATCCAGTGGTATAAAATACGTAGTAAGACGGAAAGCTTTCTCCCAACTCACCTGTGATTCCTCATTCCAGCGGGAAAGATTGTTAACAGCATCTTCCTCAAGCTCATATCTACATGCCTGAGTTTCTTTTAAATCACAAAGGACCGATTCCTGAACTGAAGCTGTTTTGAATTGTCCAGTTTCCACCTAACGGTGTTGACTGGAAATTCACTCTGTGCCCCTGTTGGGAAGCTCTTTGTACCAGACCCACTGAGTTCCGGGATGAGCAAACTAGGACACTGACTCCCACCACTCGGGTTTTAGTTTGTCCAGTCGTCATTCCTCTCAGAGAACCTTCCACACTCTGACTCATTACCTATAAATGCTATCACCTGCATCTCACTTGGCACTGATGAGGAAATTGGACCTGCCAGACAACCCTCTGCCTTCTCACCCTTTCCTCCCCCTAGTTTGGGTAAGTGTAGTATTGTTTCTACGCCGACATGGGGTATCACATTTACTTTCCGTTTTGTAACCGTCACGCTCCCAGAAAGTGAGCTCTAGTTTTCTTGACATTATAAAAAATGTCAAACATATTGAAATGTTTAAAATATTACAAGGAACACCTGTACACCCATACCTAGATCCTACCAACCTGTCAGCTGTTTCATCATATCTGTCCATCCATAAATCACTAGTACGTGTGTGTATATACAAATATATATATATTTCAAAGTAAGATGAATACCTCTGTACTTCCCCCGAATCTGCCAGCATGCATGTCACTGGTTCAGAATTCTGCTGCTGTAAACTCTACATACAATGACGTGCACACATTTTGTGAACGTGTAATGCTTACCGCCCTTTCACGGAGTTTCTCCAGCCGTGTCTGGGTTGGCTAATGTGTCCTCTTTTGCGTCAGTGAGTTCAAGGAGCAGGAAATATCTGAACTGCGTGTACTTGAACATGTCTGTCCATGGACAGTCTGAGTGGGTATCAAACTCTCAAGGTAAACTCTTTCCTGCAGGATTAGGGGCCCTGTCTGCATGAGTGCTGCTAGAGGAGCGGTCTGACCTCTCTCCCTTCTAGGTGACGTGTCTGTCGGTCTGCCTGTGGGTTCGTGTTTGTGGTCAGTGAATTCTTGTGGTCTGGCTTGAGTGTGGATGAGAATTGCCTGTGGATCTTATCAGAATGCAGATTCTGACTGGGAGTCAAGTGAGGACCAAGCTGTCACCCAGATAAGAGCTGGTCTGGGGT
Organism: Solenodon paradoxus; assembly: GCA_004363575.1. NCBI lineage: Eukaryota > Metazoa > Chordata > Mammalia > Eulipotyphla > Solenodontidae > Solenodon > Solenodon paradoxus. Next base: position 53,073 of record RJWH01001783.1, on the reverse strand, counting down.
GGGATCCGTCTAGGTGTTGGTCGACTCTTAGAATGTCCTGGAATCTGAGCACTAACTGATGTTGGGGAGGCTCCCAGGTAAGACGCGCACTCCAGCAGCAGGGTTCCCAGCAGAGGGGCAGTGCCCCCACTCCGTGTGTACCCTTGAACTTAGAGAGGTGAGCTTCGTCCCCTCTGCCGAAGGCTCCAGCCATCAGTCCCTCCTCTCACTGCCCAAGTTTCATTTTATGAGCAGCCTTTGTGCAATCAGGGCTGAAAAGTGTCTCCCAATTTCACCAAAAGCAGAGCGTGGGTCTGTTCTTTCTTGGTTTGCGTTGTGTCGTTGAAGAAAGAGAAATTGATACCGCTTTCAAAGTAAGGTCAGTATTAGGTTCATTAAGAGCAGGTGAGTCCCAGGGGACCAGGAGGAATTTAAGGTTCAGAGTCAGACACGCCTGAGATTAAATACCAGTTCTGGTCCTACGGGTGTGACCTCAAGTATGTGAATTAAACTCTAGACCCAAAAATGCTCCTATTTAAAAAGCAGAGATGAAACCTTTCATGGGATTGCTTTGGGGATTAAAAGAGGAAGAGTTTAAGGCATCTAACACAATAAATGCTATTTTCCTAACTCCCTTCCCGAGCTCCAGCGGCTTAAAAGCTGATGTGCATCTCTAACACAATGGGTGGCATTTATTTCCAAGTTCGGAAGCCCCTCCAGCACTCAGGCTCCAGGCATTGTTCACTCTTTCATTCTCTCCATGAATGTGCACGTGCCCGCACTGCTTGGACTTGGCAAAGGGTGTGGAGCGGGCGACATCCTTGAGGCTTTGTTCTTTGTGTATTAAATCTCTAAGCTAAGTCACAGCATTTTGGGGGACAAATCAGCACAACCTGGTGACCTGGAAGGGAACCCTGACATGGGCTCCAAGGCATCAGCGGGGTGACAAGGTTCGGGCCCGAGGACAGAACCAGCCACCTGTGTGGACGAGACAGTGGTGGTGGGTTAGGCCAGCAGCAGTTACCTCTGTGCTGAGCTGTCTGTCTGGCTCACCTACAAGGCCAGTGCCGCATCGCTGCCGGCTCTTTAGCGTGATAGACAGTGAGGGAAGGTTATCTGAGGGAGGTTGGCAGACATCACACCTCTGGGACTTGCACATGACTACTCATCATTATTATTAAATTATGAAGATGGGTATTTCCAAAGTGCTAAAAAAAAATCACAGGAAACCTTTCTCAAGTTCTTGTTTAATTAATGGTAAGACGGGCAGCCTTGGTCGGAGATTTCTCCCTGAGTCCTCTGCAGTGTGGGCGAAACAGATTCCTAGGGGAGCTGACGCAGAGCCCCCCGACGGGCCTGGGACCTGCACTCTCACCCAGGAGCCCCCCTGTCTGGTTGGACAAGCGCCCCATGCTGGATCAGATTTATGAAAAGAAAAAAGCTAAGGACCAACATGTGCGAGTCTAGAATAATCTTTAAAAATCTAGGAAGCAGGACCCGATTTCCAAATAACTTTTAAGGACTAGATTTGTTTATAAATCACTAAAATGAGTGTTTCTGCTCTTAAAAATAGTCTCTAGAAAACAAACAGTGACCTTATGCAGGACCCAGGGTTTATGCGCTCACGTCTGGTGCATCAGAAACACCGAGGAGGGAAAGGAGGGAAGAACACCGAGGAGGGGCCTGCTTGTCAGACTGGCCGGCAGAAACGCGGACTCAAAAAACTGCTACAAGATAAGAGCAGTCACTTTTACAAAGTAGAAACCTGTACAGCAGCTCTGCTCCTGAGTCCCCTTCGCTGGTGAGGGGGGCAGACTTGATTTTTAAGAGCAAGTCACAGGACCAGACCTGGTTCCTAGCAAACACAAAAGGACCCTTTAACAGGGTGGAGTGGCAGGGGAGGAATTATGTTTCAGCATGAAAGAAAATCACAACAACTGGAAGAAGTAAACCATCTCTCCCATTTTTATATAAGGGGACAGTGTGTTGTGAAGCTTAAGTAACGCTCCCACCGTCCGGGGCAGGTGTACCTAAGATGGAAACTCACAGCTGTGGAAGGGAGAGAGGGAGCCCCTAACCCAGGGGGACAATCAACGAATAATCCTTCAGCATCTGCGTGCAAAACTGGGCCCACATCTCATTCCACCCATCCCCGAGCTAAATGACAAGCTGTGTGTTCAGCTCACAGGACCACATGAGATCAGCCAGACAAGCCCCCAGATGGTTTTCAATGAGTTAACAGAAACCAGAACATGCTGGCCCCGAGGGAGCCTCATAAAGAAAATGCCTCTTACCTGACTTGATCCCTTTGATGGGGAAAGTGGCATGAGCAAGGAAGTTGGGATCACTGAACATGTCTTCTTCGTACACCACGAAGCGCAGGAACGCCAGGTTTGGGTCATAAATTTCAAATGTCACCTTCTCCTGGGTTGAAGCCCACACAGGGCTCAGGCCATTGTCATCTGGAAGGAGACAGGAGCTGACTGCAGGAACCATTCACAAATGGCAGCCCCTGGAATTCCAGGAGCGACTGTGTAAGTAAATGTGGGTCTGCCAAGAGGGAAAACTATCTGAGTGGCTGTATTTCCCGGCAGGCCAGCAGGACAGGAGGTAGGTGGCGGGGCAGGGCCAGTCAGGTGGGTTTGGGAGAGATCGAAGGAGCAGAGGCCAGTCAGTCGTGCTGTGAGGGCAGGGCTTGTGAAGAACTGGGGCCTCTCTCGGGGTCTCAGCGCCTCATCTCTGGGCACGGGTGAACCAGCCCGGCCAGTGTACCGAGGACACCGTTCTGGCTCCGGGGACGGGCAAGAGCTACACAAGAGAAATGCAGCACAGGCCCTTTGTCCCCTTCGCTCCCGGACCGTAGTGGACAAGAGAGGAAGAAAAACGAGACAACGAAGGCCCCAACAGATAGCATCTCCAGGGTGTGATTTGACACGTGTGACGCTTGAGAAGGGCCCGGGCCACTTACTCACAACTGTGGTCTTAAACTTGTCATTGTCGTGTTCAGCCCCACATATTTCCACCTCCACGAAGGGACACGCGATGCTCCGTCCAAGTTTGGGGAGGTGGCGCGCTCCGAGCACCTAGGGCACGAGGTAAGGGTGGGGTCCTGCCGGATCGCGCCCGGGAAGAGCGGACCCCTGCCTGCGTGGACTTGGTCTGGATTCCAGTCAGCCCTCATGCCTCAAGGCTTGCCTCAGTTTCCCCCTGGGAAGGCTCACCCTTCTGAAGTGGAGCCCACTGATTCCTGCTCACGGGTGAGGATTGGCAGAGAGCGGAGTTCCCGGGCCACCAGACGCGGGTGACCGTCACCGGAGCTCAGAAGTGCATCCCCTGCCCCGTGGGCCTTCAGAGCTCATGATTCCCAGCCCCAAGGACAGGATAGGTGAGATTGTGGCTTCCTGTGTAACTGCTCTGCCGTTAAAGACCTTTTGTTACAGATGCTTCACTTTCTTTTTCCCCTAATCTGACAAGACATGCACTTCATTTCTCTACCTTTCATGGTTTCCAGGAGAGGAGAACACAAACTTGCTGACAGCTGGATGAATTCAGTGAAGCCTTCACCCTTAAATAAAGGCCACTTCCCACATGCTTTTTCTGGCCGGAGGCTGAACCCAGCAGGAGAGTCAAACCTCACCCCCACCCACATGGGGAGGGAGCCAGCGTGGGTGTGCGGTGCCCCCTCCCTGCCCTTTCCCCTGAATGGACCGTGAGTGCATCAGAGACCCCGAGACAACATCTGGGTTGACGACGCCACGAGCAGAGGGACATCAGCGGCACAGGGAAGGGACCCCGGCTCCTGGACTCACCTTGACGGTCAGCGTCATCAGGGTCCTCCTCTGGGACTCGGGTGGCATGGGGTCGTACTTCTCCGCCCTCATGCTCTCGGGCTGCAGGACGTAGCCGGTGCGCCCGTTGAGCGAGAAGAGGGCGTGGTTCATCTGCATGTATTTATCTGGGAGGGAAAGCGCTGTCAGGGCCTGGAGGCCAGTCTCCCGGCCAGCTGGGGAGCCTGAGCTGCACCTGTTTCCAGAGGTGACCTGAGGCAGCCGTGAATAGGGGCAGACACTACCGATACTGCAGACTCAGAACCTCTTCCCAAGTCGACACCAAATCCAGAACCATAAGAAATTTATTGAAAACCTACTCAAAGCTGAAAATACCCTAAAATGTGAAAACATGCCGTGGAAAGAACTCACTTAAACACAAAAGACAGGTAAATCTAATCAGAGGTCTGCTAATAATAGGGTGCTCTAAATCCTTACACCCCTTTATAAGAATTAAGAAGCACGAACAAGCCGTTTGGAGAAAAGCACCCGCACGTGCTTCCTGAGTCCATACTGCATTGATCAGACACTGATTAGTGCTACTTGCAATAAGAGAACTGCCCACACTAAAAGTGCAGCATCGATTTTCTTTTCCCCAGAGTCTCAGATCGGTGGAGTCAGGCCCTGGTGTATCAGGCGCTTCAGCGCTGTGTGTCCCACCCACACCTCCACAGAGGGCATCTGGCCGCGTCTCAGCTCAGACGCCACAGCACACACACGCTGGGTGATCTTCCTCGGGGCAGAGTTGCTCAAAATGCCCACGGCGCCTGTGAGGACTGTGCCACGGGGCTCATGTGGGTCACGGAAGGCACTGCTGTCTGCATGAGCAGGTGATGGGGAGACGGGCGTGTGCGGCAGCGGGCTGGCTGTGTGAGCGACTGCTCCACATGGGGCCCCAACACGGGCGTGAGGAGGGTGTCGGGAGCCTCCTGGTGAAGAGCGCCGTAAAGACGCTTCAACAACAGGTGCACAGCAGTGGCTTATGCTACCATTTGTATGGAAGGCCTGTGCTGGTTTTGCTCAGTGTGTGCACAGCCGTGGATATTCTGCATGTCCGACAGAAATCCCCCAAGAGGGATGGGCCAGGGGAAGAGGACGCAGTGAGAAGACGGCCACCATGCTGGCATCCCCCGGCAGCCGAAGCCACCAGTTGGCCCGGAGCTTGTTAACTAACTGTGCGAACTGGTGCGTTTTCTGCTCTAGGGCCAGACCGACTCACTTGCCAACAGAGCTGTTCTAGACAAGCATCCACGTCAGGCGGCCTATCCGCTCGCATGACAGGCCTCGTCCCAGACATGCTGTCACACTGGTGGCAGCAGCGGACTGGAAGGCATGCCCGCCACCGCCATCTCTACATACTGGCCGCCGTCAGCCCCTTACCTGCCGTCTGGAAGTTGAGGGCCACCATCTGTGAGCCACACAGCCAGAGGCGGAAGGGATCGTAGTTGGAGGAGTCCACCCTCTGTCCCTTTGGGTAGACGCGGGTCAGGCCCTTCTGGTTGTATTTCAGGAGCTCAACGGGCTTCTGCCGGGTGACGCTGTCGGCCTTTGTCTCCACGAAGGAGCGGATTTCTCGGAAGTCGGGGTTTTCTGCAGACACACAGGGTGGGGGGTCACCATGGACAGTCTCCTGCACGGTCTCAAGGCTCCGTACAGTGGCTGGTGCATCAGTTGTAAAGTGAAACTAGGACTCAGGCACATGAACAGGTGGCTGTGATGACACTGTCACCATCGGAACACTTGTGGGAACCTAAGAGAACCCAGCGCTCCCACCACCTTTCAGTCTGCAGGCCTGCTGTCACTTACCTGTCGTATGAGATGACCAGCACACCAAACAGACAGCACAGACGTGCGGAGCTATCGGAAGTGGGGAGCTGGTGCCCATCAGCAGGGAGGGGGTCTTAGGATGGCCGGCACAAGCGAGGCGGCCCCATCCCATTATGTGGACACAGGACGAGTGACCTGAGCGTCTTGGAGGAGCAGCAGCTGCCCTGCGCGGGAAGGGGTGCTGGGGCGGGAGCCGTGCAGCGCGGGAGCACCAGGGGTGTCCCACAGGCTTTGCTGGCATGAAGCGCTGCCCCTCGCACGGGCGGCCGTCAACACGCAGAGCTGTGCTCTGCAGCAGGTTTCCTGCGTGTGGAGGAGCGGGCACCAGCCCCTCGGCTCCAGGCTAGGATGACGTCGATGGCGCCCTGTCCTGGACTCAGATTCTCCAGATCCACGAGCAAAGACCTTGCTGCTCTGGAGAGTCTGGTCAAAGATCCCTGAGTCCCCCTGCGGAAGGCTGAGTAACAGCCCCGGAGAGCTGCGGGTCTTAATCCCGGGAACCCATGACTGTGATCTTTTACGTCGACGGGGACTTAACAACAGCTCGGACTAAAGAAAGACCCTGCTGTAGTGACAGGACCCTGCGAGGCAGGGGTGGAGCGATGCGGCCACAGCCCAAGGGCACTGGCCCCCCGAGTAGACAGACTGTCCTTTAGACTTCTGGTCTTGTGACAGAATCAATAGTTTTCAGCCACCCCGTCTGCAGTAATATGTTAAAGCGGGTGTGCAACGAATCCCCCTGCCAGCAGGGCCTGTCCTCACCAGCCCCCTCGCCCTGAGCACACGCTGGGCGGGGGAGGCCCCTGCAAGAGACGAGAAGGAGCGGGAGCCACACTCGCGGCGCCCTGACCGTGCCAGAGCCACAGGAAGCGACCGTTTTCTCCGCGGGTAGGAGACGTACCTAAATTGTCCTTGGTCTTGCTGGTTGGTTTGCAGTAGACGACCAGGTCCGACAGCTCGATGGCGATGGACTGGTTCTTCTCCCAGTACTTCATGTTGTTCTCCTATTGGGACCAGCACGTCACCACCAGCCCTGCAGCGGCGCTGGCCCAGAGCACGCGCGCTTCCCTCGCCCCAAACCCTTCTCCGTCGCCCTGCAAGCACGGACCCTTAATGCAACTGCCGTGACCCTCGCGTGCCTTCCAGACCGCCCGACGTCTTCGTGCCACTCCACCCAGGCTAGGCGTCTGGCCAGTCCCTGGCCACAGCTCTCGTCCCTGTCAACACCCAGTCTCTGTAACCCTTTGCTCCGTCTCCTGTCCTTCCCCCTAAAACCACGAGTTTTAGTTCATCAAGTTATAATTCTCTCAGTCTGTGACCTGGTGTCCCGGGAGGGTCTGCAGAGCATGGCACTGCCGTCAGCTGTCCCCTGCAGTGTGTGCACCTCCTCCCGCCTGACTGAATCATCACAGCTCGGTTCAGAGGGCCCTCCAGGGCCCAGGCCGTGAGCCGTGAGCGTGGGAGGCATTTCCCTTGAAAGTCCTGCTGTCTGATCCATAAGTAAGGATGATCTCTCCACTTGACCCCAAAACAAGCAGCCCTCTCAGGGCTGATTCATCCTCCTGTCGGCCCAGAGGGAAGCTTGAGAGACTATTGGACACAGAAAGTCACGCGTGGAGATGCACAGCTTCAGGCCTCACACACACAGTGCCTGGTGGATATTCTCTGAGGTGGCCCCACATACCCCACGAGGGAGACTCTGTTTGCACCTCATTGTGGAGCAGGAGGCTGAGCGGCTAAGCCATGCCACACGGCATGTCAGTGACAAGACCACATGCTTAAGCAGTCGGCCTTACCCAGGTTCCCCTTCTGCCTGCTCCCTCATTCACCAGCAGCCACCAAGCTCCGGAGAGGATTTCGCTAAAATGCCCGAGTTCACATCCTCCCTCCTCCAGGAACCCTTCCTGGATGATACCACCCAGGACCTGGAAAGGGACGCCCGCCGCTTTCTGACACTTTCCAGGGCGCTCCCAGGCTCCCCGGTCTCGGATGTGCACGGTTCCCTGTAACACACGAACACTGTCCATCGCTAGGGCCAGACCTGTCCCAGTGAAGCACAGCCCTCGGGGGCAGGGCCCTGCAAGGAGCAGGTAACAGGAGGCAGTTTGGTGAGAGGGCGACCTAACATGGCTGTGTGACAGAAGGCACTGGAACCGGGGACGCGAGACTGGAACCTGCCCCACTGTTTACTGGCTCTGTCAGCCGGGTAAAAGCCATGAACTGTCTGTGCCTCCGAGGCTGATGTAAGTCTCGCCACCTCAGGCCAGTCTGAGAATCAGACAAGAAGGCCTTCCCATGCCCGATTGCAATCAAATGGTGACGACTCAGACGGCCCTAAATGCCCTGTACTGGGCCAAGGGCGGGCATGTCCACTCTTCCCACGCACAGCTGTGGGCACCCAGTTTCTTTAAGAATGTCCTTGCCCACGAGTGCTGACATCATTCCTGGGACCACAGAGGGCAGTGGCCATGCCCAGCGAGCAAGCTCTGATGTACGCCTGCGCCGCCAGTGATTCTAAGCCTCGAACACGTGCCCTCGTTTATGGAGGCGCAACCGCTTTCCCACGCCAGTGCCACATCTCCTGGGCATTCTTGCGCCCCAAGCCCCAGCAGTAAGGCGAGAGCGTGGCTGTGAGGGGGTGAGTGCAGAGCTGCACCGCTCTGGCAGGGAAGTGGAGGTGCGATGCTTTCAGACAGCAGCAATCAACCTGACGTCTGAGCACGCAGTCCCTCCTGTCTGGGGGCAGGAGGCCCTGGCAGCCCAGCTCGCCTGTAAGGACGACAGAATGGCTTCCGACGGCGGTGGCTGGGCATGTGCCCTCTGGCCAACCAGGAGCTTTGAGCTAACGAAGCACAGAGCAACGGCAGGGTGTGGGACTTCCTTATTTTTCAACTTCAGCAGAAAATGGCATCTGCTCAAGACAAAGTATCAGCAGCCTCTTCAAAACTGTGACAGCAAATCTCCAGACCTGTCCGTGTGCCCGTGTCTCAGCGGATTAAGTCCCTGGTCAGACTTCGGAAACTCACGGAGGAGATGATCTGTCGACCGAAGGTGGTCAGGTTATAAAATGTGACAGAGCCGAGAAGGTTCCTGGGAAGAGACGCCCCGCGAGGCCTGGTGAGACCCCAGAGACAGTGTGTCCCACTCCAGAGACTCACAGCTGCGCTAGGAGAGGGAGCGTGGTCGGCGCTGCTGACTCCTGTGCTTTTAACCTTGACAGGGAATAATAAGACTGACATTTTGTTCCTCAGGAAATCTTAGCAGATGTGAAAACCAATTAAGGAGGAATGCAGATCAAAGGCAGAGAAGAGCTGCCTTGAAGAGCCAGGCTTAACATGAGAAACCTTCCTGCAGGAGAGGGGGTGGGAGAGGCCACGATCACCCCCATCAAGAGTAGAGCTGGGACGCACAGGCACAGGGTGCTGTTACCACGCGGCACCCATCACCGTGCCCACACCGACCCCATTCCCTCTGAGGCGGCTGGGACGCTGGAGAAGAGTCTACAGGAACAGCTGTAAAGGGCTTTCTCACTGGGGTTATTCTCTTTTCGCAGCTACAAGGGCCCAGAAACTAATCGAGGACATGCTCAGGAGGGTTACATGTAGCCAAAAGGGGCCACACACGATGGAGCCAGAAACCAGAACACACCAAGGAGATGGGTGGAGACCCTTCAAACGTGGGACAGGGGCGCCCCCTTGTGTCTCAGGACAGTGCTGAACGGAGGCAGGAGAGGACTCTGACATGCCCCATCAGCAGGGAGCACCTATGGCCCCAAAGCTCATGATTGGTCCCATATGACAGGCGACAGCGTGACAAGCTGTGGGAAGAATGAAGACCTCTATGCCAAGCTTCTGAGAAAGTTCTGAGATGGGGAAAAGAGGGCGTGGCACGGGGTGCCCATTGTCCAGTCATCTGCAGAGGGTCTTCTAAAGAAAATGACACCCCCACTAGGGGGCATGCAAGGGTGAGCCCCCATGGGGCACGGGTGACCAGGCTGATGGAGACAGGTCCCGGGAGAGCTGCAGAAATGGGTTCGTGGGAAACCCTAACTCAGCGCCCACAAGAAAGAGCAGCTGACAGCATCACCCAAGATACGTCAACTTGCCCAGCCCTCCTGGTGTGAGGACATTGTGTGGATCGGTCACTGCCCTGAGCGCTGGCTCACACTTCATCTTGGGAGCTGGGTCCTTGGCTCCCCATCCTGCAGACACGGACACCGACGCCCAGAGACTTGAGTGGCTGAGGGCAGCCCTGGCAGGATGACTCTGTCCTCTGCCTGGTTCTGTGTCCTCGCTCAGACCCGCACCTTCTCGGCACATCCAGCCGGAGGCCAGGCTCCGGGAGGAGGCCCTCGCTAGTCTCCTCACTGCGCTCCCAGGGCCCACCCAGGCGCTCAGTTGGCGCTGCGAGGGGATGAGCGGTTGAGAAACATGAAGGCCTGCCTGAGGCGGCGGCAACACCGCGCTGATCAGGCAGCAACCAAGAGCAGCCTGCAGCTAGACCCAGGCTCCCGGCCGGAGGCCTCTCCTCTCGGGAGGCTGGGGCGCCTGTTGCCTGAATTCTGTGCGGCCCCAGGGTGGCCGCTGCCAGTGCCACTGCCTGGGCACCCAGAGCCCTGAGGCCGCTGCCGACCCACCTTGGTGTCGATCTTCCAGGCGATCTCCCGGATGCTCTGGAACCACTCAAACAGCTCCTCCACCCTGTCCGTGGCGAACTCCACCGGAGGGTCCCCCTGCTTCTTGGGCTCCAGGATGAAGACAAAGGACTTCTGGTTTTTCCCTTGGGGGACTTTCACTTGGGGAGAGAAGAAAACGACCTGATCAGCCGGACCCAAGGCCACACGGAGCAGACACCGGTGTGCTCAGGAATCCGAGCCGCCCCAACCCCAGGTGTGGCCATGCTGACGGGTGTCTGCGAGGTGTCAGGCAGCCTCTGGACCTGACACGTGAGCCTGCAAAGGCACAGTAGCTTTCAAAGTGTTTGCTAAAAGGATCTGTCCCCTCCTGCCCCCCAGAACCTGTGAATGTGAACTCTTCGTATATGTACAGGAGAGGCTCAGAATGTGCTCACCCTGGGATTTGTGGTGAACCCTAAATCCAAGAACCAGTGTCCTTATCAGAGAAAAGGAGATTTGAGACATAGCCACAGGACAGGAGGTCACCAAGACAGACTGGAGTGACCCTTCACAGCCAAGGACCACCAGCGGCCACCAGAGGCTAGGAGAGAGGCACTGAAGAGGTTTTCTCTGCAGAGAAGGTATTTTTCAGGAAAGAAAATTAAGCCCATGGGAGAGGGAAAATTATCTGCCAAACAAAGTATCATTTGCTAGATCTCTGAGCTCTTGCACGCCAGTCAATGGTCTCAGCGGAATGTACAGTCTTACTTAGTCCTTAAGGCAACTCTCGGGGTCCTGCAGTCGTTATGCCCATTTTACAGGAGGGAAGACAGAGGCTCACGATAAGTAATCTGTTGAAGGGCACGCAGCTAGAAGCAGCAATGCTGAGGCTCAATTCAGACCTGTCTGAACTCCCCCTCTGCTCCCCGAAGCCCCGGGCTTATATGCAAAGCGACGTGAGTGAAGGCAGGCACCCAGACAGCCATCCAGTAAACGCCATGGGGCCTCCGGCTTTCTCATCTGTCACTGGGACCGAGACTCCCTCCCCTATGTCTGTTCTGGGTTGCGGGGACAGCAGTCACACCTACAGAAAGCATGGGACGCTGCTGGAAGCAGGAAGCCCCTGGCAGGGCTGGAGGGAGCCAGCTCGGGCGAGCGGATGGACTGCAGCGAGTGTGCAGGCCGCGGGGGGAGACAGGCCGCTCAGAGGAGGAAGCCCTTTCTGTCCAGAACCTCCCTCTGCACTGGGGTTGCCCCTTCGTGTGGAAGGTGTTCTGGGTTCCACCTCAAAGCTGGAGCCAGGAAGCCCCTGCCACCCTCGCGTGAGCCTGTGTGCTGGGGCCAGGCCTCGACACCCCCTCGCACCAGACTCCAAGGTGGGCCGGCCAGGTGTCCTGGTGCCAGCCGGTGGCCAGAGAGCCGAGGGTCAGAGCAGTGACAGACCCAGGTCTTAGAGTGACTGAGAAACAGCTGAGCAGAGAACTGGAAATTTCCGTCCACGTTCCCTTTCTGCTTAGAAAAGCCGGGAGAGCCAGGTGATCCCGGAAGCGAGATGACGTTGGGAAGAGGACAGCTGGCGTCACCTGCACTTACTGTGCCCCGGCTCTGAGCACTGAGACGTGGCGTTTTCATCACGACCAGCCCGGCCCAAACACGCGACCAGAGCAGGGCGGCAAACCGGCACCCAGGCCAAGTGGGCCCAGGAACAGCCACCTGCTGGGACGGGCCCGGGGTCAGGCCTAGAGACCGGGGCGGGATCCAGGCCGAGACCGTGCGCACGTACCGACGTTGTAGGTGTTGAGGTCTAGTATCCCTCTGCAAAGAGACCCTAAGGGATTGTCTTCAATAATCTGTGAAGAAACAAGACATAACTCACGTGAGTCTTAACAGGAATAATAAAAAGACAACCAGTTTCCAGAGCACACCGTTTAGCAGAGACACTGCCTGTGGAGCTGTTTAAAATGCATTTTCATTACCGATACGTCCACGGGGAGCGCGCTAAGTAATGAAGCGTGGTGCTGACGGGGCCGGAGCAGGTGCTGGCAGGCGTGGCGTTTCCTTTTCTGACCCGTAAAAAAAATGTGCCAAGTGGATTCTAGAACAGGTTTTGAAGCGTTTCTGCAGACCTGGTTTCCACCGGCATTCCAGACCCTGTCTCCTGACATCGTCATGAAATGGGACGATCTGACCTCCCACGGCCCAGCTCGAGAGCCTTCGTGGCACCCCATGTCCTCCCGAAGCAGCGCCCACGCTGTGATCTGGCTTGGGGGGCTTTTTGGGCCTGCTCAGCTGCGGCTGTCCTGCCCACTACACTCAGAACCACAGGACAGCCTGGTCTGGGGGAGCTGGCAGAGCTCAGCGATCTGCCTGTTGCCCGCACCACCCCCACCCTTCCACGGGGCAAATGCTGACCGTGCGGGAAGGGTGACGTGGTGTGCACACGGGGCCCATCTGTCACCAGCCGAGCTTACCAAGCCACCACCTCATTTCTGCTTGGGCTGGAATCCCTCATTCCCACCTGGAATCCCTTCTGCTGGCCTCTTGCTGTTGAACTAACTTGACGTTTAAGACTCAGATGTCCTTTCCTCCATGCAGCCTTCGCAGGTTGCCCGACTCCCTAAGACAATTCCTCGGGCTTGCACGGGACCTGACATTTCAGTGCAGGGCTATCTTGCACACTGGAAACGGCTGCTGTGAGCTTTCCAAGCAAGAGAAGCCACATCTGCAATGTCGCCAGGTGGGCCTCCACGCCCCTTCCACAGAAAGCCCCTTGCTTACTCACACCAGGCACGTTCTGAACGTCTGGCTGGTGGAGCTAATGTGTTTCATTTGCAGGCTGCATTAAGCAAAGGACAGATTCCCCGTTTGGCCATTTCGCTCCGGAGGGAATTCTCCCGCGCAGTCAAAGCCTTCCAGCCCTGCACCACCGGATTGACACAGGCACTGCGTGTCACGGTGACTTTCACCCACGACGCGGGGACCATCCTGATTTCCACGCCGCTGTTCTTCCACACAGCAGCCCCGGGGAGTCCCCGAGTGACAGGAGGGACATGACGACAGACACTCACCTGCTTCTCCAGCTCCTCTACATCTGCCGCTGAAATGTCCTCCACGTAGTTGGATGGGAAGTACTGCTGGATCCGGGCGCCATAGTCTCCCTTCCACCTGGGGGAGCAGAGGGCATCAGAGGGCCTTGCCGCTGCGCTCAGAACCCGTCACCCCATCGGGCCCCAGGTGCCGGGGGCAGAGGTGGTGGCGGCTGGGTGATGCTTTGCCGCCTGAGCCACAGAGCAGCGCTGCGACAACAGATTCCCCTTCTTGATCAGCAATGGCTGATGGGGGTCCTCTCCTGACCATGACCCTAATGTCCGCTCACAAGTCAACAGTCCCCAGTTCCGATGCCAGAGGCCACAGACCAGGCTAAGCCCGTATCCAGGCTGACCACGGACTCAGACCAGGGTGTAAAGGTGCTGGGGCCAGAGCTCCCGCACTCAGCGGCGCCACCCACTACGCAGGCACCCGTGTCTCGGTAGCTCCATCTCTGAAGCGGGGACAGACCCAGAGTCACCCCCAGAGGACTGCATTGGGACTTCGGGGCTGCCAGCACCTGGCAAGCGCTGAGTACATGACAGCATTAGCTCTGTCACTTGACTGATAGCCCCTCTTCCCACCTGAACCAGCACTGAACACGGGCAACAGCGTTGGTCTGTGTCTCAACCCCACCAAGATGGGCCCTAGACAGGCTGCCCCTAGTCCAGTGCCCGGAAAGCAGGGCTCCCCGCTCCGCCTTCGACAACCATGAGCCTCCTTCCAGAATGTGCCTGACCAGGATACAGTGTCCTGATTTGGACAAAAATTCTCTGGTCCCCCAGCAGCTGGAGCTCATTTGGAAGGAAGGAAAAAAAAAAAAAAAGACAGTCTGCCACAGGTGCCCACTGGGTGGCACTGTTGTCACAGGGGGTAGGAGGCGCAGAGAAGGGGATGAGGAGCCGGCCTCAGGGGCGTTAACCAGCAGTCCTTCACCAAAGGCACTCAAGTCTCTCATGTCATCTCCAGACAAGAGCCTGAGAGAGTTGGAGAGCCCTGCATCATGGAAAGGCTTGAGGCTCACACAAGGGGCTCTACCCACAGCTGTATCAAAGCCACCTGCACAGACAAAACCTGGAGCTGGCAGAGGCGGGGCGCAGGGGTGCAGCAAGAGTACCGGGAGACAGGGTCCTGGGCTGCCTCGCAGGGCAGAGGGACCTTGGAGGGACACACTGGGGCATCAGGGGAAAGCAGAGAGGCCAGACACCTCTCCCTGCCTCAGATTCTGGGGATCCAGGAAGGAAAGGGGGGGATCTCTGAAATGTTATTATTTTTTGTTTAAAGAAAGGAGCAGGCAGGAAGAGAAGGAAAAATAGCATATATTTTCTTTTTAGCTGTTCATCTTGGTTGCTCCCCCAGTCCCAGGGCTCGAACCTGGGTCCTTGGGATGTATGTGAACTGCATCTGGCGGCCTTATCCCTTAGGCCACCAGGGCACACCAATTTATTTTTTTTTCATCTTTGAAAACCTGGACCTGGCATATGAGTGAGGTTAAGAATATGAGCTCTGGGTACACCCTGTGACCCGGTTAAGTCTGTGGCTCAAGTGTAGGCCACATAAAGCCCTAGGACCGGAGTTCAAGACCTGAGGCCCGGAGGAGGGTGCGAACCACTGGAATGAACAACTACATACATGCTTCTTTCTCCTTTCTTTTCCTGCCAGCTCACTTGCCTTCATCCCTACCTGCTTGTTGCTCCTTTCTAAAAGGAAAAAAAGGGAACATGGGCTCTGGATTCAGAAGGCCTGACTTCAAGTCTCAGCCTGCTGTGTGCCCTGGACAAGTTACTGCACTTCTCTGTGCCTCCATTTCCTCGTCTGTAAAATACAGGCCACATCGGAACCCACCCCAGAGGGCCGCTGTGTTGATTAAAGGACTTATTTCAGATGAAGTGTTTACAACAGGCTAAAAACACCTAGAGACACTGGATTCCAGCTCCATTCATCTCCCTACGTCAGGCCCAGCCCTCTGGTGCAAGGAGGAGAGGCTAGCCTCAGGAGGGGCATGCATCTCCGCCAGGGCTCTGGGCACAAACCAGCAACTTCTGCTCCAAGTAGAAGCCATCCCAAGAAGCCACCTGCCCAGGCACCTGCCCAGAGTCTGAGTTCCTCTTCCCAACTGAGGAAGAGGAAGAGCTCATTAACCTGAGCACACCCTCACCTAGAAGCTCGCTCCAGGATGAGACCACAGCTCAGGGTGAGGGAAGAAGCAACGGCCCAGTCTGCATGAAAAGCAGCACACAGGTTTGTGGAATGGGAAGTCCCCCGGCTTTTTTAGCAGCTGTGTGACCTTGGCGATTCTTAGCAACTGTGTGACCATTCAGCACATTGGTAATGTGGAACTAATCAGTCCTGACTCCACAGGGCTGTAAGGAGGATTCGAGAAAGACCTCAATCAAAGACAGCTGCTATTATAATGAAAATAATATATAATGGGGTGTGATCAATGATGATATGAATACAGGGCTGCAGCTGTAGCTCATGAACTCGTCCAGACAGAGCGCACCCCAAGTCACCTGCCAGGAGAAGGCACGGCAGTGCCAGCCCGGACGGTGGCTACAGAGGGTCAGGGGTCAGCCAGCACCAGTGTCTCACCCCGGGAAGGAAGGAAAGCACCCCACCAGTGAGCTAGCCCCTCAGCCTTACCAGCCCCCGGGCTCCTTGCAGACGTTGTGGATGAGGGCGCCGCGGCAGAAACTCAGCTCATCGCTCCGCTTGGCTTTGTAGTCATACAGGGCTTTCACGGTTCTCTGAGGCTTTCGGGAAAACAAGGAGGAAAAGGTCAGGGGGCACAGGAGCCCAGGGAGGCGGATGTGCTGCTGGCTCTGCGGTGGCTCTCCATGCGGGGGCTGACGCTTCAGTCCGGTGTCAAGGCGCCATCTGCTGGCAAAGGGCTGGCCTGCCGAAGGCCCGTGGTCCCGCAGTCACTGCTCAATTTTCCCATTAATCTTGACCAGCACTTGCAAGGCTTCAGTATCCACCCCACACCCCTTCAGGAAGCTCCGGCTCAGCACCGGTCCTGGCCATCCTGGATCTTGCCCATCTTCCCAGAGAGGTCCCCAAAATTACAGCCCTGCAGACGCATCCTGCAGGCCTGCTGGGGTCTCCTCCCTGAGAAGACCCTGCAGCAGCAGAAACAGAAGTCAGAACTTGCTCAGGAGGCAGTTTCGCTCCCGAGAGCCAGCTTCAGCGCCCACTGCCAGGCCAGCCTGAATCCGTAAGCAGTGAGCACTCACTAGCTGTTAGGAAAGGGGAAGCCACTAGTCAAATGCGTTTAGAGGAGCATCCTGGTGGCCACTGGACAATGTCCAAGCATATCCCAAGGACCCAGGTGTGAGACCCGGGGCTGGGAGAACAGCTAAATAAAGTGCTTCTTCCTCCTGTCTTCCCACCTACTTGCCTTCATTCCTGCCTGCATCTTTCCTTAAGAAAAAAACATCGTTTAGATCAGCAGCTCCCCCACCTCACCCGGAAACAAGAACAGGGTTTTTACAAGGAATTCAGTGGAACTGCTCAGGCTAAGTTGTCAGACAGGGCCAAAGCATCCCTCTGCCCCGTCCGCACTACAGAACTGAGAGACGCTCTCAGCCTCAGTTTCCATCTGTGAAATGGAAATTAAAAATACCTACCTCACAGGGCTGGAGAGACTATTCAGGGCGACCACACCCACAACAATAAAAATGACGGCAGATGACATTTCTTTAGTGCCTGCAGAATCACAGCACTGTTCTTGGTGGGCTTTTATCTATACTATCTACTTCAGCCCTCACAACAGGTATCATTGTGTCCATTTTACAGATGAGGAAACTGAGGTCCAGAGACCATGTTTCCTTGCCCACAATCAGCTGACTGGTGAATGGCTGAGCTCAGAAAGGAACGGGTTACATGACTGACGGCCGCAGCCCAGGCTGTTCCACAAGCAGCAGGGTGGGCTCTACTCTGCCACAGGAGCCTCCTGGCCTGGTCTCCACCACCTACAGGGGGAACCTCCTCTCAGCACATCCTGCTTCAGGGCACAGGTCAGGACCAGAACCACAGGTCAGTGCCAGGCACCAAGGCTGCAAGGAAAGAGAGCCAATGGCACAGGGAGGTGGCACCACCTAGTGGCTCCCACAAGGAGCAAGCCTCCATCCTCCTGTCAGGTCCCTTACCAACTCCAGAGAAAGGAGCTGTCCATCAGATGACCACGGAGGCTTGCGGCACAGCCAAGGAACTAAGTGCAAACACCATCGAGCAGGCTGCTGGGTCCAAACCCTGGCTCCCCACCTTCTAGCTGTGTGAACTCAGATTCAACCTTGATGGGACTCAGTGTCACTGTCTGTACAATGGGCACAAGACTAGCAACTACTCCATGGAGCTGTTATGAGGAGCACTGAATTTTCAAGTACTTAGAACAATGCTTGACCTGTGGCCATCGCCATATCCGACCTATTATTAGTCATCCAACATTCCAGCTGGAAGAGCACATGCCAAGAAAATAATGCAAAAGTTGCCCAAGCCTCACATGGAGTCATTTCGGTGTTAAATACAGGAGCAGAGATGAAAAGTGAACCCAGGGGCCTTGATGGGGACACAGTTAAGCTGGCACAGCCTCCCAGAGAATTCTGCAGCTTTGAAAACAGTTTGGGCTTTTTGTTAGTTAAAATTACAACTCAGGTATTTCAGCTAAGTTGCCTGGCCTGCCAGCTCCAACCAAAACAGTCATTAAGGAGATGAGCAGGCAGCCCTAGTGAAGCAGCGGCTGGGTCGGTCACCTCCAAAAGGAGCACAGGCCACACACATGCCCCTGGGTGTGAGTCCTGGGTCTGGGAGGAGCAACCAGTGTGAAAAACAAAATGAAATACATTTTTAAATGCTGCTGCTTCCTCTCTACTCCTGCCTGCCTACATGCTCCTTCCCTTAAAAAAAATAATAAATTAGTGGGAGGTGGACAAAGCAAAACCAAAGTGGCCGGTGTGGGTGGCAGTGTCTAGGAAACACAGCTCTGTGCGGCCAAGACCAGAGGGGCTGGACACCAGAGTAACCTGTTAGGGTGGAGAGAGGGGGGCTGGGTCTTCTCCTATGTTTATCCTAATTTCACTTTGAGGCGCTTACACATTCTGGCAGCTTGAGATCAAATTCAGCACACAGCCGTGTTAGAAAGATTTTCCCTATAACTCGTTTAGTTGCCAGAATTTAAAAACTGGGAGATTTCACCTAGAAAACCCGGGTTACTGGCTTGTCTTGAAAATCAGGTGCACCCTGCTGGAGCAGCGCTTGAGTATAGTCCACATACATCCCGAGGAACGGGCCAGTGGAAACACCAAGATGAACTAAAGGAAAGAAACACTGCTTCCTCCTCCTCTCTGCCCGCCTGCCTCTGCTCACCTTCATTCCTGCTGCCTTGAGATGGTCTGCGTTCCCCAATTTACTATGGTCTCTACCATCCCAGCGCCCGCCTGTGTCATTGTCGGTACGTACCAAAGCACCCTTCGCTTCTAATTACTATTCCTTCTATTAAGCGAAGTCCAGAATGACTTTCACACACAGCTCCATTTTCCCAGTTTTCAGGACTCCATTTTTTGCTGAAAGAGGTTTGTATTGGGGTCAAGTTTAAAAAAAACTGGCAATGTTTCCATGGAGCTCACCAGCCGGAGCCCTCCTAAGTGGGAACTGCACACGCTGGGTGTGGCGGACAAAGTCAGAACAGAAAACCCTCCTCTGCAGGCTCGCACCCGAGCGAACAGCAGCAGGGTGGGGGCCTCTGCAAAAACCGGCGCCACCTGCATGAAATGACACAGCAGCCGGGCTGGGAAGAGGAGATAATGTTTGCTTCGCAAGGAGGTCAGTGAACCAAATGGAATCTATAAACACCATGTGCTCAGTCAGTGAGAAGGAAACATTTGAAAGACTTTTAATTAGAAACCATTTGGCCCAAAGGTGGTTCATCAAACCTCGGAATTTGAGCAAAGCGCCGCTGCGTTTGGATAGAATCCTATTAACCTTTTCCCTGAAACTGGATGTGGTGCTGTCAATCATCAATACCTCTCAAATTTTTTTTTTAAAAAAGGAAAGAAGCAAAACCCAGCTTGGGCCAAGTTTTGTGAACGTGCCCTTGCCCCGTTCTTCCCAGGGATAGAATGTGAGTCCGAGAGCCAGCACCTTACCATGGAAGGGTTGATCTCGCTGGGGTCCACGTACATTCTGCTGACATCGTAGAGGGAGTTTATATCTCGTTCCTGCAAAAACAAGTTCAGAGAAAGAAAGAAAACAGTTGTCCACGCCCCCGGGACAGCCCTCACCTAGAAGGAGGGCTCCCTGAGGTTTTCTACGCTCTGGGAGAAAAGTGCAAGAAGGCCTATCTATTCTAGCTTTTTGGTACAGACAAAAACGCTATAAAGACGATCTCCAAAACTTGGCCATTTTACCCCCAAATGAGAGAAGTCCGTATCCTGGCCTGTGCTAACTTTAAACACACACACACACACACACACACACACACACACACACACACACACAGCAAAACAAATACCTGGTGTGCCCAGTCCACACAATCCAAGGACCCAGGTTTGTATCCGGGCGCCAGGGGAATCACTAAGATGAACAGCTTAATAAAAAGAAATGGATGTTTCTTCCTCCTGTGTTCCTGACTGTCTGCACTTCATTTGCCTTCATTTCTGCCTGCACCTTTCTTTTAAAAACAACAAAATGCAAACGCTGAGAGCTGGTGGTGGTACGGAGTCCACTGCACCCCTCCCCTGACCCACATTCAGACAGGACACCAGCTTGAAGCTGGACACCACGGATGTGTTTCCACAGGCAGCTGGCACCAGCCGCACAGCCGGGCTCCTTCCACAGACACAGACTGAGCCACCCGCCCTCACGGCCGCCAGCTCCGTGGCCTCTAAGCCCGGTCACCCTTCTGCCCCACCTGCACCCACCTTCTGCCACAGCTCCCTGGGCCATCCATTGTCCTTCTAGGTGCTGGCTCACATTTTCACCCTCTTCAGAGGCCTTCTCAAGAGGGCATCTACCCCTCACGGCTGCAACCCGTTTGGTTGTCTTCGCTGGAAAGGCACACGCCCACCAGCATCTTTATGTGACTGTGTAACCTAGCGCCTCCCTAGAACCTACATTTCCAAGGGCAGACTTGTTCCGTTCTCTCCCAGTGCCCAGTAAATCTCTTGTCCAGAAACTAATGGATCCACCAGGAAGGAAGGGAGACAGGGCCATCAGGTGGGGTTTCATTGGCTCTGCACCCTCCGATGACTCAGAACAAAGCCACCTCTTACAACGGCCCTATAGCCTCCTGCTCCTGGGAGTCCCCAGCTTGAAAGTCTCCCACCCCAGCCCACTCAATTCCAGCCACACTGCTTCCTACCTCCAAGCATGAGGTCACCCCAGGACCTTGGCAATGTCCCTGCTCCTTCTCAGAGCCGCATGCCCACTCGACCGCCACTGCTGTCTGTCCAGCAAATTTTCCTCCTCAGTGAGATCTTCCCCGAGCACCTTTGGATCTGCAGTCCTTTCCCCCGGACTCTCCCCATCCACTCCTCCACCCGCCCAGTACTTCTCCCCACAGCACTTGGCACCATCTGACACCTGCCCTGTGTGTTCTCACTGCTCCGTTGCCCGTCTCTCCCATGCTGGACTGCAAGAGCATGAGGCCAGGCTCTTTGTCCACTGTCTTCAACCCTGCACCCCACGCGCACTGCCAGACACCTGGTCAAGAGCTCAGTGAGGCTGGCTGAGTGGGTGGCAGACGGGACGGACGGCTCTCCCGCGCCGCGCAGCCCGCCTACCATATTATAGCGCTCCAGGAGCTCGGGTGTCACGGGGTAGCGCAGCTTCATCTTGCGGTACAGCGCGTGCTTCTCGTAGTAGCTGACCAGCTCCACCAGGCTCTCGAAGTAGGCAGAGGTGCCCAGCACCAAGTGCCGGCCGTCGCGGTTGATGCGGCAGTGCTTCACCTTACCCCTGGCCCTGTGGGGACCGGCGGTGAGACCCTGGCAGCCAGACGGGTGCCCCCAGCACCGCTGGCACCCAGAAGCATCCCGACGGACTGTCGGGCCTACAGCGCAGCACGGTCCCCGGGCTCAGCCCAGAGACCGGTACGCAGCTCCGCTGAACATGCCCGCTCCCCCGAGGTGGAAGAGGCACCGTGACAGGCTTGGGGGATAGGCTGGAAGGGCAAAGCACCAGCACCAAGAAACCTGCGCTGCCTGTTGGCAACACAAGACACAGAAGAGGCGCACTGGATGGAGCCAGCACACAGCAGGTCTCAGGCAGTGGCGACGATACTGACCACCACACGCTCCGCGCCCCACAAGCAGGCCGCGCAGGGGTAACGGGAGGAAGAGAGAAATCCAAATGTCCAGCGGGACATCCTGGCAGAACGGGCCAGGCAAGAGGAATGGGAGCAGCCTGGGCACACTGCCGGGCCCCTGCTGTGCAGCTGGCAACCTGTCACCCGGGGGACGTGGGCCCAACTGTCTGCCTCCTCCCAGTTTTCAGAAGCAGCGATCTGAATTTGCAAGTGACACCCTCAGCTTCCAACATCATGTACCATGCAGGCTGAACAAACATCCATCCACAGGCCCAATCTGGCCACAAATCTCTTGCTTGAGACCTCAGAGTGGAGCGCACAGGCACTGGAGCTAGCCAGACCCGAGTCTGAACTGGGACTCAGCCGGGACGGAGCTGTGTGGCGCTAGCGGAGTGCCTTAACCTCTCTGGGCCTTTCAGCCCTGACTGACATCACTGCATATCCCCTCACAGGCTATCATGAAGGATTCGACCAGACGAGGACTCGAAAGGAGCCTGGAGTCATAGTTAGGATCTCAGTTTATCAATTAACATCCCAGTACCATCATCAACAATATGCTGGGGAGACGGAGGGAGGATGACGAGCTGATTCTGCACGTGAACACGTGTGTGCGGTGTATGGGTCCACCATCACGGGTAGAAACTGGAGGAACTGAGCATCTTGAGGTAAATTAAAGAACCTCCGTCCCTGACACAGCTGGTCTAGACAGACAGGCTGGGTGGCGGCTGCGGGAACAAACAGCGATCCCATCATCTGTCTGGGCTGCCGGGGTTCAAATCCCAGCTTCCCCACCTACTGGCTGAGGCTTCGGCATTGCTTAAGCAATCTGTGCCTCCGTTTCTTCTTCCTAGAAATAGGCATCATGGTCACGCTGACCCCATAAAGTTGTTGGAGGATGAAATGAGCTCACTTCAAATAGATCGCGCTGGGTGTGCCTGGCAGCTCAGGGGCCCGTGTGAACCACCTACAGCCCAAGGATCTCGGTTCAAGACCTGGGGCCGGGGTGAAAAACCAAGGATGAACTAAAATAAAAGTTTTAATGAGAAAGTTATTTTAAGAAAAAACAAAGATTACTCTGGAAAACGCAGACCGGTGCCCGGCACCTTTTGCCATCAGCGTTGCTGGGGCTGATGCTGACGCCCTGGAAGAGGACACTGTGAGCTCAGTGCTGCGCTGTTCTCCACACCCGTCCCCCCGGCCGCCCCGAGAGCACGTGCGCCAGGCCGGCCAGCGCTCACCTGAAGGTGATGGCGTAGGAGTCGGTGTCCTCCCGCCTGCGGATCAGGAAGGCCCCGTCCCGGGGAACCCGCATCAGCATGTCCTCGGCCTCTCCGCGGCTCAGTCCGTCGTAGTACCACCTGCCACACAGAGCCAGGGACGTCACGAGAGTAACCACCGGGCAGAGGAAGCAGTGGGCTCCCAGGCCATCGCTCGCAGGCCGCAGATGCCACCAGGGAAGGGACACAGCACGGTTCTCCACCCTCAACACCCCCCAAGGTGGCAGTTTGTAAAAAGACGACTGAGGCCTCGCTGAGGGCACATTCACTGAGTGGGTCTGCCTGGAGCCCGAGAGAGTAAGTCAATTTCTCGCTGCCACCACCGGCCCGGCCCCAATGAAGGGCCAGCCTCCCAGAGTGGCAGGTCACTGAATGGGACTCAATGTCCGGGGCAGAGAACACGGCATCAGGAGTGGCAGAGGGGCTGGTTTGTCTGGCTGGTTATTTTAAAGGCGTGAAAGCACATCCCTGTGAACACAGACAAGTAAAAACTAAAGCTGCTGTCGACTACATGGCTTCCTCAAAAATGCCATTTTCATGGTCTTCTGCTTGAACGCTGGTGGGTTGGTTTGGTTTTAATTCCCAGATGGGATCGACCCTTTGCACCGCAGACACGCGTTTTGCAAAGAGCTGTACCTTGTCACAATGAGAAGAAACAGGAGTGAGCCCGAGAAGCGGAGGGAGGCGGCAGCAGGTCAGAAAGCAGCTCTGAAATCAGAACCCCAGACTGCAGGGCTCTGAAGGCAACATGGAAAAGAGGACGCGAGAGGGAAGAAGAGTGAGGAAACAGGACCACAGTGCGGGAGAGCGGGGACTGCAAACGGGGGGCCGAAGGGCCCCGGTGAGCCTGGGCGCGGGCGCCCCGAGGCGGGCATTTCTGATTTGAGGACCCGCGCGCCGGGGCGAACCCCGACACCCCGAGCGGGCACGTACGGCTTGGACTCGTGGGGGTTGGGGTTGGGCACGGGGTCAGTGAGGCGCAGCTCGAACTCAGCGCAGCGCAGGTGCGTCTCCCGGTAGTGCTGGATGAGGGCGTAGATGCTGCTGAACATCAGGTTGTCGGTCAGGTAGTACTTCATGGTGCCGCCCTCCATGGTGGAGCGGATGCGGCAGTGCTGCACCCGGCCCGATCGCCTGTGGGGACAGGGATGCCACTGGTGCCCAGGCCACACCTGCCGGCTCTTCCCTCACTCAAGCATCAGGAACACAGGTGGGGCCCGGAGGGCTAGACATTCCACAGGCCTCCCTGTGCTCCGAGCACAGCCCAGGAATTAGCCCTGGCTGGTCCTCCAGCCTGGATTCCAGAACATTCTACTTCCTCCACCCACTCTGCCCCCTTTGAACGACTTAATTCCTACTCTGGAGCCAGATGTTGTGGGTTCTGAGCCTCTATGTTACAATCCCATTGGTCACAGGATGGCAGTCATATCCGCATCATGGAGTTGTCCTGAGACTGAACAAGATCACACACGGTGCATCCTGGTGGTCGAGTGGGTTAGTCCACCACAGCACAGTTCACGTACATCCCAAGGCCCCCAGGTCAAGACCCCGGGCCACACAGGGAACAAGCAAAATGAACAACTAAATAAAATAAGTAAATGCTTCTTCCTCTTCTCTCTGCCTACCTGCAACTTTCTTTTATGCACACACACACACACACACACACACAATGTGCCTGGCATGTGGTCAACATCTTACTTGTATGCCATTATAGTTTCTCTCTTCAGGTCTCAATCTAAATGCCACTTCTTTCAGGAAGCCCTCCCTGAACAGCCCTCCCAAACATGACAGTAGATCTCTCAGATTTTCAAAACATCTTCCATTTTTCTCACTGCACATATCATAACTATAATTATGTTAGTCATTTGGTCAGTAAAAGTACTTTGCATGATTTCTTTTTCATTGGCCAGGTCCCCCACAGGCTCTCATCTGCATCAGGATAGGGACCCTCTCTATTTATCGCTACATCACTGTGCCTAGCATCTTCTAATGAATGAGGGCACTGAGGAATGAACGAATGAATGAAGGAACCTAAAGCTAGTTCGCAACAGCTCCACAGGCTAAGCTTAGAATCTCTATTTTAGAAACACGGAAAGAGATTCCAGGTGGCTGAATGAATTTTCCAGGATCACATCACTGACCCCAGGGTCAGGATTACGGGGAAGTGAGTGAGACCACATCTCTTAAGTGCAGGGTGACATTTTGGTCACCATGCCTTTTTTTTTTCATTACTTGCAATTTTTTTTTTTAAAGATCACACTGAAATAGCACTAACCTGTATTACTAAGTTTTCTGGGTTTCACCTGCCTCACCCTACTTCCATCCTCCAAGAGCTCACTAACTGAAGTCTGGGGCTCAGGTCCAGCCTGCCTGAGTTCGGCCTGAGCTCCCGCAGTGGCCACCGACCTCCCCTGGGCCAGCGGCGAGGTCCCGGCGCACCCGGCAGAGGCGTTACCAGAAGGACAGGGTGTAGTTGTTGGGGAAGGTCTTGCTCTCTCGCACCAGGAAGGTCCCGTCCTTGCCCCCCGTCTCGGCACAGTATTCCTGCAGCAGCTTCTCCGCACTGGTCCTCTTCTCCACCTTCTTGTGGAACCACTTCTCCCCAAAATGCAGCTCTGTGGGGGGCGTATCCTAGGTCCCAGACAGAGAAGGCGCTTCTGAAAGCCTGGCTCAGAGCCCAAGCCACACCAGACTGGTCCCTCTGCCCGTGCTGACTCAGGGGCCCGGGCAACACAGACAGGCTGGCCTCCTCTATCCTGACCCCACAGAGGCTGGAAGCAGTGTCCGCTGCCCTCCTCTGACACCCCGACACCTGGGGCCCAGGGATCCCAGGACCGCCCTCCCCACTACCCCACAGGCAGTCTCCGAGCCACCATACTCGGGGGCTCCGGAAACAGTACCCGGATGGCCAGCAACCTGAGAGACGAGGGCAGGAAGCTGGAGGACCTGATCAGGGAGTGTGGCTGGACAGAGCACCCCAGTGTCTTCTTCCCCAGGAGCACGGACCAGACGCCCATCAGGCCCTTCGGCCAGCAGGGGACAACCCTGAACCTCACTGGTTAAGCGCCCAGTCAGCCAGGCAATCAGAGAAGAGCCAGCTCCTGGTACCAAGAGCAGCTCCTGGAGCTGAGGATGCTTAGACCCTGCAGCCAGAGGAGCAGTGGGGGGACATCCCTACCTGGGGCACCTCCTCTTCCACAGCCTGTTCAATGTCATCGCTGAAGGACAGCTTGGCATCGGCGATGGCGCAGTAGTGCCGTGTCCATTTCTAGAACGGAAAGCCAGCAATGGTTCTCCCCAGATGTCTCCACCCAGGAGCCCTGGCAGGCATCACCCCAGCAGCCCTGGGAAGCGCCTGTCCCAACCGTGCTCGTTTAGGGAGGCTCAGGGAATTCCCGCTACTTCAAGACATTTCTTTTAAAATGTCTACTTATTCTTGTGGCATTTTCAGGACTCTTTAAATGGGCATGTCTAAGGATAGACAGGATTTAATATCACATTTATATTGCACACTTATTTCATTCTGAGGTCCTATATAAATGAAAAGATTATTATGTGTCCCCGTAACTGTCTTTTCATATCTCATTCACTTAAGGCCTTGGGGATGTCTCAGTCAGTGCGTCAAGACCCTTTCTTCAATATTTAATTGTCTTAATACTTTCTTTAAACCTCAATTATTTTTATGATGATTCCTAGGATAGAGCGTAGACACACACAATACGCTCAAACAGATTTGCATGTATGCGTAGGAGACAGTGCTTGAAAACTACCTTGCTCTAGTCAAAAAAGAGTAACAGGGACCTGCAGCTGGAGGAAAAAAATGCATAGGACCTAAAATAATAAAGGTATTTTAAATAATTAAATATCTTTTTAAATACAAGAGACTAGGAAAGACCATTGTGCCTCACTGGTTAAGCCCCAGTGTGTACCGGGTCAGCAAACTGGAGGGTCTTCCCTTGGCTACTTGATATAAAAATAGCCCCTCTTTCCCATCCCGGTCACTCTCCCTAGTGGTTACTGGTCATCAGTCTCTATGTATCTATGTATCTGTTTGTCTTTGCAAAGGAACCGTCCCAAACTGGAGGAGTTCCAAGGACACTGAAGGCACCATCGGTCACATCCCTATTTGGATCTTCGAACAGAAAATGGACCTTCGTGGACAAACTGCTGACATGGGAACCAGGTTCCTAAATTAATTAGCAGGACTGTGCCGATATTAATTTCCTGATGGCGATCATTGCAATGTCGTAGTGGAGGATGTGGATAATCAAGGAAGCGAGTGAAGGGCATGTGGGAATTCTCCATACATGCGTTTGAGCAGAGGATACTGAATGTAAGATTATTTCAAAATAAAACCTTAAAATGTAAAAGGGGGCACCGTGATGGCCTAGTGGTCTAGTACACCTGGGAGTGGTCCCACATGCATCCTAACGTCCCGGGTTCAAGGCCCAAGGTCAGGAGGAACAACTGAATAAAAAATAAAGAAAGCACTTAAAAAATGTAAAAGGGAAAATTGAGTTTCATAATAATGAGAGATTCTCGAGGGTCCAAACGTGAGTTGGGTGGGAGCACGCTCCGAGCCCTCCAGCACCGACGCCTTCCGGGCTCTGAGACGGGGTTCAAGGGGCCCACCTGGTCGATGGAGTCCCACATGTACAGTTCACCCTGCTGCTTGTGCTCCTCTTTCTTGTCCTCCATGTTGACGTCCACGTCACCTCGGGGGCCCAGCTTCTTATGCTGAGGGGAGGAGAGAAACAGCCTGTCTCCCTCGAGACCCAAGGTCAGGATCTGGGAGCCAGCAAGCTCTCATGCACATCGGCCGACAGCATCCGTCCCCACCGCTGGCCTCAGGGCCTTTGCACGGTCTCCTCTCTGCCTGCCGGCGTCTCTCTCTCTCTCCGTTTAGCTCTGTGCCTCACATCACCTCCTCAGAGCAGCTTTCCCCGACCTAAAAACAGCCCCTTTCCTTCCATCCCCGACTCTCTAGCCCGGGTAGTCACGCCCCACGCCCTTCGCCCATGCGGTCTACAGCGAGCTGTCTGTGTATCTACGTGTCTGTGTTTCTGTCTGAGAACATAAGCTCCAGAAGGGCAGGGACTTTGCTTTGTTCCCTGTTGAATCTCTCGAGCTAGAACAGCACTTCGCAGAGACAAATAGCCAGCCGGCACCACACCTATGCGCGTGGCATTCCCCAGCACGCCATGGGAAAGGCAGGAGACCTGCCAGCCCAGAGGGACCAGGCTGTGCGGGCAGGCGACGCACCAGGATGTGGAGTAAGAGCCCACGTGCAAACCGCACCGCTGCTTCTGGACCCGCAGTGCGACCCTGGGCAGGCCACTGCCACCCTCAGCCTCACCATCCCGCCTGCGAAACTCAGACTGCGAGCGGCGCTGGCCGCCCCCCAGCAGCCATGTGTCAGCCTGGGCTGCGGTGACGGGGAGGGCGCTCAGGGGGGGCTCCGACCTGGGCTGGAATTCAGGGCCATCCTAGCTGTGTGATGTCCTCCCTTGGCCTCAGCAGGTTGCCCTGGAATCAGGAAGGATGACAGACCCTGCGGGGTTCCGTAAACCAGTGGATGTGAAAAACACCTTCCAACAGTGAGCATGACGCAGGTGTCTGGGTTTGAATGGCCTTCAAAATTCATGTGTACAGCAACTAGTTGTGAGGTCTCAGCTGGTCACTTAATCTCTAGACCTCAGTGTCCACATCTGTAAAGTGGGTGACGGGCCTGGGTGACCCATCTTGCAGGGTCACCAAGAGATGAAGTAAGGTTCACAACCACAACTCCCTGGGGCTAGTGTGTGACACCGAGCAGCAGTCACAAATGCTACTGCCACTGCTGTTCGCCGCAAGAGGAGGGGCTGAGACCCGGGCAGCACAGGCAGAGCTCGCAAAGGGCCATGACGCCCGCACACAAGAGCCAGTGAAGCCCTGAGAACGTGCAGGGAGCTGTCCTGGGGACAAGGAACCTGATGGCTGAGGAGAGCAATGCGGTGGGGCCCAGACACTCGCTGAGCAGGTGCCTGAGAAGCTTGGGACCCGCCTCCAACCCACCCAGGGTGGAGCTCCTGTCACCTGCCCTGCCACCCCCAGGGCCCGGAGCATCCTGAGGTGTCTCCGCCCTGGAATCTTAGCCAAATCCTAACAGGCAGATGATCCTGCCTCAGGGCACTGGTGTCCACTCTTCCGGACAGGCTGCGGCCTCTCGGCCTTCAGTGCGTCTCTGCTGAAGGGTCTGTGTCTGCACCAGGCCATGACCTCCGAGGACGGGGAGGGTGCCCCAGGCATTCTGGTGGCTCAGGGACAACAGGGCAGGCGTTAGGCCACCCCTGCTGGATACCACTCCCTCCCTTCCTCCACGGCCCCACCAGACTTCACATCCCGGCCTCCCCGACCGGCGGTGTGGCTTTGTGATTATGCTCTCAGACACCAAACAGGACTGGCCAAGACGAGGACAACTGACAGCCACCTGCTCGTCAGAGACGGCTCGTCCTGGGCACGCACGTGTCCCCTTCTACAGGCTGAGCTCAGACATGCCTGGGTCTCAGCACTGCACGTGTGTGCGTGTGTGTGTGTGCACAATCTCTCCCACACACACACACACACACACACACACACACACACACACACTCTGACCCGGGGTACAGCCATTACCATGTCTGCACCACAGACTCCTTTGAAGTCGGGAAGTCTCCTCAGACTCATGTTTACAATGACTTGGGTTTCACTACCGCACCAACCAGCAAGGACACGGAAGCATCAAGAGCTGCTAAGGCTCTGCCGAAGGTCATGGGCATGACATGACAAGAGGGACTAACTACACTGAAGTACTATTAGGATCTTAAATGAAAGCATCTGCGATACACTCACAGACGCGCCTCTCCAGTAACACCTTACATGAGGGTGGAGTCAGCTCTAGCAGCGCCCCCGACCTCATGTGGCGATGAGCACAGTCACTGAGACACCTGCAATAACTATGTGATAAGAAATGTCTCAGGGCCTGACGAGGCCCCAGATGTCACCCTTCCCAGTCCAAGTTCCAGCCCCAGATCCTTTGGGGGGCCTGTAGAGGCCCTTTCAGGGAGGTGGCAGGGCACTGACGAGGTCTGGGCCCCAGGCAGTGTTGCGACCAGAACCCAAAGTTCCTGGAACCCGGTAGAGCCGGTCTCTTGAGCCTGAGGACACATGAACCTGATGCCACCCTCCCCGCGGCACTGCTGGCCCCAGTACCTGTGCCCTCAGCACCTGGCTGGCACCCCACCACCCGTTCCCGAGGGCCACCGAGCTCCCCAGCACCTCGCGTGGGCCAGACGCTCGGGTAAAGGAGATGTGAACAAACGAGAGTGACCCTCGCAGACGTGGTGCCCACTGTGGGGCGGGCCATGCTGAGTGCCCCCACACAATCATGCCCACAGCACCTAACGACATGGGCTCCATTATCCCCTGAGACCTGCAAGGACACAGAGGCAGCAAGAGGTGACAGGACCCTGCCCAGGGTCACAGAGCCGGCAGGGAGAGCCAGTCTGAGCCGGGCAGTGGCACTCAGGGGCTGCAGGCTCTGCCGCGGAGGAGGGCCCCAAGGCCACCTACCTTGATGATGATCTTCTCCCGCAGCTGGCTGGGCGAGGGCAGCTGGTCAGCACTAGCCTCTGTGGGCTTGGTCAGCAGCATGTCACCAAACACTTCCTTGAACACTCTGGCCATGTGTCGCTGCTGCTCCAGGCCACAGTGCTCCTCGATGGACAGGATCACGGGGAAGCTGGGGGAGGCAGTGGATGGCCACGGTGGCAAGGGTCCCAGGTCCGCCCCCCCGTCCTCCAGGTAAAGGGATGGGGACCTTGTCTGCACCCCAGCAGAAGAGCCAGGGAGCCTCCCAGGGCCGCCCGCTCAAGGCTCTAGAAGCAGGGAAAGCCTGGTATTGGTGGTCATTAGGGGATGCTGATGCTCAGTGGGCAACTCCAAGGTGATGCCCATGCTGCGAAGCGTGTTTGCCCACCCAACCCCAGCTGCTTTCCTCTTAAAGACACCACTCAGAAATGAGACGACCAACCTTGAGGTGACGAAGGCATGGTCTTTTATGGCCTGCACCACGTCATCAAACTTGATCTTGGTGGTCCGCGTCCAGCCATGGTAGATGATGGGCTTCCCATCGGGACCATCCCAGCAGTCCACTGAGAGGAGAAGCAGCAACCTCCACACCTGCCCAGCGCCCTCCACTAACATGAGCGCTGTCACCGCGAGAAGACGCCTGACCAGCAGCCGAGAGCTCCCGCCTCGGCTCAGCGACCAGGTCACGGGGGTCAGACCCCTTAATCACCCTCGTGGGCCAGTGACAGGGGACACCTGTGTATACGCGTCACCTCTCTGGTTACAGGAAGGTCTTCGTTGTTTAATGGAAGATCTCTTTTTAATGCAATACATTTGTCCACATGAACCTGGTTTAAATGTTTCTTTTAAGATATTTATAATGTTTTATTTTCTGACTGCACTTGTCTTAACCAAGGCTCGATTTCCCAGCTAGTAAAATAATAAGAGCAACGAGATGTTTATTTTCACAGGCTCATGGTAAAATATTCAAACAAAAAGAGATGACGTGGAAGGCGAAGGCCTTGTCTACTTTCAACTCCCAGAGGTTGACAGTGGCTGACAGTTTCAAACTATTTTTTTGCATTTGCTTCTGCCTAAGGGGGTCAACAAAGCTTACATCAGGCAACCGTCAGCAGAAGGAGCAGCTCCTCCAGGCCGAGGACACCACGATGGATGTTTTTGGTAAAACGGGAAACTAAGTTAGAGCTGGGTGCTTGGAGAGCCAGGTACTCACGCTCAATGCAGCGGCAGCCCATGCGCAGGCAGCGGATGTACGCCTCTGGGGACGACTCGCTCCGCAGCTGGTCACCTGTGAGGTACCTGAGGAGGCGGGCAGGCCCGTGTGGGGCAGCGTGCTCATCAGGGCTTCCCGGGGGCTCCTCAGGCCAGCCTCCCAGTCCTGCGTTCTTCCCGTCCAGAGAGACCCCCGGTCGTCATCTGCCCCAGACACTAGCCACGTGGGCCACAGCCCGAGACTCGGGCCGCGATGGCCGGACGAGGGCAACCCTGCTGCGTGTGCTTTCCCGGAGAACTCGGCCCAAGGGAGTCGGGAGGGAGATGAACAGATGATACAGTAACGGCCCTGCGGCGGCCGATGACAGCCCACATCTAAACAGGGTAGAGATGGGTCCCCGTTGTGATATCGGCGCTCGGGGCAGGCCCAGAGCAGGAAGGGTTTGTGCGCCGTGAACTGTGTCCTCCGAAACCAACAGAGAAATCCTTCTTTTTATGCACTTGTCCTCCCTAACTTTCCCCCATTTTAAGAGTTATGTGTCAGCACACCCTGGTGGCCTAGCGGAGAAGGTCACTGGACGCAGTCCACACAGAGCCCAAGGACACAGGTTTGAGATCTGCGGTTGGGGGAACAACCGAGACGAATAACTAAGTTAATAAATATCAATAAAAGTGCTTTCTCTTCCTCTCCCTTTCTGCCTGCCTCTGCTTGTCTTCAGTCCCACCTGCACCTTTCCCTTAAAAAAAAAAAGTTGATGTATCTAACCTGGTTTGATGAATTCACCATCCGAAGACAGTAACATTCTAGACAATGGACATGGCGGGGACGAGAGACCCTTGAGATCCACTTGCCCCGGCAAGGAAGGCGCCTTCTGAAAGGCCTGGAGATAAACCTAGGGCCCTCTGACTCCCACCAGGATGGCACTTGGGGAAGCACCAGCCTAAGGCCCTCTGGAGGCCAATGAAACAATACTTTCATCCTCTCGCTTTCTAAGGTACCACACCCAGTTCTCTCTCCTTTGCCCTCAGGACATTCTTCCAAAGATGGAAGTGTGAGCATGTGGCTCTCCAACTTCAAGTGGCTCCCACTGCTGCAGCCTGGTGTTATTTAAAAGGCTCCACTCACATCAGCCCTGCTAGCCTCCTCCTGCCACCCACCCTCCTGATTTCTACAGTCTTGTCTCAAGAGCCTCCTCTCAGCTCCACCTGCCCCTGGGCCTTTGCACATGCTGGGCCTCTGTCGAAAACCCTCCTCCTTCCCTCATCTGTTCTCTCACCAACTCCTGTTCATCACTAAGGCTCAAAGGAGGCCTTTCCCTCCAAGCACAGGAGGACAGGGGCTGCTCCTGGTCTGGTCACTGTTGTGTCCCCTGCACTGGGTGGTCCTTCTGCAAACAGTAGTTCCAAGGCTCATTCAATGGCTTTGCTGTGCTACTGTGAGATGCCCAAGCTGAAAAACAGCTTCGCTGACTTGCTTTACGGTGCCACAGGGAAAGGATGATTGTTGCTATACCAACAGAAAAGCCGGTGCATCCCCAGCCCTTCTGGAAACCTCTCTACATTCCAGTCTGAGCAGCATGGCCCGCCCTCCACAGGTTTTGCCAGAGCGGCGTGCTGCAGCACCTGACACGTCACCCCGCATCGGCCAGACCGAGTGGGCGCGTGCAACTCACGTGTTATGTGATGAGGAGATCCAGTAGTGGGACAAGGGGTTATTCATGTCCTGCAGGTCCACCACGCTGTACTTCTCATCCCAAATGCTGTTCTCACGCGAGAACAGGTAGGTGAGGAACTAGGGGAGCACAAGCACACGTGTCACGGTGACAAGGGAGTGCCGGCAGGGGGGCGTGGTGCTCTGCGAACGGGCCTGCAGGGCCCCGCCGCCCAGTGCCCCACGCGGACAGCGAGCGAGCGAGCGAGCAACAGGCCTGATCAGCGTGCCACCGCGACGTCTGATGCCAAAAGAGCTGACGCTGCGAGCGGCGGTGCTTCCCCAAAGCTAAGCCTCAGGGGCTTCAGGTGGACCCACTACCACCAGAGAAACAGGACACAGCCAGCATCACATCTAGAACGCAGGACCGCTTCAGCCTAAATCTAGACACTGTCATGACGCCACGTTCCTTCAACAAAACTAATTAAAAATAAAAATGAAAACGCGATCTCCTTACTGGTGCAGGGGATACAATGGTGACCAGGCCAGGAGCAGCCCCTGTCCTCCTATACTTGGAGGGAAAGGCCTCCTTTGCATCTCAATGAGGAACAGCAGTTGGTGAGAGAAGAGATGAGGAGGAAGGATTGCAAAAATAAATAAATGAAATACAGGGAATTTCTATCCCTCTTCCTGAGCCCTTGAAACAAAAATCCGGCATGGTCTTGTGGCTTAGAGGTAAAGTCCGCAGCCTCTGGCTGGTCTAGTCCCCATACATCCCAAGAACTGGGTTCACGACCCAGGGCTGGAGTAGAGGGGAAACCACCAAAATAAACAACCAAATAAAATAAATGCTTCTTCCTCCTCTCTTCCTGCCATCCTGCCTGCCAACTTGCCTTCCTGTCTGTGCATTTCCATTAAAAAAACAATCAGAAGGCTGAAGGATGCTGGGCAGCCTGACCTGGGCAGATGCTCCTCAGTTTCCCCTCAGTCCCACCTGCCCTGCTGCCTGGCCCAGGGCCCAGTGCAGTCATTTCCATCCCAGACCCTTTGAATTTTGTCACCGTGCTGCTGGTGGTTTGACCTCCACGGGGCAGAGTCTCTAGTGGGGAAAGCTGCAAAGAAAACCAGCCCGCCACGCCGTGTATGGGGCTCCCGTGGAAAAGCCCTCCCAAAAGGAACCAGAAAATAAACTTGGGGGACACACCCACCATTCGAGTGCCCCACTCACCTCGTCAACAAACAGGAAGGGCTCCGCCGTCTCCCTCATCGTGTCGTCGATGAACTTGGTCATCCGCCCACGGACTTTGTTTAGATCTTGCGCCCAAAGCTCCTGAAAAGGATAAAGAGCAAGAAAAATTCAGCAGAAAGAGAACTGACAAAACCCTATACCTCTCAGGATCTGCTCCCATGAAAGACGCAGACGTCAGTCCCCCCATTCTGGATTCAGACACGCAGACGTGTCCGCCGTCTGGGCCCAGCTGGGCTCTGAGCTCGGGGCTGGCAAGTGTTTTTGGTCAACAGCAAGAGTGTTATAGGCTCTGTGGACCAGAGGCATCAGTCTCGACATCTCAACTCTAGCTGCTGTGTGAAAGGGGCCACAGACACGCACGCACACGGGCATGCTGCGGGCCAAAAGCAACGCATTTTCAGAAGTGGTGGACCAGGTGATCCGCAGGCCGTAGTCTGTGGACCCCTGCACCACCCCACCCTTTCCTTTCTAAAGGGAAGGTGCAGGCAGGGATGAAGGTGAGCGGGTAGGCAGGGAGGGAGGAGGAAAAGCATTATTTTATAAAAATTTTAATAAGAAATAATTTTTGATTTTTATTTAGTGGTTCATCTTGGTTGTTGGCCCTGCCCCGGGTCATGAACTCGAGTCCTCGGGATGGACATGGGCTACACCACAGCAAACCCACCCACAACTCCCCCAGGACACACCTCCCCTGGTTCTTTACACTTTCTAGAAAGAGAGGTCAGGGTAAAGTTATACCCAACCACCAGGGTTACTCATCTGACTGGCTTTAAGTGAGTTAAGTACCTTCTGGGGGGGGGGGGGGGTGCCCTATCAATTACAAAAGAGTAATACCTGGTGTGCCCTGGTGGCCTAGTGGTTCAGTCAGCCACCTCTGCAACAGCGCAGTCCACTGACATCCCCAGGACCCAGGCTTGGGTGTCAGGTCCAGGGGGAACAAATAATGTGAACGACTAAATAAAAATAAAATGCTGCTTCTTCCTCCCCTCCCTGCCTGTCTACTCACCTTCATTCCTGCCTGCACTTTTCCTTAAATATGTATACATATATATATATATATATATATATATACATACACACATATACACACACACACACACACACACACACACACACACACACACACATTCTGTGTACTCCGTGAGGATCTCTGAACTAAGCTATGTGCTCAACACAGCGTCTCATCCATAGAAAGCTGTCACAGACCGGCGGCCTGTGCAAAGAAGCCCTCCGTCTTCGTGTTTAGCCCAGGCCACTGGGCACTCACGTCGTGTGGTCATCTTCAAGAGGCTCAGAACACCGTGACGCATCCCCAGCTCACAGTGTAAGCCAGCATGTGAGGGGTCAGTCAGGGTTCCAGACACGTTAACTTTGGTGAACTGATGCAGAATCTGATCATGTGTCCTCTTTGCAAAGAGCCAGCCGAGTAACGCTACTCAGCACGGCCGGGGCCTGAATCCCACGTGAGCAGTTCCAAGAGGGCTTCTGAGGTCCTGGACACTCCAGGCCCATCCAGGTACGCTGACCACACGTAACGTTTTAGACAGGGCACTAGTTGTTTTCCTATTTCCCGACTGTTTCATCGTTTTAATATAAACGTCAAATTTACTACAAATGTCAAGCTAAATATATTAATAAGTGTCCCATTTTGAATAAACCAGGGTTGTCTTTAACACAGGGCAAAAGGGACAGCTGAGTTACCCCAGATCCAGTCTGTGACAGTCCCTCCAGCTCCATGTTAAAGACAGCCCTTGCAGGGGCTGACTGCAGAGGACCAGTGGCTGCCACCGCTGTCCCCAACCTGTGAGGAAACAGGAGCCGTGGGAAGAGGAGTCCCTCCCACCCTGTGTACTTGTTTCTTCAAAGGGAACAGAACATCGCAGGGTGGTCGAGCTGCAGCTAAGTACTCTGGGGGTTATCTCTGGCACTGCAGGGTTATTTCTAGCACTAGGCCGGTTATTGAGCATTTCTGGCATTGGGATGGTTAAAACAGCTTGTGTTTAAGGCAGGACTTCTAGAGCAAGACTTATAGGGGCACCACATTTGCCAAAATTCCTTGCACTGGCCCTGGTCGCTTGTATGAAGCCGGACCACGTCATTACCATGTGATCGCTGATGGGTACTGCACAGCATATACTGTCGATGGCCCGCCCACTCTGCTCCTGCTCAGAATGCTCTGCCTCCCCCAACGACCCCTTAGTCACCAGCACAGACCCCTGTCCCGTGTTTGCCATCCCAATGTCCCGTTTTTGTCTCAAGGAAATGTGGTCAGCCTAACTTTAGGAAAAAGAACACAGCAAGTGACTCGTTTTCTTTCCCAACTGTAAAACCCCAAATATTCACAAGTGCAGGGATGAAACCTGTCACAGAGACCCGACTTGGACAAATGCTTCCTGGGTTTCGAATATTCTAAACTCTCCATCGTTAGGAGTCATAATGCAAATACGCTACCAGATGTATGTGCTGGACTGGGAGGGTCAGACTACAATATTTGAAAGGAAAAAAAAAGTGTGAGGACAGAAACAAATGAGGTGGGGGAAGGGGTGCAGGCCACAGTGAGCCCTACCTGGGTTCTTGCAAATCTGCTTGGACAAGGAACGTAAAATAGTTCGCAAGCAGGGGGACAGCTGCGTCATTTGAATAGGGAGGTGTTAAAAGCTTTGAATACTGGCATATGAAACCAAGTTGTAGGAACCGTAATGCAAATGCCTGGCCAGGCCTGGATGCCCAAACAGCAGAACAGTCCTCCTTCCTCCTCAGACATTTCCACATTTATTAAGATGCGGGGCACACTTCACAAATACAGCCTGGAACTAGACTGCTTGTGAGTAAAGAGCTCCTCTGTCTAAAGGAGTTTAAAAAACAGACATTCTGCGGGTACAGACTACATAGGCGGCATGGGGTAATGTACTGATGACCTGTAACAATGAAGCGATGAGCATGAAGAAAGAGACAGAAAACAGAGATGGCCCCCTGCCAGGCTCTGTGCCGCACCCGTCACACAGCGGCCACCCCGGGAGGTTCGTGGAATTCTCCAGGTTGCAACAACAAGGCTTCAAGTCCTTGAGTTACATGACCCGATGGTGTGTCTGAGAATGAGCCGGACCCCTCAGTTCGGGATCTCCTGCTAACCCTTCTGTGGACTCACCTCCAGGCCAGGGCTGTGCTGGGGCCCATTTCCCCAGGCCCCTCACAGGCATTTAGACCCGTCCCATGTTTTTATTACTACTGAAAACATGGCCATTGACTCCTTAGGGTAGGTTCTTAAGAGAGCAATTCTTTAATCGAAACGTATCAACCTTTATTCCTTGCTCTCGTCGTCACTGCATTTGCTGACATGCGTTCTAGAGAACGTGTAGTGAGCTACACACTCCATGCCACAGGGAACAGTGGCTCCCCAGCTGAGCCCCATGCCCCAAACGTGCTGGAACCCACAACCACAGAGCTCCGGCACCTGGACGATCGAGCCTGCGGGCCCGATGACCCAGGGCTCCTCCCAGTGTCTCGTCTTGTCAGCCATGTGGCCCAGATACTCGGGCTGCCATGCATCTGGCCTGCCGCCCCGGCCTCTGAGCATGACCCCATCAAAGGCCAGAGTCAGGAAAGGCTGGAGCCTCCCCTGGCATAAATGAACCAGAACAGGCGGTGATTCTAAGGTACTTGTCCCAGGAACTGAAACATCCAACTTCAACCATGCCCTGCAAACTCAATCATTGATTTGGAATTCATTCAAGGAAGAACATGGAGAAAAGGCGGACCACCAGGCCTGGTGCATCCCTGCAGGCCATGGAAAGCCTACGAACCTGGGTTTGAGACCTGAGCCAGTAGTGAAAAGCAAACAAACAAAAAGCAACCAAGAAAGCACACGTCTGCTTCTGTCTGTGGCCAGCACAGCACCCAGCTGTAACTGCCGAGAGGATTCACCTCCCCTTCGAGCCTCAGCTTCTCGGTCACCGTCACTCAGGAAGGGAGCATGACAGGCAGACTCTCCTCCTCCCGCTGCGTCCGCCATCACTTTCTCTACAGCCACAAAGTGGGAAGCAGGCTGCGTCCTGGGTGCCGTCACGAAAGCTGAGCTAACTGTGTACAGTGTGATCAGTGTCGCGGTGTATTTCGGAAACGTCTGTAACACGAGACACATCCCAAGGTATTTACAAGTGAAAGGACAGGTCGCTGGGGCTCGCGTTAGACTTTTCCCGCAGAGAAATGGAAGAGGGGGACGGGACGGGAGGCCTGGGACTGTGGGGACAAAGGCGGATGAAGGTCAGCGGGAAACGTTCACACCCTTTCAACGAGCAACGAGTCCAGGGTGCGTCCCGACGCCGGCCCGACCACCCGGATGCTGCGAGGCTCCACACACGTCCACGCTGCCGCACGAAGCCGTTCTCAAGCAGATGAACTGAATATTGCCACGAACCTCAAACTACTCTAGAAAATAAAGTCAATTAAATCTTATCTGGAAACAAGCAAATGAGACTACCGTACATGTGTATTTTGAAGGTGCGTCCTGGTGGAGCAGCAGTGCGGCCACCACCTCCAGCCAAGCACAGTCCACAGACATCCCAAGGACCCGGGGTCACACGCCAGGACAGGGGAACCACTGCATTGAACAACCAAGTAAATAGAAAGCTTCCTCCTCTCTCTGCCTGCCTGCCTGCGCCTTTCCTTTAAAAAAACTGTGTGAGATGCCAGCTTCGGCCATGTGAACATGCCTGCATCTGTGCACTCACGTGCACACGAAGACCAGGTCCCCGCAATCCCTCCTCTCGGGCAGGGAGGACAGCCTGCCTGTCACGCTCCCTTCCAGGGGCTGAGTGGCGGTGACTGAGAACACGCCGGTGTGCCCGGGCTGAGGCTCAAAGGGGAGGTGCAGCCTCTTGGCAGTGGGTGCTGTGCCAGCCACAGACAGAAGCACACGTGTGCTTTCTGGGGTCTCTTTGGTTGTTGTTTGTTTGTTTGCTTTTTACTGCCGGCCTGGGTCTCAAACCCAGGTTCGTAGGGCTCTTGTCCTGCTGAAGAGAAGGAAACTGGGGCCCTCAGAGGCCACACTCCCTGCCAGTCACACAGCTCATCAGTGGGTCTCGAGTCACCTCCCTGTCACTCACCCGCAGCGCTGCTGACACCGAGGCTGGGGCCACACTGGGCATTTAGGATGTGAGCAGCATTCCTGGCCTCACCTGCGAGGTGCCAGCAGCATCCCCAGTGTGACTAACAAAAATGTCTCCCATATGCCCAATGTGCCCTGGGTACAGAAGCTCCCAAGGGCAGTGACCACCACCCATCACTGGGACTCCGGCCCCCAGAGTCCGGCCCAAGCACTCCGGGGAGGCTCCTGCATGTCACTTATTCAAGGACAGCTGTGCGGGCTTTCTCAGCGGACCTGCTGCCTCTTCCACATCGTCACATCCCCGTCCATCACAAAGAGTTTCCCAGGGAGGTGGCACCAAGTGAGGACACATAGCCACACGGCCTTGGTCTCATTCTTCCCACCCACAAGGCCCTGCAAAGGGGCAGAGTCTGAGAGGCCAACGCGGCACCGCACGGCGCGGGGCTGTTCCCGACACCCCACAGGCCCAGACGGCAGACTGCTTCCTGACAGGCGGCCAGCGAACGCAGCGGGTGTGAGAAGGGGAGAGTGTCCCAGAGCCGCTGTCCCTGGCCCTCCGTTCTCTCACCTGCTGCTCGTGCAGGAGAAAGCGCTGGAAGTCGTGCAGGTGGACAGCAGAGGCGTCCGGCCGGTCGGTGTTGCTGCCTCGGGGAAACAGGGCGGCGTTAGATGGAGACACATGTACCCATGCATGAAGGGTCGCCTGACAGCAGTGGAACGGGGTCCCCAAGCCCAGAGAGAGGGCCAGGGAGGCTTGGAGGAAGAAGCAGCTAACAGTCTCTGACACGAGGAGGGTTAGTAAAGCAGGTGGAAGGTCTCGGGCCAAGGAAACCACACGAGCACAGGCCTGGAGGAGCAGCGAGGGAAGCACGGCCAACGCCCGGCCGGGGAGCGGCCAGCACTGCGGATGCTGGAGAGGTAAACGGGGTCTCAGAGGGCAGGGGGCTCCCAGGTTCGCTGTGTGTGGAAGGCTCCACCGGAGGGTGGGAGGTGAAGGCCCAGAAGGAACAAGCTGGGACACGTAGGACACCACCAGGGACTGACCCTGCACCCTGACAAGGGGATCCTGGTGATGGCCTGGTAGAGAGGGTGCAGCCAGCAGGGCCTCAGTCAACCCTGGTTTCTGTAGGAAATGATTCTGTAGCAGAAATGTCCAGCAAAATCAGAGCTTTTCCGTGAGCATATGCAGGTGGGGAGGGTGGAGAGGGGCTCTTTCTAAACTTCAGGAGACAGGTGAGCCCTGGAGGAGTAGTGGTTTGGTCCACTGCCTCTGACGGACAGCACTGCCCACATCCATCCCAAGTACCCAGGTTCATGTAGGGGCGAGGACAACAGCCAAGACGAACAACTAACTAAAGTGCCTCCTCCTCCCGCTGCCCGCCTTCTCGCCTCCATTGGTGCTGCACCTTGCTTTTTAAAATATAAAACAGATTACATGGGAGACAAGCATGCTTCAGTCCTCCGCTCTTTACCAAACATCCAGACTCCTCCAGTCTCCGGTCTTCATGGGCACGTTTCCAACCTTTCCTAACGGGCTCAGGGTCTAACACTGATGTGTCATTAAAATGACACAAGAATCAGATTTCTCTTATGCATACTTTAGAACGTGAGGGCTTCTGGTTCAGAAAGCGACAGAAGGAACAGTGTCCTCATGACAGCCAGTTCCAGCACAGGCCAGGTCGGCGGGGGCACACCCAGCTTGAGTTTGCTAGGGGTGCTCTCCGGGGCTGAGGAGCAGGAGACAGCGTTTATAAACCCACGGGGGATCAGAAAGTGCAGGGAAAGTCCTGACAAGGCCTGCGGCACTTAATTAAGGTCCTTTGCCACGACCCACATAAAACACTTTGTCCTCAACTCATTAATTCGTGCAACCTGCTTACCCAGGAATTTTCAAAACTCATGTGTCATTAACAGCCTTTTAATTTTTGTAAAAAATCTCTTAACCTGCTGTCTTCTCTGAAGCACACTCTGGCAAAGGAGGCTTCTCTCCAGAACCTTCAGACCACCTCCCGGGACTCCACAAACCTTCCTGCGGCTGCTCACGTTTCAGGACACAGGCTCAGGGTGGCCAGTCCCCAAGAGAGGAGCCCAGGGCTGCCCGCAGGGGCCTCCCAGAGGCCAGTGGGCCTGACTGGGGGAACCCAGAGGACAGCAGCAAAAAACACCCCTGAACAGCAGTTAACACAGAAGAGAGGCCTCACCCCAAGATGAACACGGAGGAGTCTTTTTTGAATTCATCCAGTATCTGAAATAGAAAATAAAAAGAAAACACACATAAAATAAGAGCATCAGACAAGGCAGACCAACTTAATTCAAGTGAGCAGACTACTTTGCTGTGAAAGAATGACCACGGTACCCCCATTCTGTGGCCCAGGTGGCTAAGACCAGGCTACAAAAGCCACAGACCTGGGTTCGAGACTCACAGCCAAGGCGGTGGAGTGGGGGCTGGGCCCCCAAAACGATCATTGTAATTTGTATGACGGGTGAATATTCAATATAACTGAAACCTATAAAGCAGAAGGTAGAAGTCTTGCTTGTCATCAAGTGCTGATTCCGGAGAAGCCATCGCTCTTAGTAATTTGTAGGTTTTGTTCTAGAATGAGTTTCATGGATATTCACTTATTCTATCTTAGCACAGTCTAGCATGTGCATGCCGACTAATTTTTGGCTGTTGCTTCAGCTTTACATGGGGCTCTACAACCTCAGCGAGGGCCTGCTTCCTCGAGAAACCCAAGCTCGCACACAGGCACGCACACAGGCACGCACACACAGACACACGCATGCAGTCACACGTGCACACGTGCCCACGCACAGGCACCCATGCTCACGTGCACGCACACCCAGAGGCAGGTGCACATGCGCAGACACAGACACGGGCACACGCACACACAGGCGGAGACGCGCACACAGGTGGAGACGAGCACACAGGCGGAGACGCGCACACAGGCGGAGGCGCACACAGGCGGAGACGCACACGCACACCAACGCACGTTTTCCGTTCCCTTTTCGCATTTCTTTTCTGAGTTTCTTGGAATATGTCGGATTCTGAAATGTGGGGGAAACAAAAACATCATTTGACCCTTTGCTCGAGGATCCTCTTACCGATTTTTGCTGTTCAAACATAAGTTTTTTATAGAAGAGATGGAACTGTTCGAAGCTGAGTTCATCTTTGTGTGCGCCTATTTCCTGTAAATACAATAAAAAGCAACCACACGATATTTGATGTCCACCACAAAAATGCCTCTTCCCTGTCCACAGAAAAGGCATCCTCTTCTACAGCACCAGCAGAAACCAGACGCAGTTCATGCACAGTTTCCTATTTCGTCTGCCTCACTCACCAGGACCCCCTCCAGGCAAGACCCTTTCCTTTAACCCCAAAAGTGGTGCTCACAATTCCAGGAGCCATAATGCAGAGCTCCCCTTTGGGGGCAGAGCACACTGTCAAATCCAGTCCCACGTACACACAGGGCGGTGTGCACGGGTCATTCCTAAAGCCACTCAGTCCAGCCAGGGACCACACTTGGACTCCCGCCCAGGCCGTCCCTGGGTTTCCAAAGCGTACTTTACTTGACTCTTTCACACCCTCGTTTTCCTTAAAATGGGAGAAGCCACCACCTCCTAGGGCTTCTCTGAAACCAAACCAGATGTCACCTATAAGACACCTGCTCGGTAAGGCTGACGGAGAACAGAATTCTGTTACATGGTCGTCAGTGGTAAATGCCTTTCCCATGGCTTTGCTCGACCCCACTTCTGTGTCTACTCATCCCTGGATTGTGTGGAATATGCTGGGGGTCACGGGGTGACTTCCTAAGATAACATGGGTTCACGATGCATCATCTTCCTCCTTGCACATGCGGAAAAGGCCCCACTGGGCCCCCCAACCCCTTCCTCGTGGAGGGGCTCTACCGGCCCCGTATGCACCCACAGTGGAACCACACACCAACGTGAACGAATCCAGCCAGGGTGGACGGCGGGCGGAGGGACGAGAGATGATGGGATGGGGAGGCAGAGGAGGAGTCGATTCTAACACTACGCCACCAGCGCTTGTGCACAAAAAGCCATGTCCCTGGCAACCTAAGGCGTCCACACGTTTTCAGAAGAAACCACTTAGTCCTCTCACCAGAGCGGACAGGCTGCAGGACGGCAGGGGAGGGAAAACGCGCGGGCAGAACCTTCCCGCCAGCAGCTGGCTTGGGGATGACCATCTTCACCGAAGGCGGCCCCACAGGGCAGCCTGTCCCAGCATCTCCATCTGACACCAATCTGGACTGAGTCCACACTCCAGGGGAAGGACTGCCCCGGGCACTGCCGGAGGGGCTCAGAGCACACAGGGGCTTCACGGAGACCCAAGTCGCCC
Source organism: Solenodon paradoxus (assembly GCA_004363575.1). NCBI lineage: Eukaryota > Metazoa > Chordata > Mammalia > Eulipotyphla > Solenodontidae > Solenodon > Solenodon paradoxus. The sequence continues at coordinate 8,975 of RJWH01001783.1, read as the reverse complement.
CGAGGTCACAAAGCCTGAAGGCTGGGAGACAAAACTCACCGCCAACTTGTCTTTGAGGAACTTGGCGCTGCTCACTTTGAAGTTGGCCAGCGGCAAGATGGTCTTCAACTCTCGGAGGCTGACGCTGCAAAAGAGGGGAGCCCCGTCCCATAACTTCAGGGCTTTCAACAGCGGAGGGTGTGCGATGCCCCTCAGCCTCCCCCTCGGTCCCCTGTTCGAGGAGACATGGCCAGCAGCGGCTCAGGGGCACCAACTCGGAACCAAAGGTGACAACCAACGGAGAAAGCTAGGCTCCAGTCTCGGGGTAGCTGGGGTCACGGGCCACACAGGAGACCCAGGCTGTGTGCCGAGAGGTCACATGACCAGAGAGCCTTTGCAGATAGGAAGCATCCAGGGGCTCACAGCCAGGAGGTCTCTGGGGGTCAGACGGAGACAGGGAGGGAGCCAGCCTTCCTGAGGCCCTGCAATGTGCAGGAGGTCCTGGCTGCTGTCCAGCCTCACGCCCCACCCCCAGGGTCCCGGAGGACATGGGCAGTCACGGGAGTCCACTGCTCAAGGTCAGACTGGCCAGCAGGGAGCCTGGTTCTGAATCAAACCCCCAGTGGACAGCTATTTGAGCACATCATGGCGCCTTCCCACGTGCACTTCTCTCCGGTCAGGAGGAAAGGAGACAAGAGGGAGACGATGCTCCAGGAGCAAAGGACAACAGTAGGATGGTGCGCCTGGTGGTCTAGCAGACGAGCCTGCCGCCTCCACCAGAGCGCAGTCCACATACACCCAGACCAGGGTCTGCGTCCCGGAGGCGGGGTCAACCAAGATGGACAACTAAATAAAACACAATGCTGCTTCCTCCTCTGTCTCCCTGCCCGCCTGCCCGCCTGCTCGCCTTCACTGCTGCCGCACCCGTCCTTTAAAACAAAGCAGCAGTAACACGCCAACAGCTGAAACGTAAATGGCTCACAGTCAACACTGGGCATCGCTCCGGCAGACACACTGCCCCGCACTCATTCGCATGATGCTCTGACGACCTCGTGGCATGGGCAGCATCACCACCCTGCACTCCAGGTGAAGAACAGGCTCAGAGGCTCAGTGGAGTGGCCTCGGCGTCTGCTCGGAACCAGACCCCCTCTCGGAAAGCAGCGTGAGCAAGAGGAGAGCAGGGCTGAGGGTGGAGGGTCCAGACTGGAGGCTGGAACACCAGCGCCAAGGGAGAGGGGTGGCCCGGGGCCGCGGGTGCAGCGGAGAAAGCGGGGCACGTGAGACAGACACAGCGGTAGCTCGCTCGCCTCCTCTCCCTGCCCCCAGCGTCTTTCCTCTAACCTAAGGCGCCTCCAAGATGCGCCCCCCACATACACACAGGGGGCTTTCCCAGAGAGGTGAGAGCAACAAGGAAGCTGGGAAGGGCGGGGCAGGCAGAGACCCCCTTTCTGGGTCGGCCTCTGGGCTGTGCCGGGAGAGCCTGTTAGGCAGGGGCAGGGAGGGAGTCTAACAGAGAGGGTGGGTCCAGCAGGGCTCACCTGGGACCAGAGGGGTGCTGATTCTGCTAGGGACCCCAACTTTCCCAGCTGAAATGGGGAGTGGAGAAACCTTCCAGCATCTGGGAACAGAGATCAGGGGGGCTGCCAGTCGGTGCAGCTCCCAGGGGCACGAGACTCCAGTCCCGGGACAGCAGAGTCCAAAACCCCTTGCAGCTGAGTCCCAACCTGCAGTGAGCTCCCTGCACCTCCCGCAGTCCAGCGTGGGGCCCTGTGGGGGACCGGGAAACCCCTTCAGGGAGGGACAACAAAGAGTAAATCCCCTGTGGCCACAAAGGGTCCCTTCCTCTCCCAGGGCAGATGCCACCCTACAGCCCTGGCCTCTTCCCTGCTCTGCTGGGCCAGGCCCGTCCCACACAGCCCAGGCAGCCTTTCCCCACGTGAGGTCTGGGCCTTGTCCCCTGCTCCATGGCGCCCTCCACCCACCTCTCCTACAGATGAGGAAACTAAGGTATAGAGAAATACACGGTTTGTCCAAACCCATACAACCAGCGAGCAGAGCCTTAGGGCTGAGATTCAACTTCCCACCTGAAGGAGACATTTTTCAGCTGCCCCACCCCCTATGCAGGAGCCACAGACGCTACTGAGAACTTGAAAAGTGGCTGCATGTGACCAGGAACTGAATTTTTAATTTTCACTTTCATTTAGACCGAAACAACTGTGTGTGGCTCGTCAGCATTGTCAGGCAGTTTGGCTCTCAAATCTTCTCTGAACAGGGTCCCAGCACCAGCAGCACCAGCACCGGCTGGGGACGCATGAAGCATATACATTGAGCCCTATCCCAGACCGAGCTCTCAAATCTCAACCAGGCCCTGCAGCTAAGGCCAGGGGTTCCAACGTGCCTGGGCCACTCCTGACCACCCGCCTCAGCCTCCGCCTCTGTGTGGAAGGATAGGACGGGCCCACACCCGCCTCCCCCAGCCTTGTCTTCCCTTCACTGCCACAGCAGGTGAAGGAGAAGGGGAAGTGTCCCTTGGGCTCATGCCAAGTCAGTGCTGCCTGCTGAGACAATCATCGGGGGAAGAAGAGAGAGAAACCTCCACAAGAGACAATTTGTCACAGCCAGGCCTGCTGTCCCCTCTGTGGGACTCGGCCCTGTGAGCCTCACACTAAGGGTGTCATTTCACTCCCCCCTGGAGAAGGCTCAGGGGCTCTCCTTAGGGGTGAAGGGTATTCTCACCACAGGAACCTTCACTAGATGCACTGACCTTGAACCATATTCCTGGAGAAGAGACAAGTGAACCCGAGGGCCCCAGGAGGGGCTCTGGAAACCTGCTGACCACGCCTGCCTCTGACCAGTCTCCCAAGACCTGGGACATCAGAGGAAGCTTCCCAAGCTAGAACGCTCTGTGTGCCTGACAGAGACACTGTTGGGAGCGAGAAGGACTGTGTCTAGGAACGAGAAGGGGGACTTTCTCCTTTGCCTGACAGATACAAGATGGACCCAGGCAGGTCCCCGGCCAAGAATAACAACAAAATAAAAAATATCACACTTCTTCCGCCTCTCTTCCTGCCTGCCTGCCTGCCTTCATTCCTGCCTGCACCCGACCTTGAAAAAAGCAACAGTGACCATCTGACCCAGCAACTCCACTCTGGGTAATGCAGCAGAGAACAGGCATCCAGGACGCACACCCAGGTTCACAGCAACAGCAGATCCAAGAAATACAAGGCAGGAGGAAGCCACAGTGTCCAGTGGCAGAAAGTCAGCAAGATGCAGGGCAGACGTGGCACCTCTCTCACTCCAACGAGCAGGGCTCTGACGCACACTACGGGGCGGTGGACGGGCCCTGTGGCATCATGCTAGGGCGGCGGGTCAGGCAGAGAGACCAGCATCGTGTGCCCGTGGGACACGTGGTCACTCCCGGAGAGAAGGAGCAGGCGCTGTGGGGCTGGAGAGGTGGGAGTGGGGCTGTGGGGCCGTGGGGATGGCGTCGGCTTTCAGGACGGATGCACTCTGGATGCAGGGGATGGAGTATTCGCGCAGTGTGGACGTACTAGATCCCACGGAAGAGCGTGCTTAGACGGTTAAGACAGTGAGTGTCATATTACGCACCTGAGACCACAAGAAAAAAGACATTAAAAACTGCTGCCATCGATCAGGGCAGGAGGGGAGGAGACTCCTGCCCCTGCCCAGCTTCCAGAGCACAGTGTGCAAGGAAAGGCGGCACCCAGGGACATATATGTGCCATTTCTCTTCCCCCGGCCTCAGGTCCTGCAGAAATGGGTCGGAGGACACAGTGCTCTGTCTAGAGCATGCCGGACCATCACAGCACCCTGGCTGAGCGAGTGCCTTGGGGGCTGTAGAGAGGACAGTCCCCGACAAGGCAGCTGCCTCCTTGGGCCCCCGAAGGCTGCAAAGTGCCCCAGCCACAAACACACGGGAGCGGGGGCCTCCTGTCTCCTGGGCCTCCCTTGGCTGCTGTGGCCCCTTTGTTCCCTCAGGAAACGCGGGCAGCAGGAAAGGGTGGAGGCTGGCAGATGGGAGGCCGGTGCCCCTGGGCACCTCGGTCAGAGTTCCTTCGGGAAACGTCCCTCGGGCCCCAGGACCCGGAAAGGCGGGGGTACCCATGTGCTGACAGAGCAGGCGGTGCCCACTGGGAGCACGGGTGGGCACAGAAGCCATTGAATGGGGACCCGAGGCCAGAAACAGGCAGTGTCCCTGAAGAACAAGGACCCTTCCTAAGTCAGAGCCCCAGAGTGGGACTGACGCTCTAGACAGGAGAAGTGGGGAACCAGCAGCCCAGGAGGCCCCCTGGGCCCTCACCATGCCAGACTCAACCCAGAATCAGCCCAAGTCTCAGAGAAAGGAAACACTGCTGAGAGGACCACATCCGAGGCTGACAAGGCCACTGTGTACAGAGCCCTCCTGCATCACAGGGGAGCGTGGCCTGGGAACAGGGGCACACACAGGGAAGAATGGGAGAGAGTAAGAAGGAGAGGGAGGGAGAGACAGACATGAATGTGCTGCCAGCTGACCTATCACAGCACTGGACCTGTTTGGACTTCCACATCATCCAAGAGACCAGGGTAGACCAAGTGGACATGAGACAGAGGACACGGCCGGACACCAAGGCAGCCTAGAGACAGAAGACTCTCAGGATCTAAGGGGGAGAGCAGGAGAAGCTGCCTCACACATGCACCACATGGCTTCATGGAGAATGGATGGAAGGAAAGCTTCTCAAAAACGGTACAAGATTGGCTGTGAAACTCAAATGAGACGGTGGTTAAAGGCTTAGCTGGCAGCTGGGTGCTCAAAAACCCGTTATCACTACAGTGTTGAGAAGAACTGGGCCGCGACCTGCAAAAAACAAAAGGCTGTGAGGACACGGAACCTCACCCATAAAGAAAGACATGCAAATGTAAGCAAAACCCTGGTGCAGAGGAACCATCAGAGGAACAGAAGTCAAAGTCCTGTGATGGGGCAGAGGGAACGGGCCTCCTCCACCACTTCTTCAACGTAAAGAACCTCATCCATCAAAATGCTCGGCCAGAAAACGCTGGGCTGTGGGATTTCCAGTTCTGACAACTGACACTTCTCTCCCCCTCACAAGAGGGCACAAGAGAGAGCTTCTCTTGAGCCAGTGGCCACGGTGAAAACGACTCTGAAGGCATTTGCCTCTAGAAGGAAAGAATTCCTCGTCCATTAGGAAATGACATCCCTGCCTCCATCCAAGGACAAACATGTCAGTTACAAAAGTGTCAGAGTTTGACGCCGGCAGATAGAAGGCAGTGAGCATCGTGCATGTTGCCACGGAACCTCTGATGTTAAGAGCACAAGTCAAGGACAGTGAAGCACACACTGTCACACGGCCCTCTCAGGTCCACCCTTAGAATCATCACCATTTAACTTGCTTCACATCCTGACATCACAAAGCAGGTTCAGGCGCCAGGGGCCCTGAGTCTCCAGGACACAGAGGAGCTCTAATGTGAAGGCTTAAGTGACAAGGGTCACCCCCGCGAGAGAAGAGCATCTCTGCAGAGGGGCTCAAATCTTCTATCGCAAAGAGGCTCCACTCGGCAGAGATGGAGGAATCAACCTGGCACCCAGTGCAGCATGTGACCCTCTGCAGGCAGCCTGACCTTCAGAGGACCTGGCCACAGCACAAAACACGCTGCCCCCACCCCGCCCCACCCTGCAACGCTGAAAGTGAATGACCATTGGGTCCACTGTGGACCAGAGGAAAACCACAGACTGATGGCACCTTACCTGTTTCTTCTGGTCTGGTCCACAGAGTAAATCTGCTTTCTCAGCCAGCTGGGAAGAGTTAAGGACAAAAAGAGAGGGACGTTAAAGAGCAGCACATGTCTGAGTGCGTTCTATGGTTTGGGGACAACAGAAACCACAAAGGACAAGACTGGGTTTCCCAACTTTCTGATGGGCGGCCTTGCAGGCAGTTTTCTCTGTGGGTGAGATGCCCTCGCTGAGCCACTGTCCCGCGAACTGCAAAGGCACAGAGCCTTGAACCCCCATGTTGGTAAGAAGAGTGGTACAAACTAGGTTTACTGTAGGGAAAAGACTTCACCAGCAATCCTGCGTAAGACACAGTCCTCCAAAGGCTGTTATCAGCCCACGAGGGGCCAATGGTAGAAGATTCTGACCTTTGATCAGTCAGTTTAATCCTGCCTGAAATCCCTCCACCCGCTCCCCAACCCAGCTCCAGCACCGATTCCTGTCAGTCTCCGGGCGCTCCTCACCCTGCCCCAGACCAAGGCCCCGCACTTAGGGGGTCTTCTGTGAGACATCGTGGAGTGCCTAGAGCCATTACTGGGCACCTACTGTGTGCAGGCACCCAGTGAATCTGAAATGCAATGTCCTGTTTTTTCTTTCCTTTGTTGGCTGCAGGGAGTCGAAGAAATGAAAAGTGAACACAGATGGAGAGAAACAGACAGCAGCCAAGCACCTCTCTATAATGGTGGGTGTGGACGAGCTCATGGCTTCTTGGTGTAAGATTTTCAAGCCAGAAAGCCACTTCATTGCATCTTCTTTGGAGTCAGCTGCAGAGGTGAAGGGGGATAGAAATGCAGGGTTAATCCTTGGGCGGCCCCACCTCTCAAGGCCCACACAGGCCCACACAGACCACATGGGCCCACACAGACAGGTTTGGCAGGGGAGCCCTAGAAGGCATTTCCGTCACACCTTCATGCTTCTAATACCTTCTTTATGTCTGAGATGAGGCCCCATGTCCATGAGGTGACCAAGGGGTGTGGTCTTTCGTGAAGTTTTCCTTGTCAACCCCATGAGAATGAACACAACTGGGGGATCTGGATTCTCTTGCATCACAGTTCTAGGCAGCCTCAGCAGCCCCCATTTCTAACCCAGGCCAGAAAGAGGTGGGAGAAGGCAAAGGGAAGCAGCAATGAGCAGAGACTGAGAACGTGGTATCTGCAAAGGGAAGACCACTGCCAAGCTCACTGCACCACTTCAGGGCTGTGTGTCGTTCAGCTGGAACTTACCCTCTCTGGGCCTCCTTCCTCGTCAGTAAAATAGAGAGAGCAATGGGAACACCTCACCGGGTTATCAAACAGCTCCCAACCACCTGGTACCTGTCAGCCCAGACAAGAGCACACCCAGGCTGCTGCTCCCATTCTGCCGAGTGGATAAGGAAAACACCACTGCTCAGACTTCAGAGCCCTCCTCTCCCAGTGACTGAGACACTCAGAGACGGTCCTGCCCAACTCTCTGCCTGGCCTTGAATTTTAAGGCCCTAGACTAGGAGACCCAGGGTAGGACAGACACCAAAACCGGCACCCAGGGCTCTCAGTCTCGCCTGGATTTTCATGTGCTCCTTGCCAAGAGCAGCAGCCAGGCCGCAGCCTGCAGGGAGGCTGAGTGCTCATCACTTGAAGGTTCACGGTCACCAGGCCCTCTCTCCCCGGCTCCACCTCTGCGTGTCTTCTCCACACCACCACCCAGATAGATACTCATCACTTCCCACATCCATCTGGCTGCTTCCTGCCTCCAAGCCTCACACATGCAAAGCCCTGACCGAGATTGTCCTCGCTTTTTCCTCCCAACTCCTATCGATACCTCAAAACCCAGTATAGAAGTCACCTCCTCTGCAAAGCCTGCCCTGGAATAGGACACTCCGTCCCCCCAGAATTCTGTGGATGGGGCTGGACTATAGCTCTCATCATGGCATGAGTCCCTGTCCACAGTCTGTCTTCCCAAGTGGACTGTGAGGCAGCAACAGGTCTGACTCATCTTTCTGGCCCCAACAGCACCTCACATGAACTAGACAGAGCAAAGGCACCAAGAAGCCTGGTAAAGAATGAATGAGAAATTAAAGCCAATTTGACCCTCAATTAAATGTCCCTACATTGCACAACTCTCCAGTTTCCCTCTTCTGGTCTACTAATCGCATTTCTTTTCTCTCTAATTGGGATGACTTCACATAAAGTTCTAAATCATACATCTCAGGAGTGGACCTGTGGTCACTACCAGCTTCCAACTCTGAGCAAAGAGTTTGTGCCTCTTCACAACACACAGCTCTTCTGGCTCGGAGGCACCTTAAGCTTTTCAGTGGATTCCCAGGGACAGTTAGAAACCACACCTCTACATAAGTAGGAGAGTGTGTGTGTGTGCAGGTGTGCCCATGAGTGTGTAATTGTGTGTGCACGTGTGTGAGTAAGTGATACAAGATGACAGGACAGTTTCTTCAGATCAACTAAGCTGAATACTTGAGTTAGACAGACATTGCTAGGGGAAAATATTACCCCTGCCAGCTCTCTGTACTCCCTTCCAATACCCCAGTGAGCTGTGCATTATCATTCTCCCCAATTCACAGCTGAGCAAACTGAGACTAGAGAGGTGAAGCAGCCTGCCCAAAGGCACACAGCAAGAAAGAGGCTGGATGAGGATTCAAAGCCACTAGGCCTGAGACCACATCAGCAGGTGCCAGAGAACTCCTAGGGAGGACAGACGGGAGAGCAGCACGCCGCCACACGCACCTGCTAAGCTGAGCGTGCTGAGGACAAACTGGGTGCCATACAAGATGACGAGGCAGCAGTCTTCCTTCTGGCGCGCTGCTTTCGCGCGTTCAAAGTCCTTGGAGTTCTTCCCTGGGCGGATTTCCTTTATTTCCATGATGTCCACTGAAAGAGAACACACAGGACCAATGAGAGGCTGGTACTCACTTCATCTGGATATGCTGCCCCATGCCTGTACCTGACAGGACGGCCACCTGACAGGGTGACAAACCCCACAGGACGGCCACCTGACCCAGTGTGACAAACCCCATAGGACGGCCACCTGACAGGGTGACACCACCCATAGGACGGCTGCCTGACAGGGTGACACCCCCACAGGATGGCCACCTGACCCAGGTGACACTCCACATACACAAGATGGCCACCTGACAGGGTGACACCCCCAGAGGATGGCCACCTGACCCAGAGTGACACCCCCCCCACAGGACGGCCACCTGACCCAGGGTGACACCC